>VMDO01000245.1:269682-359575 GCA_007922755.1 Pedetes capensis | reverse complement strand
TGTTGTTGTTGTTAGGTGCCGTCGAGTCATATCCGACTCACAGCAACCCTACGTGTAATAGGCCAAACACTATTGTTACTGCTTCTCTCCTATTCATAGAGTTTTCCATGGCTGATTGTTTTTTTTTAGGGGAGTGGGTTGATGAGTCCTTCTCCCAAGCCTACAGCACCTGGTGTTCCCAGGCGGTCTCCTATCCAAGTACTAACCAGGCCTGACCCTGCTTAGCTTCTGAGATCTGATGGGATCAGATGCCACAGGGCTGCAGGCTTCTGAAATATAAGTACTTATTAAAACACTATATATTTCCATCTTAGTCCATTCCTGCTGAAATATATTAGACTAGGTAATTTATACACAACAGAAATTTTTTTTTACAGTTCTGAAGGCTATGAAGTCCAAGATCAAAGTGTGGGCAGATTCAGTGTCTGGTAAGGGGTCTCTCTCTGCTTCAGAGATGGTGGCTTCTTCTGAGAGTGTGGCTCATTGATAGTGCACTTGCCTGGCATTCTTGAGGCCCTGGGATCAATTCCTCAGTACTGGGTTAAAAAGATAAAAGATAGTGTCTTCTTAGTGCAGCCTCATATGACAGAAGTGGGCAAAAAAGGATGAATGCTGTGTCTTCACATGGCAGAAGAGATGGAAGACACTTTTATAGAGGCATAAATTCCATTTGTGAGGACAGAGCCCTCATGATTTAGTCAACTCCCAAAGGGCTCTCCCTCTTAACACCACCATAGCTAGGAGTAAGTTTTGACCTCCCTTCCTTTTTCTTTCTTTTCTTTTCTTCCTTCCTTCCTTTCTTTCTTTCTTTCTTTCTTTTTCTTTTTTTCTTTTTTCTTGGGGGGAGTAATGGGGTCTTAACAGTACCCAGGCTGGCCTTGAACTCGTGATACTCCTGCCTCAGTCTCCCAAGTACCAGGAATACAGGATTGTGCCAACATATGGATTTTCAAAAGACATAACCACTTGAACGATAGCTATATATTTTATGGCTTGGAAAGATGTTTATAATAAAACATGTTTTTTGGGTAGCATACTTCCAACTACAAAGAATATAGTTGTCCAAGGGCCTGCTGCTGTTCTCTGAAAATCCATCGTTGTGTTTATGCCAAGGCAACTCTTCCTATGAGCCTGCCAGGGCAGAACCTGACATAGCTACTAGTGGAGGGCCCTTCCTGGGGACAAGGACTCCTCTGAGGGCCAACTTGCACTGGAAGAGCTCTTCTAGGGTTTTGCTGAACTTTCCCCTGACTGCATGACTGTCCAAGATGCTGCAACCCAAACTACTGTCCCTCTTTGCTTCACTTGGGGTCAAGCTTTATCATGGCCTCATGCCTCTCCAAATCTCTCCCTATATTCTCTCTCTAAGGTGCTTCCCTAAGGAAATTCTTGTACATAATCCCATCTGGGTGTCTGATTCCTGGAGAACAAGAAATAACACAAGCTACAAGGCAGGGTAACATATTATTACATTTTGGTTGCAAAGAAGTATGTGCGTATATGTGTGTTTACATTATATATTTATATATAAATGCACATACACATATAAATATATATTGTAAACACATATATACACACAATTATTTCCAACCATAATATAATAATATGCTATATATAAATATATATACACATGGCCTATAGCCATACCACCCAGGTGTCCAATCTCATTGGATCTCAGAAGCTAAGCATGTGCAGGCCTGGTTAGTCCTTGGATGAGGGCTCACTTGGAAATACCAGGTGCTATAGGCTTACGAGAAGAACCCTGCAATGCACTCCCAAAACAGCCATTTAAAGCCCTGTAACTAGGACAGAAGCACTGACAATACTGCTGGGCATGGCACACTGTTGGATGGTATATAAGGTCGCTTTGAGTTGGACCCAACTTGATGGCACCTAACAACAACAACATACCTATGCATAAATCTATGTACACATATATCTATGTATTTGCATTTTTTTATAAATAGAAGAAAATATAGAATGGCTTTCTCTAAACAGTAATTATAGATAATTTTTGACTTGTCTATTTTTAATTTCAACAATATGTGTTATTGTGCAGTAAAAATAATAAACTTTTGCCTTTCTAATTTAGTTCAGTCTTTGACAGATTTATTTGTACCTCATTTTCATATTACTGTATTATTAAATAACATACTTGCTCATTCATTTCTTCATTGAAATGCTTGCTATTCTTATCATGGGCAAGAACTTGTGCTAGGGACCATGGTGGATGCAAAGGTCAAGATGAATCCATGAAGTCAGGGGCAGGAGATCTAAATGGAGATGAGGGACTCTGGCTAAATGCTCTAAGATCGGTATAAAGCACATGCTGCAAAAGTCCAAAAGATATAAAGAAATCATTTGCCTTGAGGATGGGGGGAAATGAATACATATGAGACATTTCAGCTCCACACTAAAGGAACAGGTAAGTTGTTGTTGTTGTTGTTGTTGTTGTTGTTGTTGTCATTTCTTTTTGTTTAAACAATCTTAGCAGTTTAGATCTCAGTTTGGGAGTGCTTAGGAGTTTGAAGTTGAATATGTTTATCCTCTCTCATATGTCAATGTTAGGTAACATCGGTTAGGACCTGTGGTTTGAATCTAAAAATGTTCCCCAAAGGTCCTGTATTTGAACATTTGGTCCCTAGTTAGTGGTACTGTCCTGAAAGGCTATGGAACTTTGGAAATTGGGACCTAGCTTTGGGGAAGTAGGTCATCGGGTGTGAGCCTTTGAATGTTTTTATGCTGGCCCCTGGTTCCTTGTTGTGGTAGCTCTCTCTGCTCCTGATCCGCCATGATGTGAGATGGTCCTCTGCCACAGGCCCTGCTGCCTACTTCACCTCTTGCCTGCCCTGCTACCACATCTTCCTTTCACTACAGACTGAGGTCCTTCAAACTAGGAACTCCAAGAAATCATTCCACCCATAAGTGTCTTGCTGTTAGGTATTTTGCCACAGCAACACACAAGGTGACTTAAAGGGGCTCTTTCCATTCCTTGTTTCCCATCCACCAACTCTCTCCTGATGGTGGTCTTTGATCTATCCCAGTCTCAAGCCTGAATCAAGGAGGTGTTATCTAAAGTTTCCATACTTAGTTTTATATCACCTGATGTGTTTTCCTCATAAAGATCTCATTATTCTCAAAGATGTTTTTGGTTCTTACAGTGATCACATCTCCATTTTTATTGACGGTCGCAGTGGGTTTTTCGAGACAGCCCAGTTTCCTGTGGTTCTTCCTATTCCTAACAGAACTCTGTGGATTCAGTCTGGAAGAGTGTGTTTTATTTGGATCAGTTCTCTTTCTGGAGCTCTAGAAGTAGGGCACCAGGAAAAGAAACATTATGGAACAGGTCACATTCTGATAGGAAAATAGAAGAAATGGCAGGCACAACAGCAAAAGGCCAGGCTCCAGGACTCTGCCTTCAGTTCATAGAGCAGTGGCTTTTACAGAAATGTGACTCATGCCTGGTTTATCTATAGAATATAGCACAGGTGTGCCCCAGGGTCAGGATGCCACAGGATGTCCCTTCAATTTTACGTAAAGGACTAGCCTCGCTTGTTTAAAAGTGGCTTAGTACTGCAGTCTTTACAAGTTTGGAAACATCACTTGGAAAATCTTGAAAGCTATTTTGTCCAAAATAGAATGTTTTCTTGGTCAAATGTCTTTCTGAAATGTTGATTATTAGTGTAAGTGGGGTAGACTTGGAGTAGGAATGTGCTTTGTTAACATAATCTAGTGTCAAATTCTGCTACATGAGCCCATAATGTAACCTGGCTCACCATTAAGATCCACATACTGCCATAGTTTGTCATTTTGAATACATGTCCTTTTTCCAAGGGCCCTATCCAATCTCACAAGACTGTTGAGACTCAGGAACCATTAAATGTATAAAAGAACCTCATAATCATTTCCTTATCTCAAAACTCCTGCTATCGTTTGCTGTGCTAATAGATGAGTTGTTAGAAACTAAAAACACTGACATTATCATTTGGATAGAAAAGTAATTCAAAGAAAAAAAACAATAGAACACAAAGTTCCTCGGTGAAATGCTGACATTGAGTGTAACATAGACAAAGCAGTTATTCATAAATCTGAGGCAATATTCTTTTAAATTTTATTTAAAGAAATGCTATAGTAGCTGAAACTAGAGTCTACAAGTATTTCCACAACATGTCATTTATTCCTCCAATTCAGATACCATAGACTTATTATTATAAAGTTCTTCAGAATTCATAAGGTTTTCCATTTTACAATAGCAAGCATTTCAACATTTATTTGGGGTAAAACGTTGTTTAGAAAATCTTGTGAATTTTCCTAGTAAGTAAACCAATAATTAGGTCTAGAAATATGAAAACTATCCAATGCCTTTCCTTGACTCCACCTCCAACCACCACAACAAAGTTTGTTTTCTTTTTTCTTTTCTTTTTTTTTTTTTTAATTTACATGGAAGTTTTGTTCTAAAAGAAATAAGGAGAAAGGAAAGAATATACGGGGAGTGGGGGCTGTTCTACAGATCTATAAACTTTGGACTAGATACTTTTACTGAAAACACAGTGTGTGCCGGGCATCTTGACCCTGGTGGGGTCAACAGCGCAGAGTGGCTGTGGGGATGGCAAGAGGCGAGGGCACACACAGACGCTAAGGCATGAGAGACCACGCAGAGTTTATAATCTTAATATTGGAGTTTGTAAACTTTCTGAGAATAAGAACTCCTTTTTAATCTAAGTGTTTTCAAATGTGGGTCCTTACACCACAGTAATTGTACCTTTGTCTATTTAGTTTTCAGACCATGCTTGGGGTCTATATGAAATCATAGATTCTTTACAATAACCCCATAGTCCCTGGAGTCTGCCTCTTCCCCAGCCCCAAGATCTGAGGCTGGGATGTGGTTGTTTTCTGTTCGTAGATGAGTAGCATTGTGAGTTAGAGAGCAATTCTGTCTAAAATCTGATAAGCTTTAGGCCTCTAAATCCCATAAAATGCTGGACTGAATGGGGGTGGGGGGGGGTTCTGCCATTTTAGCATAATAATGGGTACAGAGCCAAGAGGACTTTATGTCAAATAAGATAAGAATCAACAAGGGTAGAAAGAGAGTGACAGGAACCAGGGGAGCTGCTCTCTTGCACCCTAAAGTCCAGTGCAGCTGGAAATTTATGAAGGGTTGAGAACAGCAAGTCAATGGCAAACCAAGGAAGAGACAAACTCCTCGATTCTCTTCCATTCTACCACGCAGGAGACCTCTAGCCAAGGAGACTACTTCAAAGAGGCCAGTGCTGCTTGGGTTTCTGTCTGCTGTCCTGTCAGGGTTTCTTTCCCTTTAGTTCTTGTAACCATCGTGGAAATGAGGTCAGTACTCTGTGATTGTCATTTTGTTCCAAATTCTTGAAATATTTTATAATTTACAAAGGTTTTTCTACAGACTTAGGACAGGAAAAAATATGAATGTGCAAAACCTAAGAGCCTTGATTTTTAAAAAATTCAGTTATCATGACTTTCATCAAAAAAAGATCATTCCCAAACTTTGGGAAAGAAAATTAAGAAACAACTTTCAAATGGTTTTGTTTTGTTTATTAATATGTAAGTGATACCTTCATCACTAAAAATTCAGAAAATGCCATCCAAAGAGATATAAAAAATGAAACAAAGAACATCCAGAATGTCACTACCCAAAGAAAATCTATGTTATGTTCTGGGATCTTTCTAGATGTTTTCTGTACATAGTCCCATTCAGACATACACTCACATCTTTAAAGGGGACCAGAGTATCTTTTATAACTGCCATGAAATCTATCTAGTTTTTTATTTAATATATTGTGAAATCTTTTCATGTTGGTGTATATAGATCCACATGATCCTTTTCATTTGCTGCATCATATTCTATTGTATCAATGCAACAGAATTAAGATTGTTACCTAATAATATATATTAGCATTACTTTCTATTTTTTACTATCATAAGCAATGTTGAGGTAAACATTCTTGGACTTTCATCTTCAAATCTATGTCTAATTTTTTCTTCCTAGGAATGGCATTGCTATGTCAAACAGTTTGCATATTTAAAATTCCAATACATGTTGTTAAACAGCCTTACAGGAAGCTTATACCAATTATACTCCCACTCCCAGGATGTAGGAGTGCCTCTCTATATCTTTGCCTAGAGATAATTGACTCAGTGTTCTCCCCACCTGCTGTCTCTTCCTTCTCTGCCTGAATAGAGGATATGTGAAGTGCAAATCAATTTGTATTCCACTGTACATTAAACTTGAATGGTACACCACCACCTCCCAAATTTAGTTCACATTCTTGCCTTTTTCTGTATTGATTCCCATCACTAATCCACATTTTTTCTACAGTTCAGTAAAACTAGCCGACTTAGTGTCCCTGAGATATTTCCTATGCTTTTCTAGCTCTGTGCCTTTGCCCTTGCTATTGTGTACACCCAGAACACCCTCCTGGGTTTTTTGGTTTTGTTTTTCTGTCTTTGAAATTCTACCTGTTCTTCAAGGCTCATCTGAAACATCATCTCCAAGAAAACTTTCCTGTCATCTCCTCTTCTGAATTCCTAGGAGTATTTTTGTTTCTCTTTGGTGGCTCATCCACTTTATTACCATCATCACTAGTAGTTTATAAATTGTTTAGGCATGAGAATATGTCTGGCATGATGGTAAGGTGAAAAGGATTGGCATATGTGGTCAGAAGATCTATTCAAAGCCCCACCATTCATTTACTAACTACTCTAGACTGGGTAAGATGCTCAACTTGTAAACAAGATCTTTAGTTGTAAACTGAGAATAGTAGTAAGGATACCACTGTTGGCATTAGTGGTAGTAATTGGTTTATACTTAGTGAACTTTGTATCCCTGATCTTGCCACATTGGTGCATTATGTCATTGTATCAGTGTGCCTTGCTCTACACTAGACAGTAGGGATATTTTCTAGGATCTTTCATCATACTCTAGTCTCAAAAATGGAAACTATCATTTGTTGGTCTGTTGGGAACATAATAGAATTTTTAAACAACAAAAGAAAAGATGGAACCTTACATGTATTAAGCAAACCCAAGTCCAGCTTAAAGATAACATTCTTATAGATTGTAAACAATTGCTAGTCATACTGATGATAGAAACCATTGCAAAGGAAACTTAGTTATGAGAAAGTGGCTAGGATATATGGAGAAAGGAGACAAAAATGACAACATTATCCTCTCTAATTCCTTCTGTTCTCAAATCTAGTCCTGAGGCAAAGGGTAGCTCCACAGGGGAAGAAAACTATTGATTTCTCATGGACCTCACTTTTATTATTTTCTAAAAAAGCTTTGAAGTTATTCACGACAACATCTGATGCTTCTGGATGCAACAGTGGCATCCAGACACAGGCATTATCAATAATGCTGCTTTCAAGGTTTGTGTTCAGTTTTGTGTAGATATATATTTTTCATTTCTCACAGTTATATACCAAAGTTTTCTAATTTTGATGAAATCACGTTCATTTATCTTTTTCCTTTTTCCTTTATGCTTTTGGTATCCTATCTAAGAAACCATTGGCTAATCTAGGTAACAAAGATTAATTCCTATGTTCCAAAAGAATTATTCACCCCTCTCTTACTCTTTACTATCCCTCTCTGCCTCCCCCTGTCCTATACCACTTCTACATCCTTTCCATGTTGTTGTTGTTAGGTGCCATCGAGTCGTGTCTGACTCATAGCGACCCTCATAGGGTTTTCAATGGCTGACTGTTTCGGGATTACCTTGGGAGTGGATTGCCAGGTCCTTCTCCCATTTTTCACAGTGCTGGAAATTGAACTCGGGACCTCAGAGACTGCAGCACAGCGCTCTACCAACTGAGCTAAATCCCAGCCCCTATCCTTTCCATAGCCTCTGAGAAATATCTGAATGCTCCCACATATCTGAAAGGATGGAGGCCCCCACAACTTCTTTACTGTCCCTCTTTTCTAAGCTGATATTTCTTTACATTACCATCCATCACTTCTCTCTTTTTTACATCTGTACTGAAGTACGAAATAAATTCCAAAAGGACCTAAATTGTGCTTGTCTTTAAGCAGATAGCTCAAAAAATGTTTGCATGTATATAAATCTAAACCATCAGATCAAGAAGTAGAACATTTCTGGTATTCCAGGTGACTTCCTTCCAGTCAACACTCACATCCTGTTTCCCACAGAGGTGACCACTATTTGTGACTGATTTGTATCACCATCAGTTAGTCTTGTCTATTCTTGACTTCATATATGTGGAATTATGTATGTTCTCTTTTGTGTCTAGCTTGCTTTTCTCATTTCTGTCAGAATATCTGAAAGATTCACGTGTTTCATTGAGTAATTTGTTCTTTTTCATATGTAACAGTTTAGGATGTAATTCACATACAATAAATTCAATGGTGCGTGTGTGTGTGTGTGTGTGTGTGTGTGTGTGTGTGTGTGTGTGTGTGTTACTAAGGAATCAAACCCAGGGCCTCATGCATGCTAGGCAAGCAGGCTACCACTGAGCCACATCCTCAGCCTGAAAATCCAGTAGTTTTTAGTTTAGAAAGTTGAGTTGAGAAGTTACCACCAGCACGTAATTTTAGCCCATGTACATTAGCAGTCATTCCGTGTTCTCTCCATCCAGCCCCTGACCAACCCTACTCTATACTTTGTCTGTAGGGATTTGCTTATTCTAGATAGTGCATCCAAATAGAGTCATTCAGTATGTGACCCTTTGTGATTTGCTTCATTCAGTGAGCAAACTGTTGTTCAAGGTTCAGCTATGTTATAGTATGCTTCAGTACTTCCTTTCTTTCCATTGCCAAAAAATAGTCCCTGGATGGATATACAGAATTTTGCATATCCATTTATCAGTTGATGGACATTTGAGCTATTTCCACTTTTTGACTATTAAGAATAAGACTGCTTTAAAAATTTGTGTTCAGTTTCTGTGCAGATATACATTTTTTCATTTCTCTCAGTTATATACTGAACTTTTCTAGTTTTGATAAAATCACACTTATTTATCCTTTTCTTTTTTTATTTATGCTTTTGTCATATCTAAGAAACCATTGGCTAATCTAGGTAAAAAAGATTAATTCCTATATTTCAAAAGAATTATATATATACATATATATATTTGAAAATGTCTTTCATCTTTTATTTCCAAGGAAAATCTGTATATTGTAAAAACAAACACTTGTACAGAGCTCACATTGCAAACTTAACCATTTTCATCACTCATCTAATGAACTGAAATCAAAATCACTTTGCAAGCCTTCAGTCTTCCACTGTTTTTTCCATGAAAATCGTGGTATCCAACTGTTGCTGCTGTTGTTGTTAGGTGCTGGCAAGTGGGGTCTGACTCATAGTGACCCTACATATAAAAGAATGAAACACTCCCTAATTCTATGCCAGGCACACGATCTTTTTTGTTTGTTACAAACACTGTGTCAATCCATCTAGTTGAGGGTCTTCCTTTTTTTCATTGACCTGCCATTGTCCCAAACAGGAGGTCTTTCTCCAGGGATTGGTCCCTCCTGACTACATGTCCAAACTACACAGGACACAGTGTAGCCATCCTTGCTTCCAAGGAGCACTCTGGTTGCACTTCTTCTAGGACAGACCTGTTGGTTCTTTTGTCAGTCCGTGGTATATTCAATATTCATCTCCAGCACCGTAACTCAAAAGCATCAATTCTCCTGTCTCCCTTGTTCAATGTCTACCTTTCACAACCATATGATGTGTCTGAAAATGCCATGACATGAGTCAGGTACATCTTCACCTTCAATGTGATATCTTTACTTTTCAACAATTTAAAGAGTTTTGTTTGTTTTTGTTTTTGTTTTTTGGCCAGGCACTGTGGCACACACCTGTAATCCTAGCAACTTGGGAGTCAGAGTCAGGAGGATTACAAATTGGAGACCAGAGGCAATCTGCATAATTTAGTGAGACCCTCTGTCAAAAAGTGAAAAAATGGCCTGGGCATGCAGCTCCGTGGTCCAGCACTTGCAAAGCATGTAAACATGAGGCCCTGGGTCCAACCCCCAGTACCATAAAAAATAAAATAAAATAAAGTAAAATAAAATAAAGAGGACTTTTGCCACAGCTTTTCTCAAAGCTTTGCACTTTTGATTTCTTGACTGCTGCTTCCATTGGTGTTGATTATAGAACCAAGTAAAGCAAAATCTTGGACAGCCTCAATCTTTCTCCATTTATCAGAGAATTGCTTACTAACTCACTTGTAAGGATTTTTGTTTTCTTGATGTTGAGGTGCAAGCCATACTGAAGGCCATGTTCTTTGATCTTCATCAGTAAATGTTTCAAATCTTCCTCACTTTCAGGGAGCAGAGTTGTGCCATCTACATAATGCAGGTTGTTAATGAGTCTTCCTCCAATCACGATGCCACATTCTTCTCCATAAAGTCCAGCTTCTTGATTTATTTACTCAGCACAGAGATTGAAGAGATATAGTGAAAGAATACAGCCCTGACGCATACCTTTCTTGACTTTAAGCCAGGTAGTGTTTCTTTGTTCTACTTGAATGACTGCCTCCTGGTCCCTGTACATAGCTCTCATGAATGCGATTCACATAGTCAAATGCCTTTGCATAGTCAATAACGCGTAGACATCCTTCTGGTACTCTCTGATCTCAGCTAATACCCATCTGACTGGTTTCCTGCCCTCTTCTGAATCCAGCTTGATTTTCCAGCAGTTCCCTGTGTATATACTGCTGCAGTCTCTTTTGAATAATCATTAGCAAAATTTTACTTCTGTGTGATATTAATGATATCATTCAATAATTTCCCCATTTGATTAGATCCTCTTTCTTGGGAATAGGCACAAATATGGATTTACTCCAGTCAGTTGGCCAGGTAGCTGTTTTCCAGATCTCTTGGCATAAACCAGGGAGCACCTCCAATGTTGCCTCTGTTTGGTGAAACATTTCAATTAATATTCCATCCATTCCTGGAGCCTTATGTTTCACCAATTCCTTCAAGGCAGCTTCCACTTCATTCTTCAGTACCATTGGTTCCTGATCATATATAACTTCTTGAAAGAGTTGGTCACCCACCAATTCTTTTTATATAATGACTGTATTCTTTCCATCTTCTTTTGCTGTATCTTGCTTCATTTAATATTTTCCTTGTAGAATCCTTCACTACTGCCACTTGAGGCTTGAATTTTTTTTCAATTCTTTAAGCTTGAGAAAAACAGAACATTTTCTTCCCTTTTGTCTTCTCAAGCTGCCCTTTGAAATCTTCTGTTTATTTCTTTAATTTTGTCATGTCTTCCTTTTACTTTAGCTGCTCAACATTCAAGGGCAATTTTCAGGGACTCTTTTGACATATAAGTTGGTCTTTTCTTTTTTTCCTGTCTTTTTAATAACCATTTGCTCTCCTCATCAATGTCTTTGATATAATGCCACAATTTTTCTGGTCTTCAATCATTAGTGTCTAACATATCAAGCCTGTTTCGAGGTGGTCTCTGAACTGGGGTGAAATATACTTGAGGTCATACCTTGGCCCTCCTACACTTGTTCTAATTTTCTTCCATTTCAGTTTGAACCTGTATATGAGCAGTTGATGGTCTGCTTCACAATCACCATGTGGTCTTGTTCTCAATTGTGATATTGACATTTCATTGGAAATGTGGACATTTCCATTGTCTCTTTTGTATGTTCCATCTAGCCTGCAGTCATACCATTGTACCATCAGATCTCAGAAGCTAAGCAGGGTCAGACCTGGTTAGTACTTGCATGGGAGACCACCTAAGAACACCAGGTACTGTAGGCTTGGGAGAAGGACCAACCAACCCATTCCCAAAAAACAATCAGCCATTGAAAACCTTATGAATAGCAGAGAAGCACTGACAATAGTATTTCGTCTGTTCTACATAGGGTCACTATGAGTTGGACACCAACTCGACAGTACCTAACAACAACAACATGTTCCGTCTGGTGAATTCCATAGGTATAGTTGCCATTTATGTTGGTGAAAAATGTATTTGCAATAACAAGGTCATTGACCTGACAAAGGTCTACCATGTGATCTCCAACATCATTTCTATCACCAAGGCCATATAGTCCAACTATTGAGCCTTCTTTGTTTCCAACTTTTGTATTCTAGTCACCAGCAATTATCAGTGCATCCTGATTGCAATGTTTACTGTAGTTCAGATTGCAGGAGCTGGTAAAAATCTTTCTTATCTTCATTTGTAGCCTCAGTGATGGGTGCATAAATTTGAATAATAGTCATATTAACTGGCCTTCCTTGTGGGCGTATGGATATTATTCTATCACTAACAGCATTGTACTTCAGGACAGATCTTGAGATGTCTTTTTTGATGATGAATCAACCCCATTTCTCTTTAATTTGTCATCCCCAGCATGGTAGACCTTATGATTATCTGATTCAAAATGGCTAGTACATTTTAGCTCACTGCTTATGTGCTCCATTTCCCTTTTGACAATTTCTAATTTTCCTACATTCATCCTGCACACTTTCCATATTCCAATTATTAATAGAAGTTATATTGTAGTGATGTTGTTGTTGTTAGGTGCTATTGAGTTGGGTTTGACTCATAGGAACTTTCATAGGGTTTTAAATGGCTGATTATTTCAGGATTGCTTTGGGAGTGGATTGCCATGACCTTTTCCTGTTTTTGTGGCGTTTTCTTTTTTTTTTTTTTTGAGACAAAGTCTCACTATGTAGCCCAGAGTGGCCTCGAACTCACAAGAATCCTCCGGAGTCAGCCTCCTGAGTGGTGGGATTACAGGCATGTACCACTACACCCAGCTCAAAAGAATTTTATATTTATTGCTCTTACATTTAGGTCTGTGATACATTTTGAGTTAACCTTTTCATATGGTGTGAGGTAGTCCAATCCATTCTTTTGCATATGAATATCCAATTGTCCCAGAACTATTTGTGGAAACCACTATTCTCTCCTGTCCCCTTGAATTTCCTTGGCAATCCTGTTGAAAAATCAATTGATTATTAATAGAAGAGCTCATTCTTTTTGGTTGTCAAATAATATTCCATTGTATGAGTATATCACAGTTTATTCATCCTTCTCTTGACAGATGTTCAGGTTGTTGTCAATTTGTGGCTACTAAAAGTAAGACTACAGTAGGCATTTGGTTTTGGGCCATCATGAATAAATATGCTCTGACTTTTCATGTACATTTTTTTGATGGATATAGGTACTTATTGTTCCAGAGTAGTATATACAAAGATGTATTAGAGTTCTCCAGAGAAACAGAACCAAGAGAATATATTTACATACATTAATGTTACATAGTAGTATGTGATTTAGAGGAATTGGCTCACATTATCATGGATACTAGTAAGACCAAAACATGCACGGAGGACTAACAAACTGGAGAACCTGGGATAAGTGATGCTGCAATTCTAGTCTGAAAGCCATTAGGTTGGAAAACCAGGTGGAGCAAGATTGAAAGCCATCCATTGGAGAATTCTTCCTACTTAAGGGATGGTTAGTTTTTTTCTTCTGTTTAGTTCTTCATCATATTATGGAGGCTAACCCACGTCGCCTGCAGCTGTACCACTGTAGCATCTGATCCCATCAGATCTCAGAAGCTAAGCAGGATCAGGACTGGTTAGTGTTTGGATGGGAGACTGCCTGGGAACACCAGGTGCTCTAGGCTTAGGAGAAGGACATGGTAACCCACTCCCAAAAGTCAGTCCACCATTGAAAACCCTGTGAATAGCAGAGAAGCATGACAATATTGTTTCCTCTGTTGTCCATAGGATTGCTATGAGTCAGACACAGACTCAATGGCACCTAACAATAACAACAATCCACTTTATTCAAATTCCACAAATTTAAATGTTAATTGAATCTAAAAACACACTCATGGAAATGTTCGGAACAATGTTCAACAACTGGGTGTGATGGCCCAACCAACTTGGCACATAAAACTAAATATCACAACTGTGTCGTAGAGTGGGCATATGTTTTGCTTTGGTAGATACTGTCAAAGTTTTCTAAAATGATTGGGCTATTTCCACTTCTGTCTTCCATGTGTGAGAGATTAGATTTCTCTACATCTCTCATTGCCAACCCTTGGCACTATCAGTCTTTTTAGCTTTAGCCATTCTGTTGGGTATATAACGATATATCATTTTGATTGTAATTTACATTTCCTTGATAAGGAATTTTGTTGAACATTTTTCCATGCACTTATTGACCATTTAGAAATAACCTTTGCAGAGTACTTATTCAATAGGCTTTCCTCCCCTTCTCCCTCTGCCACCTTGTTGTACAGGAGAGTTTTCGTACTTGTTGTACAGGACCTGAGTTTTTCTCATCTTAAAAATCAAGTTGTTTAGGTTTTGTTATTGACTTATAGATATTTTTTTACATAGTCTAGATTTAAGTCCATTATCAGATACATGTATTGAAATATATTCTCTCTTCCCTACCACTCTATTCATGGTGTATTTTGATCAATAGAAGCTTAAATTTTTTCCCATTTAGGTCTATAATCCATATTGAATTAATTATTATATATGGAGTGAGGTAGGAATCAAATATCCTTTTTTCCAGATGAATAGCCAATTGATCCAGCACCATTTGCTCAAAATGTTATCCTTTCCTCACTCAACTGCAGCAGTGACTTTGTTATAAATCAAGTTCACAAGTTCTATTTCTGGATTCTCTATTATGTTTCTTTGGTATATTCATCTATCGTTCTGCCAATACCACACTGTCTTAATTACTGAGGCTTATAGTAAGCTTTGAAATTTGGTAGGGTAAGCCTTTCAGCTTTTCTTTTCTTCAAAATTGCCTTGGCTATTCCAGACCCTTACATATCTATATAAATCTTAGAACCAGCTTTCAGTTTGTGCACGTACACACACACGGACACACAGACACACACACACATGCACATACACAAACATATTTTTGCAATATCCCTCCTTTCTTACATATTTCTTTTTTGGTCTCAGAAAATGTCCCTTTCCTAAAAAAGTTAAACTCTGTGGGCCTTAAATATTATTCTCTTATCCTTCTTTCTGAGGTTCAAGAGTCCTCATGCCATTCCCCACTCCCTTCTCCGGCTGACCCTCCCTTTGGCATATCAAATGCAGAGACTCTCACAAAAACCATCATCTTTCCTCTCATATCTTCCCCTCTTTCTACACTCCCAACTCCTTTAGCTCAAACCCTCAGAGTCTTCTTTGATTCTAACTTCTGCATCTTTGACTTCTCAACACTTGTTCCACTGTATGGGCCAGGGTCTGGTTCACGGATGGGCATGTGATTCAACTAGGACCTGGGAGATGGGAAGGGAAGTCAGTGGGGTCAAGGGTGTGGGAGAAGCCATTCCGAGACATACTTTCCTCTCTCAAGATAATTTCTCTTCTTCCTCTGAGCATTACAGTTTGGGATGCCAGGATTTATTGCTACCATCTTGCTGCTGGCTGGAGAATGATGCTGAGACCCACACTAGCAGAGCAGAAGTGGAAAGAACCTGGTCCTTGATAATATTACTGAGCTTCTAATTTTTTCAGACCTGAAATCTATTCTTCTTTGGAATTTCCAAATTTGTGAGATATGAATTTCTTCATTGCTTAAGACATTTTAGATTAGAATTTGTTGCATACCATTGAAAACATCCTTACACTGTACCAACTCATCTTTCATCTGGGGTATTGAAAAGCTATCTGGTCTTTCAGGCTTCAAACCTAATCCATTTCATGTACCTGGTACCATATTATCCTTCTTAAGCAACTATTTAATAGTGTCTTTTGTCCAAAGACTTTTAGTAATTTAGTAATTTCAGCATTTGAGGTTTTATACAGCCCTGCCCTCCTTCATATATCTTTATTATAGATACATTGGGAGAAGGACCCAGCAACCCACTCCCAAAAATCATTCTGCCATTGAAAACCCCATGAATGACAAAGAAGCACCAACAATAGTGTTTTGCCTATCCTAAGTAGGGTCACTACGAGTCAAATACCAACTCCACGGTACCTAACAACAACAACAACAACAACATTATAGATACACAGAATTAAGTGCCTCCCCCCCCATATGCCTCTCCCTTTCCTGTTTTATTCGTTATCTCTGCCTAGAATACTCTTGCTTCATCTCCACCCATCTACAAGCACTCTTCTTCTTGAAACTTGTCCTATATCTCTTGCTTCCTCTCCTGCAAAGTAATCTCTCCTTTACACATCTATGTTGCTTAAGACCATCTACCTTGCAGCCGCGGCTCAGTTGGTAGAGCGCTGCTCTGCAGTCTCTGAGGTCCTGAGTTCAATTCTCAGCACCGCAAAAATGGGAGAAGGACTTGGCAATCCATGCCCAAAGCAATCCGGAAATAATGGGCCATTGAAAACCCTATGAGGGTTGTGACTCGATGGCACCTAACAACAACAACCTTGCATCCAACCTTGTATCCATGCTATTTATGTAGAGTAATTTCTTCTACTACCAGCACTGGTGAATAGAGATTTCTATGAAGATGAAACACATGGTTTATGGAGCACTTGAAATGTGGGTAGTGCAACTGAGGGCCTGAATTTTAATTGTGTTTAAATGTAAATAGCCACGGATTGTTAGTGTATCAGAAAGCACAGCACTAAACCAAAAGGCTCTTGAATGTGGAATACAAACTATACATACATGCATGCATACACACACACACACACACACACACACACACACACCTCCTATAACCAAAATAGCACTTGGAAGACACAGTCTGTTCTACTCCTTGTTATTTTCTCCAGAGAGTCTTCTTGTGGATAATAGGCATTGAATATTCACTGAATCAATGACTATGGAAATCACATTTACCAAATACATAAATAAGGATTCCTAGCTATCCTTGTTCCAAATTCCAATAGATTAAATAAAGCAGAAATACTTGGATGACCAAAATTCCAGTCTGTTACTGAGGACCAAATGACTAGCTCCATTGTAAGCAGCTCTACCATCTTGTAACATTCCACCACTTGTTGGGATAAAGGAGCTCCTTGCAGTTTACAGCTCTTCTATTTTTATTTTTATTTGTTTGTTTCTTTTTTATTGCTGTGCTTAGGATCAATGCCAGGGCCTTAGAGAGGCTATGCAGGCTCTCTTACCACTGAGCTATAATACCTCCAGCCCAAGCTGTTTTTAAAAACTCTTTATTCTGCAATAATTTCAAACTTACCAACAAATTTCCAGATAATACAGAAATGTCCAGATTCACCAGATTTACAATTAAATTTTATATTTAAGAATAACCTAGATTCACCAAGCTTAAAATTATATCAGTCTCTTTCTGTAGGCATATGATAGGTGTGAATGTGTATTCACTCAGTATATATTACATACAGTTTATGTATATAATTTGTATATGTATTATATATAATTTATTTTTTCTGAATTATATGGGACAACCTTCCAAAGACTGTGTGTCCTTTTACCCCTTAGTATGTCAGCGTATTTCCTTATGAACAAGCGTTCATAAGAACATGTTCAGAAAGAACATATAGAACATGTTCAGAAAGTTTAACATTAATACAATACTTAACATAGATTCTACAGTCCATATCAAATTTCATCATTTATCCCAATAAGATTCTTTATAACATATTTGTCCCTTGTTAAACTATCCATTTCAAGATCATGGATTGCATTTAAATGTTATGTCCCTTCAGTTTCCTTTGTTGTTATTGTTGTTAGGTGCCATGAGTCAGATCGTACTCATAGCAACCCAACGTACAACAGAACAAAATGCCACCCGACACTGACCACGGCCAGTACTGTTAGTGCTTTTCTGCTACTCATAGAGTTTTCAATGACTGGTTGTTTCAGGAATGGGCTGCCATGTCCTTCCCTATATCCTGAAGCACCTGGTATTCCCAGGCAGTCTCTCATCCAAGGACTAACCAGGCAGACCCTGCTTATAATCCAAGATCAGACAGGATCAGATGCCAGGGTGGTATGGCTGCAGACATTAGTTTCCTGTACTCTACAGTATTTGTCTTTTATGACATTGGCAGTGTTTTTTAAAATATAAGACTATTTATAGAATTTTCCTCTACTTGTGTTTGTCTGATGCTTCCTCATGATTAGATTTAGGTTCAAGCTCTTCCAAGTTGGTGCAAAGAACTATTGTTATACGTATCTTCTTGTTCTCCATTGGTTCTTAGCCTAGACGTACTCATTATATTCAAAAGCTTATAAGCATTATATTTATATTATATGTATATGTACATTTCATACAGGAGAAGGACCTGGCAACCCACTCCCAAAAATCAATCCGCCATTGAAAGCCCTATGAACAGCAGAGAAGCACTGACAACAGTGTTTCCCCTGTTGTATGTAGGGTCGCTGAGTCAGATGACGACTCGAGGGCACCTAACACCACCACCATTTCATACATTTCTAAAAGATAATATTTCATTTAAAATACCTATCTCTACCATTTCAAAAGTACTTGCTGGCTTTGAGCTTAACAGTTTCAAAGACAAGTGAAATTTCCTTAATTATGGATTCAATTTATCTAAAATCATTATGTCCATTATATTATCATTAAGTATGGAAATAATTTCTCAGGGAGAAACTGCTGTAAAGTATTAAGGTTCAATGATTTGTTATCAGTGAATAAAACTACAGTATCTTTTCATTTTTTAAATCTTATTTTAGCTTTACTTCTAATGCTATCTCCAGCGAGGTGAAAAATTTTAATCCTGATATTGCATTTCGGGTTTTTGAAGCAGTGAAGTTTTGAATTGGTGCTCTATCCCAACATTTCGAGTATTTTTAAAGGATGAACGAGGGAAAAGGAAGTGGGGAAAGTACCTAACTGTATGGAAAATTATACTTCTTAAAAGATGCTTAAAAAACAAACAACAACAACAAAAACCACCCTCCTACTGTAGCTATGGAGCTTATGCTGGAAATGGGAGAATAAAAATGACCCTTCAGGATTTTTCTCGGGAATAAGAATTGTTTCAAGAAAAAAATTGGCAGCGATATGGACATTTTGGACAGGGACAGAAAAACTGCCGTCGTTTTTTGGACACCATGAAAGCCCTAGAACTTTTAAATAAATATTTTACGTTGTGAGAAATGTCTGAGCATTAAACGTTTTTCCCCCCCAGGGGGAAATTAAACAAATCTTTCTTTAAGATAGAAACGTGAAGTCTCCCTCTCTCCCCTCAAAGCTCAAGTGTCTTTGGCTCTGCTACTAGGACTTCTAGGAACGTTGCAATTAAAATAAAGTCGAAACAAGTCCCTTGCAGTATCCAGATCATTTTTATTTCCCCCCACCCTGCAAACGATCGAGAACAGCCAGACTCCGGCACAGTGTCTTCGAGTCTCCCAACTTCCTCGGCTTCCAGGGCTCGCCTCGCACGCCCCGGGGACGACGCGGGTCCCCCGCCCGGGTCACTCGGGCGGCCGGCGGCGCCGCGCGGCGGGGCTCCAAGGGGGTGTGTCCCGCTCCAGGCCCGGCGGCCGCCCTCGCCGCGCGCCCACCTGCTCGCCCGCCCGCCGCCGCGCTGCGGGGTCCGGGAGCCCCGCACGTCCCGCCGCCGGCTTCCGGACCCAGCGAGCCCGGCCCCGAGGTGCCGCTGAGCCTGGGGCTGCAGCTCTTTCCTCCCTCCAGGCCGAGCCGCGGGCAGCCCCCATGCGTGCAGGGGACCCGCATCCCGCCGCCCGCCCGGTGGCGCCGGCGCCCCTCTGGTGCGGGCCCTCCGAGGCCAGCGGCGCGGGACGGCGACCCCCGTCAGCCTCCGCAAGCCTGCAGTGTAGACAGCGAGTGTCGGGGGCGGGAGGCGGGGTGGGGAGCAAACCACCCGGCGCCGCAGCCGCCGCTGCCGCCGCGCCCCCGCCGCCCGGCTGGGGGAGGTCTCGTCACAGCCGCCGCCTCAGCAGCGGCCGCAAGTCTCGCGGTGTTTGCCGGCCGCCGCGCCGCCATATTGTGTGGCAGTATTTTGATTCGGACTGGGCTGGCGGAGCCGCGCCGAGAACGGGCGAGAGCCGGGGGGGTGGGGGGAGGGCAGGCGAGCGCGAGGGGGTGGGGGCAGAGGGAGGTGGGGAGGCCGAGCGAGCCGGAGCCGAGGAGCGGGCCGCGGCGACGCCGCCCAGCCACCGCTTTTGATCCGCGGCAGCCGCCGGCGGGGCGACCCAGCCCGACCCCCTCCCCTCCCCCTCAGCCACGAGCGGCGGCGGCGGCGGCGGCGGCGGCGGCCGGAGGGAGTTGGCGGCGGCGGCCGAGCGGAGGGGGCTGAGCGGGGAGGGAGGGAGGGCTGAGGTGTCCCCCCTGCCGGGCGGAATCGGAGGCAGCGGCGGCGCTGGCGGCGGCCGCGGTGGCGGAGGCGGCGGCGGCGGCGACGGTGGAGACGGCTGCCCTAGCGGGAGAGGCGGCGGCCGAGGAGGAGGAGGGGGAAGCGGCGGCGGCGGCGAAGGGTAAGCGGACAGCGCTGCCGGGCCTCGGCGGGCTCCCCGGCCGGGCTCCCCGCGCGCCTCCCCGCCGTCGGGAACGGGCTCCGCCGGCTCTCGAGGCCCTGGCGGGGCGGCCGCTTCTTCCCCGTCCTTTTCCCCCCTCCGCCTCTGTCCTTCCCGCAGTGGCGAGGCAGAGGGAGGCCCCCCGAGTCCTGCAGACCGGGTGGGGGCGGGGAGCATCGGCCGGGCCTGGGCTGCGGGGCGTCGGTGTGGAGGGGGAGGGGGCCTCCCCTGGAGCCCGGCGGCGGGGAGAGCCCCGGGAGGGGGGTGCCAGGGGGTGGGGAGGCCCCCGCCTCCGGCCCGCCCCCGGGCGTGCGAGCTGGGGGTGGGGGAGGCCGGACTCTTTGGGGGGAGTCAAGGTCTGAGTCGAAATGACTTAGGGGCGGGGGTGTGAGCGGGAGCGACAGGGGAATTTTGCGTGGGTTGGGGGGAGAAGAACATCGCTCCCTTTCCGATTTTGGTGTTCTGCAGTCTTTGAAATGGGGAGCAAGCCCCGCTGGGAATACATGGCCCCTTAGAGTTCCCAGGATAATTCTAGTTTTCTGACCGTTCTCTGAGCCCTGCGATTGTGGGTGAAACGGGGAGGCTTGAGAGGGTCTCTTGGCGTGGCTGACAGGTGACAGGTGGATCTTTCTGTTGCTGATGCTGTGGGATTGTTCGGGCAGAGTTGTATACCGAAGTGTCAGAGACCGTGTGAGTTTGTATTTATGTGTTTGGCCATGTTTCATTCCATATATAGTATATTTGAGAGGTTAGGTTCCATTCAAGTCAGCTTAATTGTTGTGGAGAAATTCTTCAAATGTTTCTGATAAGAGGGTTTTCCAGGAGAGTGGAGGGAATTTGCAGCTTCACCGGGCTTTCTCAATGGGTCATGAAATTCAGGTCCCCAAAGCGGAGGAGGATGTTCAGTGCTTTTATTCATTGGAAAGTTCTTGAATACTAAGGTCATAATCAAGGCAACAGTAAGGCAGTATAATTTTGCATCCATTTTCTCTGTTTTAGTTAAGTGTGTAAAGTGCCAAATTTTAGGGTCAGGTTGACTCACATTTTATTTAAAAAAAATTAGTTTCTATCTCACGGTGCTCAAAGAATATGTTGCTCATTATGCAATTCCAGATTTGGCTGGGAATTTTGGTGGGCATGGAATAGAATTTTTGCTTTCAGATTTTGCATACTGCTTGCTGCACTGTTGGTACAGTAGCAGAATTTTGACACTTTCAAAAGTACTTTTAAATTCTTTGTAACAGTGAATTCATGATTGATTTTAAAACTTGACAATTTGCAACTTTAAAATTTGAAAACAGTAATTTTTGATAAAGGAAGACTTGCTTTTCGCTTTATTGTATAGGCTTTGGCCCACCACTTTAATTGGAAACCGTGGGAAGAATTGACAGATTCATGAGCTATGGACTAAATTAGTGTCCAATTAGTTTAAGAAGGGTCCTATAGCTTTTTTAAAAAAAGTGTGTGGAACGAACATGTTGACTGATGGCACTATCAGTGTGTTAACAGGAAGTAGAACAAAAATTCCAGTGATTCAGAACTTCTGTTTGCCTCCCTGCTTCAGTCTAATTAGTTTCTAATAGAGGGTGCTTTAAGTTTGAAATCTTAAGAAACCAAACAGAAAGTTGAATAAGTTAATTTAGCTCAGTAAGTTATCCACTCAGTATACTCCATCATTTCATTTTTCTCTTGGCTGCATGAAATAACTTTCCCTGAGTTTAAAAGTATTTTCCAAAGGACATAAAATACCACTTGTTCAAACCCTCTTGAGTGAACCCTCACAGTACAACCTGGGCTTTTGTAACTTATTAATAAATGGATAAAATGATCAGAGGCTCGAGTGATACATGTTTCCTGAAAAATAAATTTTAATTTAATCCTATTTGATTGAAGGACACCTATGTTTGGTCTTTTCTTTAGTGGAAAGGAGTGCTTGCCTTTAGGTAAGGATACTGTAAGACTTTCATACAATTTTTTTTTTTTTTGTACTGGAGTGTTGAACTTAGGGCCTTTCACGTACTTTGCAAACTCTATGCCACTGGGCTGCACCACAAACCTGCTCTTTATGTTTTATCTTGAGACAGGGTCTTGCTAAGTTATGCAGGCTTCCCCTGGCCTCGAACTTGCAATCCTCCTGCCTCTGCCTCCCAAGGCTCTGGGATTCCAGGCGATTGCCACCGTGCTGGGCAGACTGTTGTACAATTATTAAATCTAATGAAATGAGGTAAACTACATAGTTAAGGAGACGCTACCTAGATCCCTGACTATGTCAATATTGAGTGTCTCCTCTTTATTGTTAGCAGCGCATACACTTGGGTAGATGTTGTAAGATGGTTGGTCTTGTGTCTTGATAGAAAAATATTTATTCTACTTCTATAATTTTCTCTATAAGGAATTCCCCCCCCCAAAGTACTATTTAGAGTGAAAAGGTACTTAGTGTCAGTGAACCTACTACATTTTGAAAAATAGGTATAACTTGTAGTCTGTTTCACTCTGTTAAGTTATATGCCAGAAAAGTCCTTAAGGAATGTCTGAATTTTCTGAAGCTGCATTTTTTTTTTTTTTAGTTATTTAAACAGACTAAGATTAAACTTTTTAAAATGGATATCAACATACTTTAAAAGGGAATTTTTGCCTTAACAGATTTCCAAAAAAAAAAAAAAAAACCCTTCCTGATACTCTTTACAATATATAAAGTTCATAAACTGTAATTCAAAAAGGGCTTAATTCCATTATATTTCTACGTAGCCGGGTTCCCACGACCCAGAGAACAGTCGTAGCACTTTTTCTTTGTTTCACTTATGCCATCCTTGTTTAATTTTAAATTGGGACTCTTTGAAATAAAAGATTATGCGATAATAGAAGCAAATGTGAAGATTGTGGCAAAACACTAATAGAAGGAGGAGGTACGGAATAAGATGCTAGTAGAGAATTAGATAAACAGTTTTAGGCAGCTAGGAATGTGGAGCTGTGAGTAGTGGGGACTGCCAAGCATAGGAGAATGACTGGGTTGAACTATACTAAGGAAATTTGTTTTGAATCATATAATAGACTCAATATTGTTATCTTATTGAAAACTGTATTAAGATGATAAGAAATTTGGAGACACTGAAGCTGTATGGAAATTAAATGCATATATGTTCATATTTATTTGCTTCTGACTTATATCTCCAAAGAATTTACAGTACTTTAACATTGCTTTCTAATGGTTCTGAGTCCTGAAAAAAATCAAAGATACTTGCTTACTCATAAAGCTAAAATTCCTAAGTTCTCTTGGAGTTGCCAGGTACTGCACTTTCTACATTCTTTTTGGTTAATCACTAAACTTGACTGTGATCTTGATAACTAGAGCCCAGGATTAAGGGGGATGGGCTGTCTTTTTCTTTGCTAAGCATCCTAGCCCTCAGAACAGCCTGTTCATTAGTAAGTGGTACTTTACCTATCTTCAGCCTTCCACTTTTAAAAGGAGTGGGTAGAGGGGAGTGGCAGAGCAATGGTCACAAAACTTCTGTGTTGAAGTTATACATTTCACTTAGATTTTTATTGACTCATTTTATAGAATATGCTTACTTATTTCCTAATCTTTAGAACAGGAGTACCGTGAGAAGTGCCAGCTGACAAGGTGATGTTCCAAAAAGTCCAAGTCAGAGTTGCTGCAGTTAAATTGTGGATCAATAAGAGGGCTCTGTGAAAATTTTTAAGGTTTTGACAGTTAAAAGTGCATTTGTTGAAAAATTAATTTACACAAACTCCCTTAACTCCTGATGATGCATAATAAGTGAGGCTTTGCTGAATATGACTTTTTGATTTGCCTTATTTTTTGTTTGTTTTTTGAGAGAGAATCTTGCTCTGTAGGCCAGGCAGCCTTGGGATCCTCCTCCTGAGTGCCAGGATTGATTATAGGCATATGCCACCATGCTTGGCTGTCTCATTTATTTTTAATGTAAAAGCTTAATAGAGAATTTTATTATATTTCTAATAATCAATTCCACTTCAGAATTTTGTATCAAAAGAGTAGTATCCTGCATAGAAAAGGTAAAGGAACTGTTTATTAAGTTCCTATTGTGTGTCAAGCTTTCATTCATTTCACAAATATTTATTAAGCCCTTACTATGTACAAAGGGGCCTGCAGCCGTAGCACTGTGGCAACTGATCTTGTCAGATCTCGGAAACTAAGCAGGGTCAGGCCTGGTTAGTACTTGGATGGGATCCCACCTGGGAACATCAGATACTGTAGGCTTGGGAGACGCATCCAACAACCCACTCCTCCAAAACAATCAGCCATTGAAACCCTATGAACAGCAGAGAAGCATGGCAATAGTGTTTGTCTGTTATATGTAGGGTCACTATGAGTCAGACATGAGTTGGACACCAACTCCATGACACCTAACAACAACAACAGCATGTACAAGGAACTCTTCCAACATGCTGAGATGTACTACTGCTTAACAGATGAAAACTTCTGTTTTCATATACTTTGTTTTTTAGTGATAGAAGACATAATGAATAAAATGTAGTGAGGGGGGGAAGTGGAGGAAAAAAAAACCAGAAAAGGGGGTTGCTTATTTGATCTTTTGAAAACTGAATGAGTATTATTCTTGATTTCAAAAGACAAAAACTATCCAGAACACAAGATCTTTTTTTTTTTTCCTTTCTTATTTTGTTAGTTTTTTTCTTTGGTGGGGGGGAACGGGAGCATTTGAACCCCAGTAAGCTGTACCCTCAGCCCATATTTTACTTTTTATTTTGAGACAAGATCTTGCTAAGTTACACAGGCTGCTGCTAGCCACAATTTGCAATCCTGGTGCCTCAGCCTCCTGAGTTGCTGGGGTTACAAATGTGTTCCACTGCACCCAGCTCATAAAGTCTTATCTTTGAATAAGAATACACTTCCTAACTTGAGAAAGGGCTGGGATTTAGCTCAGTTGGTAGAGCGCCGCTCTGCAGTCTCTGAGGTCCTGAGTTCGATTCCCAGCACCACAAAAATGGGAAAAGGGCCTGGCAATCCACTCCCAAGGCAATCCCGAAACAATCTGCCATTGAAAACCCTATGAGGGTCGCTCTGAGTCTGACACGATTTGACAGCATCTAACAACAACAACAACATGAGAAAGATATTTGTACTTCAGAGTTACAAAGTTTCAATTAATAGGGATTTCCTATTGTTAATACTTCAGAAAGCTGCTTTGTGATTTAGAAAATTTTGGAATTTAGATGTATTGACACAGTGGCTGTAACAATCATCTTAAACATAAAAAAGATCATGTGCCTGGTAAAGAATCGGGGAGTGTTTCATTCTGTTGGACACAGGGTCATTATGCATTGGACCCGACCTAACAGCACAGAACAATAGTAATTCTGGTTTGAATCCTGGTTTTGCCACTTACTAAGGTTTGCCACTGGATTTGGAGTCAATTAGAATTTCTTAGCTTCTCGAAACTTGTTTTCTAATCTGTAAGGTGAATATAATAAGGTGGTTGTGATGATTAAATTATGCATTTTATGCAAATTATGTAGAGTACCAGCTAAGTAAATCACAACTTTTTTTTGTTTACTGCCTATTTGGAATTCCGTACAACAACCATGGTTGAAGTTGGTAATCCTCCCAGAAGTTCTCATAGCACTGTGTGAACATTGTTTATTATGCGTTTCATTTGACTAACTAACTAAAGCAGCCTTGTTTGATGACACAGAGTTAATTAAAACACAAGTCTAACTTACAATCACTGTAGTTGGTGTGTGTTACCTAGTCATTGTCATCAGGAGTATTCTTACAGCCTTTTCCTGGCAAAAAAACATTGTGGCTTCTCTTCTCATATAGGTTGATGAGCTGGATCTAAGCATTTTGACAAGTAGTCAACAAATACTGTATAAAATTCCGCTTTATGTAAATACTTATATAACATATAGTGTCTGACACATAGTAAGAATTCAATAAATGTTTGCTTTTGTCAATTTTGTCCCCTTTATGAAAAAGGGTTTTTCAAAGAATTTATAAAACATTAAGGAAAACATTTACAAGATGAAAGAAAATGATGCTAATTGTGAATGAGTTTTTTGAGGGAAGAGCCATTCAGATTGCAATACATATTTTCATGTTTATTTTTATGCTAAGAGATCACTAATTTGAGCTTCTCAGGGATAAACCATGTCTTCTTTTCCTTTCAGACATTACCTATAAGCTCAGTATGTTAAATGTTGAATGGTTTGGGGTTGTTTTTTTTTTTTTTTTTTGGTATCAAGTTATTTCTAGTAGTAAACTGCATCTGAAAGGTTAGGGGCTGCATTTGACCTAAGTTTTTGAGTCTGTACTGTTAAGCACAAGACTGAAATGTTATGCATAATCTTCTGGATGCCACTTTTAAAAATCTAGCCAAAAATTTGAAAAACATCATAGAAATTGAAAGGAAGGAGTCAGTTATTTGCAGCTAGATTAGTGTTCATTAACCTATTCCTTTGGATGTTGTTGATGTGAATGTGAAAAAGGAATATAGCACTTGTGGGGAGGTTTTCAGTTGTTTGGCTTGAACCCAGGGCTTCCTATATGCTAGCCAAGTAGTCTGCCACTGAGCTATATCCCCAACCCTTTTTCAGCTTTTATTTTGGGACAGGGTCTCACTAAGTTGCCTAGGCTCCTCTTGAATTTGGATCCTCTTGCCTCAGCCTCCTGAGTAGCTGGGATTACAGGCCTGTACCACCATGCCATTGTTGTTGTTGTTAGGTGCCCTCGAGTCGGTATCCGACTCATAGCGACCCTCTGTACAACAGGGGAAACACTATTGTCAGTGCTTCTCTACTGTTCATAGGGTTTTCAATGGCAGATTGATTTTTGGGAGGCGGTTGCCAGGTCCTTCTCCCAAGCCTACAGCTTCTGGTGTTCCCAGGCGGTCTCCCATCCAGGTACTAACTAGGCCTGACCCTGCTTAGCTTCCGAGATCTGACGAGATCGGATTTTAAAAGCAAAACAGAAAAAATAATTCATGCATAATTACGTGCGCTTACTAACTTAAAGTGTCTATAGCCATGGCACCCTGCCATCTGATCCTAATGATTTCAAAAGCTAAGCAGGGTCAGCCTGGTTAGTGCTGGCATGGGAGACCACCTGGGAATACCAAGTGCTGTGGGCTAGGGAGAAGGACCTGGCAGTCCACTCCCAAAACAATCTGCTATTGAAAACCCTATGAATAGCAGAGAAGCACTGACAATAGTGCCAGGCATGGCAGTGTCCAGGAGCGTTTCATCTGTTGTACATAGGGTTAGTGTGAGTTGGACCCAACACTATGGCACCTAACAACAACAACTAACTTAAAGGTCAAGTTTATTTTATCCCTTTAAGGCAATTTAAGTGATACTGTAGATTTGTGCTGCCTTTATGAATTAAATGACTCAGTCATTTACTTCCATTGCTATGATTGGGGAAAACTGGTATTTGTACAGAAAAGGGAAAACATCCCACCACCACCCAAACACCCACTTCAACAGAAACCATTCCTCAGATCTTTAAATGTTAGCACAAGTCAGCTTTTTCCTGTTCTGTTGCAAGTTATCCTCTACCTAATGAGTAATAATTTTGGCTTTCCTGAAACTTAAGACATCTGTCTAGTCTAAGACTTTTAGCCATTTACATGAAATAGTTCTTGGGTTTTAAAATAGCCCTACAAAACATGTATATTCAAATTTGGTATCCCACAACATTACTTTGAAAATTAGGAATACACACAGTTAAATATTAGTGATTTTTCATTTGTTTACTTCCCCCTCCCAAACAATAATCTACCACCGGAAAGAAACACTACTGCAAGGTGTCAGTTTGAGTGGCTTTGGAAAAAAGTGATTTACCCACAAAGGGGTACGACAGAGGAGAGCAGAAGAAAAGAAGAATTTGTGGTATTTTAATTGCCTTGTTAAAGAAACTGGCATTCTTGTTCTACTTAAGAAGAAAACAAAAGCAGGGCTAGGACCAAGTGCTCCTAAAAGTCACAGAAGACAAATTATGAAGTAGAGGCTAGAAAGGTCCTGCAAAGAAAGAGGTAAGAAGATGAAACAAAGTAAAGAAATGGGGACTATTTTGCAGAGATTTTGGTGGAAATATGTGAATGATGGTGGTTATTAACAGAATTGCTCAAAAGCATGACTCCATTCAAGGACATATTGTGTGAGAGAGTAATTTTTTGAGTGATGAATTCTTATTTCCTAGTTTGTTAATTGGACTGGGATTTATCTCAGTTGGTAGAGCATTGCACTGCAGTCTCTGAGGTCCCAAGTTCAGTTCCTAGCACCACAAAAATGGGATGCAGCAATCCACACCCAAGGCAATCCTGAAACAGTCAGCCATTGAAAACCCTGTAAGTGTCCCTATGAGTTGGACAGGACTCCACGACAGGACTCAGAGGCACCTAATAACAACAAGTTTGTTAATTACTTTGATCCACATCATTAAATAATACTGTTGAGTCTTAGCTTAAACTTTTACTCTGAAATTCATTTACATTAAGGAAAATTTCATTTGGCCTTTCATACCTTAATGCTAAATAACCCTTTAAGTGTTAGCAAAATTGAGCACATCATAAATTTGCTTCCTGTTAGTTTATTAGCAAGACAGTTCAAAGACATTGCTTGTTGCATCAGTATAGAGCTAATGGCAAGTTAGTAGAATGAATTTCCATTCCTCATCAGTGAGAGAAAACACTTGCTAATCTGAAGGAAGACTTCAGCTCAATAACTCAACCTTGGAAAACATGGATTCCCCCACCAAGCAAGCTTTGTTTAGACCAATAAATCAACAGAAGCAATAATTCTGATATGAACTGGGGATTTAGGGATAGGAGGGAGTGTACTTGCTTTTAATTCTCTCAGGAGATTGTCAGTCTCCACCACTTTAATTAAATATCTTAATTTTACTATGTTGGAGGTCATGAGGTATAATAAGAAAAGACCTAGGCTTTAAACTCAGATAAGCCCAAATTCAAATCTGTTGCTTACTACAGCTATGTGGTCCTAGGTGTCATTCACACTTTTTGTTCTAAAGTACTTTTCTTAAGAAAACAGTGTAATACTTATGTTGCATGGCAGTTTTAACTATATTTTCTATATCTCTTATGTTACATATCTACCTAGAACCTATTTGTTATTGTTAGATGCCGTTGAGTTGGTGTCCGACTCATAGCAACTGTATGTGCAATAGCAGAAACGCTATTGTCAGTGCTTCTCTGCTCTTCATAGCATTTTCAGTGGCAGATTGATGTTTGAGTGGGCTGCCAGGTCCTTCTCCCAAGCCTGCAGTATCTGGTGTTCTTAGGCAGTCTTCTATTCAAGTACTAACCAGGCCCGACCCTGCTTAGCTTCCAAGATTTGACAGGTTGGATGCCACCGTGCTAGGCTAAGAACCTAGTAGGCATCAGTAAACAGGACTCAAAATGTAAAATAGATCCTATGATGCGTTTATTTATCTATTTATATTGCTGGAGATTTAATCTGGGGCTTCATGCATGTTAGGCAAGTGCTCTTCTACTGAGCTACGCCACCAACACATCCTTTTCTTTTTGTAAGACATTTTTTCTTCCCTATACCTTTATCATATTAGTTCCAATGTGACCACCTTCTATTTGTTGCTGTTAGGTGCTGTTGTGTCCTACTCATAGCGACCCTTACAGAGTTTTCAATGGCTCATTGTTTCGGGATTGCCTCAGGAGTGGGTTGCCACGTCCTTCTCCCGTTTTTGTGGTGCTGGGAATCAAACTCGGGACCTCAGAGACTGCAGAGCGGTGCTCTATCAACTGAGCTAAATCCCAGCCCCACCTTCTATTTAGCAATGTTTAATTATGAAATGTTAGAACAAGATGAATTCTTGTTCTAGTTACATTAGCTATGTAGCTGAAGTAATGGGAGGTAATTTCATACGTAGAATTTTGCTTTATTAGATTTTTCCTTCAGGGTATCTGTTCTCTAGTTTTTCTCAACAAATGGAATGGAAGAGAAGTCATCTGTACACTGTTTAATATACTGTAACTCTTTAGATTAAGGATGAAATAAAACACTAAGTTATAAACTAAGCATGTAGATTATTCTTTGTATTTTTCTTACCTAGTCCCATGGAAAAAACGCATATTTTTAATTCAAAATTAGTCCACAAATCCATAATTTATTTCTCATGTAGGAAAACATTTGAAAATTGATCAGATTTTGAAAACTCCTCAAACATGAAATTAAATATAATACTCTGAAATTTGTGCCACTTTATCTGTATAAAATGATCCTTGTATTTATTGTTTTAAATTATTAACTTTTTTCAGTTATTTCAATAACACTTTTTTCTATGTCTATTTCACATTCAAAGGGGAATAGTGCTACTTTGTTCTTAGTTTATTGCTAGATAAACTCTATCTTTTGCTTTGATTTTGGTTTTTTGTCTTAAATCATTGAGTAATTGGTATGACTATTGTAGAATATTTTGCGCTACTAATTAATAGTATATACTGTAGAAGCACTGATATAGCGCCAGGCATGTCACAGTGTTGGGGCATATTGTGTTCTGTTGTACATAGGGTCATCATGAGTTGGACCCGACCCCGCAGCACCTAACAACAACAACAACTGTTAGTATAAGTATTTTATCACATTAATAGTACCATTTGTTTATTATTCACTAAACTTCAGAAGTCTTTCTGGTATAATACAAATAACATTAATGCAATATAAAGCCAATTTCAGTATAATTGCTATCGAAACACTTTTTAAAACTATTTTCTTAAGTATATTTAGAATCTTCTGTGATGTATTTGACATCCTTATCCTAAAGATAATTAATCCTTTTTAGTCTTATACATGTGCAGATTTTGTGCAGTCTGTAAAATAAATTTAGAAGCATAAATAACGAGAATTCAACTGTTAATCGTGGATAAATGACATGGTATTGCAGAAAAAAATTGTGAGGTGCTTGTTGGTCTTTTCAGGCTTGTTTTTGTAGCTGAATAGTTTTGTTGTTAGCAAAAGTTATTGTGTGGTGTGGATTATTCATATGTATGTGCACAAAAGTTTTGTTTTGATCAAATGCCATTATTTTGAAAATTGAGCATTTTCAAATCCTTTCAGATGGATCACTTAAAACCAGTAATAATTAGGTCACCAAATTAATATTTTATTTTTGCGGTTTGCAAGAGTTTGTCTTCCACATAGCAAAGCAAATAATACATTGTGTACAAATTTAAATTGAAGAAACCAGCTGGGCACAGTGGCACATGCCTGTAATCCCAGTGACTTGGGAGGTAGAAGCAAGAGGATCATAAGTTTGAGGCCAGACACAGCCTGCGCAATTTAGATGTTGACTCAAAAGTGAAAAATGGGCTGGGATACAGCCCAGTGGGAGAGCACTTGCAAATATGTGGAAGGGACTGGGTTCAACCTCAGTGTAATGCAAATTAATTAATTAATTAGTTAATTGAAGAAACCTTCCTGTAAAATTAATAATATTCAGCTGGGCACGGTGGCGCATGCCTGTAATCCCAGGGATTTGGGAGGTGGAGGCAGGAAGAGCGCAAGTTTGAAACCAGAGGCAGTCTGTGTAATTTAGAGAGACTCTGTCTCAAAAACTGCAAAAATGGGCTGGGGGTGCAGCTCAGTGGTACAGCACTTGCAGAGCATGCAAGCACCCTGGGTTCAACCCCCATTTCTTGAAAAAAAAATAATATTCAAATCTATGGTATAAACCTATTGTAAAGATACTTACTTTGATATTCTTGACATTCTATGGACTGTTTTGTCTTTTATGCTTTTCTTTTATACTACCATTTCTAAGATTATAGGTTTGTGTTGGTGCTAAATCATCACTAAAAAATAATTATAGAGAAAATAGCAACATAGGCATGAAGAGTATTCCTTTTTTTTTTCCTGCATGGTACTTGAGGGTTGAACCCAGGGCCTTCCATTTACTTTAGAAGTGCTCTACCACTGGACAGCACCCCTAGCCCATTCTTTTATTTTTTTAATTTGAGACAGGGTCTCACTGAGTTACGCTGGCTACCTCTGGCCTCAGGCTCATGATTCTCCTGCCTCAGCCTCCCTAGTCACTGGGATTACAGGGGTGCACCATTGCACCCATTGCAAGTGTTGCTTTTAAAACTAATTCAAAACAAATTACATGTTTTAGTTTATTAAACACAAATTATGGTTTACTTGCTTTTTTAAGAGACAGACAGTGACCTGATAAACATGGACATCTACTCTGAAGGACTAAGCAGATTTATAGGTATCTCAGTTAAGCAGTTACTAGAATTGAAGAGAAAATGTACTCAAGGAAAACATCTAAGGGATTCATGTCAAATAAAAGTCATTAGAAATACAAGTATTGTATATTTGCATTGAGGGTAACTTGCTGTTTACTCTGACTAGTAAGTAGCTAGAACTGTAATTGACTAAAGTACTGTTTGCCATTTTTATGATGATTACCTATGAAATGGAAGAATAAACACTTCGAAATGGGGTTTTCAAAAGAAAATTACCACTTCCGCATATGGTGATTCTTTCTTTTTACTTTTAAAAATGCACTGATGCATATTGGTTGGGATTGCAGGCTGAGATTTTCTAGCTGAGATGATTGGTTAGCCTGAGTGAGACATCCTCATTCTCTTCATGAGATTTTCCTCTCGTGAACAGTGGCATACATTCAAAGGATGATTGTCTAGTGCCGTTGTTGTAGTTCTGAAAGTGGAACAAAAAGTACCCTTTGGGGAAAGAATAACTGGTTCATGGGAAAATTGAGCTCGTAATCTGAGCCAAACCAAGCTGCTGATCAGTACTTCAACTTTAATAGTGTATCACATGATTGAAAGAATAGGAAGAAACTCCAAAGAGTTTCATATGCCTTCTGGAGTATACTTATCCAGCAGAATAGCTGCTCAGCCAGGAAATCTTGCCTTAATCTTCCAGGATGTCTCATCTCTACATTCTTCATTATTCAGACTAACTCAGTAGTTTTGAATTTCTCCTGTGTGCTAGGTAAAGGGGATGGCCAGATTAATAGGATATAGTTCTTGTTCTTGATACATGTATGCAGAGGAACATGATGTACTGTGACAAATGCTGTGACAGGGTTAAACAGAATAGGAATCCACAGGAGAGAGTATCAGATTCAGCAAGTGCTGAAAGGTTACAACAGGGAAATCTTCATAAGAAAAATGACATTTAATCTCAGCATGTCAGACTAGGAGGAGACATACAGGGAGGAGCAAGAGTGGAGAGGTCATTTCTGACAGCAAAACAGCATAGCCAAAGGATGGAGGTAGGAAAGTCCACATGGATTCAGTAATTGTGAGTCATTCCACAGTGCGGTAGGCTGCAGGTATGTGTTCATAGGAAGTATAATGGAAAATTAGAAGACAGAGCATGAAGATACTTGTATACTCTGTGAAGAAAATTTGAACCTGGCACAGTGGCATATGCCTGTAATCCTAGCACTCAGAAGTTGGAAGCAGGAGGATCATGAATTCAGGGCCAACCTAGGCTATGTAGTGAGTTCCAGGCCAGCCTGGCAGCAGAGTGAGTCCCTGTGTCAAAACAAACAAACAAAAAAACAAAAAAAATCAGAAAATTTGACTTCATCGTGTTGATGGAAGGCCAGTACTTAACGTTCTAGAAAGATACTGCAGTGGAGAGAATACTTTAGAAAACAGCTAGGTTCTAAGCTCAGGAGGGAGAGACAGGCCGTATATATCACCCTCGGAGAGTTGACAAGGATTAGAATTAAGGATGTGATAATGGAGTAATTAAGAAGAGTAGGTGGTGGACTTCAGAAGGGAATGTTAAGTGTGAAGGAAAGGTACCATTGACACCCTGGCTTGAATTCCTAGGTGCTTAGTGGTGACATTCACTAATATAGAACAGACCAAGGGAGTAACAGGTGAGGAGGATATTTGTTTAGTTTATTGGTTTTAAGGTCCCTATAAAGGGAAAGGGGCTGGGATTTGGCTCAGTTGGTACAGCGCTGCACTGCAGTCTCTGCGGTCCCAAGTTCAATTCCCAGTACCGCAAAAGTGGGAGAAGGTCCTGGCAATCCACTCCCAAGGCAATCCCGAAACCGTCAGCCATTGAAAACCCTATGAGGGTCGCTATGAGTCGGATACCGACTCGATGGCACCTAACAACAACAACATAAAGGGAAAAGCCTGCAGCCCTACCACTGTGGCGTCTGATCCCGTCAGGATCTCAGAAGCTAAGCAGGGTTGGACCTGGTTAGTACTTGGATAGGAGACCGCCTGGGAAGACCAGGTGCTGTAGGCTTGGGAGAAGGACCTGGCAGCCCACTTCCGCAAAAAACAGTCAGCCATTGAAAACCCTATGAATAACGGAGAAGCACTGACAGTAGTGTCTCACCTGCTGTACATGGGTTCTCTATGAGTTGGACACCAACTCAACGGCACCTAACAACAACAACATAGAAGGAAACAGAAGGAAGACATCACTTTATTTACATGGAAGGAGACAGTCAAGACTTTCTGATTAGATGACATTTGAACAGGTACCTGAATGAAGTGGTAAAGGGAAATACTTTCCAAATAGAAGAAATAACAAATGTAGAGACGTTTAGGGACTTGCTTACCATCTTCTAAGAACTTGAAGGCCATTATAATTGGGATTGAGTGAGGGACAAGGAGAAGAGTACATAAGATCCAATTGAGTATGTGCTTTTCATGTAATATTTTTAGATTGTGATAAAGACTTTAGATCTTATTCAAGATGAGCCTATAAGAGTTTTAAAATATAACTTAATTTACATTCTCCCCTCATTTCTTATGAGTTATTTATTGGTATTTGTGTGTCTGTCATTCTGTTACATCATGTGTATAGATTTTTGTAGTCATCATAGTCAGACTATAAAACTATCTCATCATCACAAAAAAATTCCTTTGTGTTATCTCTATATAGTCTCACCATACCCTCCAACCTTACTTCTAGCAAGCATGAATCTGTTCTGTCACTATAATTTTGTTATTTTGAGAATGTTATATAAATTATGGGCTGAGATTTAGCTCAGTTGGGTAGAGCGCTGCGCTGCAGTCTCTGAGGTCCTGAGTTCAATTCCCAGCACTGCAAAAATGGGAGAAGGACCTGGCAATCCACTCCCAAGGCAATCCCAAAACAGTCAGCCATTGAAAACCCTATGAGGGTCGCTATGAGTTGGATACTGACTCGACAGCACCTAACAAAAACAACATATAAATTATATTATATATTACGTTACCTTTTGATAGATTAGCTTTTAATTCTCTCCACATAGTACGCTCGATCCATCCAAACTGTTGCATGTATTAACAGTTGCTAATACTGAGAAATTATTTGTGTGGATGTACCACAGTTTAAGCATTCACTAACTTGAAGGATTTTGGGGTCTCTAATTTGGGGCTATAAAAATAAAGCTCTTGTGACCAGTTTTATTTTTTTTGTAAGAAAATACATTATCTCTGTAGGCTAAATCTCCAGAAATGCACTTTTTAGGCTGTGTGATAAATCTGTGTTTCACTTTATAAAGTCTACCAGACTTTTCTAGAGTGGCTGTACCATTTTACATTGCAACCAGCAACATATGAGAGATGCAGTTTCTCCATATCCTCACCAGCATTTGATACTGTCAGTATTACAAATATTTCAGCCAGTCTAATAGATGACATCTCATTATAGCATTTATATGCATTTTCCTAAGGGCTAATGCCATTGAATATGTTTTCATGTTCTTTTTTGCTATCTATATATCCTCTTTGGTGCTGTATCCATTCAAGTCATTGTCCATATTCTAATTGGATTGTTCCCTTTAGAGTTTTAGAGAGTTCTTTACATAATCTGAATCTAAGTCCCTTGTTGAATAAGTGATTTACAAATCTCTTCTTCTGGCATGTAGCTTCTCTTTATATCCTCTAAGCAGTGTCTTTTGCAGAGCAAAAATTTTAATTTTGATGTCTAGTTTATTCATCTTGTTTTTTATGGATTGTAGTACCTTTATGGTCAACTGTCAGAACTCTGCAGCTAACTTTAGGTCCCAAAGACTTTTCTGGTGTTGTAAAAGTTTCTAAAAGCTTTATATCTTACATATATAGACCTATGATCTGTTTTGATTTAATTTTTATATAAGTTGTGGCATTTAGGTTGAGGGTTCTTTTGTTTATTCTGTTTTTTTGTTTTTTGGAGGGGTTTTTTTGGCCTATGGATTACCAGTTGTTCCATCATCATTTGTTGAAAAGCCTGTGTCCTCTTTCATTGAATTGTTTTTGCAGCTTTGTCAAAAATCAGATAGCCATAATTGTTAAGAACCATTTCTGGATTCCATATCCTTTTCATTAAAAATCTAGAATCTATAAAAATATGCTGCTGAGATTTTTGGTAAAGAGTTAATTAATTCTTGTCAGTTTGGGGGAAAATTGACATTTTTATTTTATTGGGTCATTCTGTGAAAGTGGTGTATCTCTATACTTATTTCAGCCTTTGGTTTCTTTCCTCAGCATTTTGAAGTTTCTAGCGCATAAATCCTCTGTGTTTTGTTAGATTCATACCTAGATTTTTCTGAAGGTGCTGTAAGTGGTTATTGTGTTTTTAATTTTAGTTTCTAATTGTTTGCTGTTAGCATATGTCAATGTGGTTGATTTCTCTTTTTTTATTGGAAATTTTTAATGTACACCTTAATGTGATTCATTCTGACATGCTTTTCATTGTGACATTTCCATATATGCATTTTGTTGTACATTAATATAGGTTCCCCCTTACCCTCTTGTATGCTTCCTCCCATCCCATCCCCCCATCAAAGAGTTCTCTACCATTTACTTGTCTTTTTATGATAATATTTTTCCGTATATCCTTGGGTTCCAGTTAATGTGGTTGATTTCTGGGGGTGGACCTTATATCCTGAAACTTTGCAAAATTGTTTGATTTGAGATAGATTCTGTGGGTTTTGCTAATGTGCCTGTGAGTACAGACAGTTTTAATTCTTCCTTTCTGATCTGTATGCCTTTTATTTCTTTTTCTTGCTTTACTGCTCTAGCTAGTACTTTCTATATCATATTTAATAGAAAAGCTGAGAGCAAACATGCTTGCCTTGTTCCTCATTTTAAGGGAATCACATTCAGTCTTTTACCATTTCAGTATGTGTTGGCTGTAGGGTTTTTGTAGGTGCTGTTTATTAGGTTAGAAAGTTCCCTTTCTGTTCCTAGTTTCTTAAAAGTTTTTGTCATGACGGGGTCTTGAATTTTGACAAGTGCTTTTTCTACATCAGTGGATATGATTATATAGCTTTTCTTCTTTAAACTGGTAAATTTCCTTTTAAATACTCTATTCTATGTGGAATATACTTATGTGGAAAAATGCAAGCAAAGGTACCATATTGGAAATTATTGCAGTTATGCAGATGAGGAATGATGGTGGCTGGGACCAGGGTGGTAACAGAAAAGAGTGAATAGAAGTCATATTTTGGATATTTTCCAGACCCTGTGTGGGCAGGAATTTCTGATGAATTAGATGTGAGGCATAAAAGAATTCAAGGATGACTCCCAAGATTTTTGGCTCAAGCAATTGAAAGTATGGAGTTGCTGTTGACTGAGTAGGGTCAGAGTGGTGAATTAGCAAGTTTAGACTGAGCTAGGCAATCAGGAGCTTGTGTTTGGACACGTTGATTTTGAAGTGCCTTTTAGGCATATAACTGGTGATATCAGGTAGACAATTCACGTGATACTCAAAATGGAATTTCAGCAACAGATTCAGACTAGAAGTAGAAATGTGCAAGTCTTTAGTTGGATTGATGTACTTGTTAACATAGTACTTGTTAACAACTACATTTATATGGAACCAACCTTGGTGTCCATCAACAGATGAATGGATAAGGAAATTGTGGTATATATACACCATGGAGTTTTACTCAGCCATAAAGAAGGACAAAATTATGGCATTTGCTGGAAAATGGATGGAACTAGAAGTCATTATTTTAAGTGAAATAAGCCAGCCCCAGAAAGATAAACATCATTTGTGCATGGTGTTGTTGTTGTTAGGTGTCGTCGAGTCGGTATCTGACTCGTATCGACCCTCATAGGGTTTTCAATGGCTGACTATTTCAGGATTGCCTTGGGAGTGGATTGCCAGGCCCTTCTCCCATTTTTGCCGTGCTGGGAATCGAACTCGGGACCTCAGAGACTGCAGCACAGCCCTCTACCCACTGAGCTAAATTCCAGCCCTTGTGCATGTTAGACTTCAATATATACTCATTATTAAAACATATAGATCATGGAAGCACATGGGACCTAAGTAGGGAAGAATAATGGGCTAAAGAAAAGGAGGAGGGAGGAAGAAGAAAGGGTAAAGAAAGAAAAAGAAAATATCACATGTGTTGTCCTTATGGCAAAATTAGGATGTACACATATAGATTGTTGTTGTTAGGTGCTAGTTGGGTCCAACTCATAGCAACCCTCAGAGGGTTTTCAATGGCTGTTTTGAGATTGCTTTAGGAGTGGATTACCACATTCTTCTCCCGTTTTTGCAGTGCTGGAGATTGAGCCCAGCAGGGCCTCAGAGAGAGCAGAGCAGCACTTTACCAACTGAGCTAAACCCCAACCCACATATATAGATAGGCTCGAAAAGAAAAAAAAGAAAAAAAGATATGCAAGTAGAAGGAAGATCATTGGTTGGAGGGAAGTGACTAGGGGAGGGAGGTCCTGAGAGTGTAAGAGGGAAGTGAACATGAGCGATGTGCAATGAAATGCATGCATAGAAATGTTATGAGACCCATTAAATTGTATATTAAAAATTACCAAGAAAAAGGCTGCATCTATAACTACCTTCTGTTTAGTGTTCTTAAGGTGTGTTACCAAAAAGCCAGGCTTTTCTAGCATGTGAAGAACTTTGTGAAAATTTGGATTGGTTCTCTTTATCAGTACTGTTGTATATTTGACATTAAGGATGCCAGAAATTATGTGATTGGGAAATAATTTGGGGGATGGATATTTTGGAGATTATATTTATTATAAACCTGCAGCAGTATAACCGTAGCATCTAATCCTGTCAGAGTTCAGAAGCTAAACAGGGCCAAGCCTAGTTTGCATCTAGATGGGAGACAGCCTGGGAATACTGGATGGTGTAGGCTTGGAAGAAGAACCTAGCATCCCACTCTTGAAAAATAATAAGCTGTTGAAAACCTTATGAATAGCAGAGAAGCACTGACAATAATGCCAGGCATGGCAGTGTTGGGTAGTGTTTCTTCTGTTGCACATAGGGTCACTATGAGTTGGACCCAATTAGGTGGGTTAGGTGGTGGCACCTAACAACATTTATTATAATAGGTCTTTAATCGTACTGATTTGATAGATTGCCTCCAGCCATACACTGTGGCTTCCGATCCCATCAGATCTCTGAGGCTAAGTACTGATTAGTACTTGGATGGGAGACTGCCAGGGAACACCACGTGCTGTAGGCTTGGGAGAAGGACCTGGCAACCCAGTCCCAAAAGACAAGCAGCCATTGAAGACTATGAATAGCAGAGAACACTAACAATACTGTTTTGCCTGTTGTACACAGGGTCTTAGGGTCACTATGAGTCAGACACCTACTCAAGGGCACCTAACAACAAAGACAACATTTAATAAGGACATGTTTGTACTGGTCCACTGACAGTATTTTGCTAATATTCAGGGCTTTGTCCTAATTTGTTATCAAATGAAGTTCTGTTGAGTATTTGGAAAAGGGTTTGACACTACTATTAAATTCCCAAATGGTTTTCCGTGACAGCATTTCTTATAAATAAAATCTGAAAGATAGATCAAAAACATGAATGCAAAATAGCTAACAAGGAGAGTCTTAGAGCCAGAAATAATTTGATGAAGGAAGAGGGTTAGCCTCGGTGTCACGATTTGAATATAAAAATGTCCCCCAAAAGTCATGTGCTTTAACATTTGGTTCCCAGCTGGTGGTACTGTTTTTAGAGATACATGGAACTTTAGGAGGCAGGACTCAGCTGTGTGGAAGTGGTTAAATGGGTGTGGACCTTTGGAGAATTTTTACCTAGAACCACCACTCAAGTCTCTCTCTGCCCCCTGCCCCACAATGCCGTGAGGTTTTCTGCCAAGTGCCTGGCCCACCACCATGCCTTGCTGTCATTATGGACCTGTTCTCTAACTGTGAGCTCCCAGTAAACTTTTTCCTTCATAAGCTTGTTTTGGTTGGTTTTTCCACTATAGCAACCACAGTTGACTAGTCACTCAATTATGAAGACTTGGTGAAAAGACACATCTTCTGAGTCCCACTCAGGTTCATGTTACATTGATGTTTTCTAGAAAATATTTTTAAAACATCATAGGATTTTTGTTGTTGTTGTTTAGTGTCTACCACTATGTTTTATTTGGGCTGGGATTTAGCTCAGTGGGTAGAGCACTGCGCTGCAGTCTCTGAGGCCCTGAGTTCAATTCACAGCCCCGCAAAAATGGGAGAAGGGCCTGGCAATCCACTCCCAAGGCAATCCCGAAGCACTCAGCCATTGAAAACCCTATGAGGGTCGACATGAGTTGGATACCGACTTGATGGCACCTAACAACAACAACAACAACAACAACAACAACAACTATGTTTTATTTACCCCTGTTGCAAGATTTAGCAAATTGTATTATAATTATCTGTTCAATTTTTGTTGTTGTTGTTAGGTATCATCAAGTCTGGTCGACTCATAGCAACCATTTGTCAATAGAACGAAACACTCCCCGCCGCTGTGCCATGCACTCCATCTTTTTTATGTTTAAGCCATTGTTGCAGTCACTGCGTCAGTCCATCTAGTTGAGGATCTTCCTTTTTTTCATTGAGCTGTCACTCTCGCAAACATGATGTCCTCCTCCAGGGATTGATCCTTCCTGACAACATGTCCGCAACATGTAAGATGCGATCTTAACCATCTTTGCTTCCAATGAGCACTCTCATTGCACTACTTCCAGGATGAACCTATTGGTTCTTTTGTCAGTCCATAATATATTCAATATTTGTCTCCAGCACCATAATTCAAAAACTTTTAGTGTTATTTTTTAGTGTTCCCAATAAATGCAAGGTTGTTTTTAGTTTTTTGGTGTTTTGTGAGGTACATAAGGGTTGAACTCAGGACCTCACATGTAGTTTGCAAGTGCTTTACCACTGGGTGGCAGCCCCAGTCCATTTTTTATTTCGAGTCAGGGTCTCATTAAGTTATGCAGACTGCCTCTGGCCTCAAACTCGCAATCCTCCTGGCTCTGCCTTCCAGTCTCTGAGGATTATAGGCATGAGCCACCAGGTCTCGCAATAAATGTAAGTTTTAACAGCATTAGCACAATGCTTTAACAAATGAACTATTACTAAATATTTGTGAATGAATGAATGAATGAATGAATGAATACACTGTACCAAAGTTTAAGCCAGTGGACTTGTGTGTTTTGAAAATAAATGAGCATTTGAGATTCCAGAATACGTGGTAGAGTATCTTTTCTGAGTAGAACCTTAATGCTTTTAAACAAGCATTCCATTGCTCAGAGAGTGCACCCATATGTATATCACTAACCCAAGGTCAGTGAGGCACACATTTTGCATTTTGCTACATTTTTTTCTCTCTCCTGGTAATGGGTTTCTGCAGATTTATCTGACCATTGGCTCAGACTTCTTGTGTTGAGTGGATTACACATTGCAAAAGGTAAACTGAGTCTATTGAATTCATAATAGCATGTCTCATAGGAAATTTCTTGTGTACATTTTAAAGAAAGGACAGTTTATCTGTCTACCTTGTATCCAGTCATCTCCATTTCTAGGTAGGTGGTAGAGGAATAGGCCAAGTTTCTCTTCATTACTAATTATACTTAAAAACAGTATTTTCATATGTCTTTTGAGCTTCATAAGGTAAGATTACTCTGAGTCTTTACTATTCCAGTGGGGATTTAAATAGTTTTTGTTTGTTTGTTTTTTGCAGTACTTGGGAGATTGAACCCAGGGCTTTGCACATGCTTTGCAAACATTCCACGCTGGGCTGCACTCTGAGCCCATTTTTGATCTTTGTTTTGAGTCAAGGTCTCCCTGTGTTACATGGCCTACTTCTGGCCTCAAACTTTCAATCCCCCTGCTCTGCCTCCGGAGTCTCTGGGACTGTAGGTGTGTGCCACTGCACCTGGCTAAATAAATATTTTTAAGAGCCATAGTGTTATTTATTTCCAGACCTACATTGTGTGCGTATGTGTGAATATATGTGTTTTATGTGTATATGTCTGTATATACACATGTACAGATAAAAATTGTGAGTAATAAAAATTGTTAGACAAATTAATAAAATTTAGAGGAAGAATGGCTTTCTCTGGTAGTGTTGACATCAACATAGTAAGAATGTTTATTGTTCTAAGCATTTGGGGGAATAGAGAGGAGGGGTATATGAAATCCTTTTTTGGTGGGGGGAGAAACAATATATTGTCAACTGAGGTACCTATCTCATGTGATTATTTGGAGCACTAAATAACAATTGCATTAGAAACCATTTGACCCAATACCTAGGATTTATTAGATATATGCTGTTAACAGAAAACTTGCTTTTATAAAATTATTATTAAAAACCTTCAAACTTTGTAATCATTTTTGTTATAACTCTTTTCATTTGGCTTTCTTGGTACCCTTCTTTCCTGTCCTTTATCTAACTCTTTTGACTCTTATTTTAAGTTCTTGGTCCTCAGATCCCTTTTCTTTCTGCCTTTCTTCTCTTCCATTATTCCCTAGGTAAGTGTCAAGAACTTCTACTGAACTCTGTACAGTACAGTGTAACTATAAATCTCTTGCCTCCTTTAGAAAGGAAAGTGACAGGACCCAGCCTGTATTTTAGGCAGCTAGTTTATTACCACTGTGAAATACAGCTTTGAAAGGCTTATGACAAGCTGTCTGTGAGAGATCGTTATTATTGTGACTGCCAGGTGACAGGTACCTGAACAAGAAAATTGAGATGGGACTAGAGAGAAGGGGATGGGATTTAGCTCAGTTGGTAGAGTGCTGCCTTGCACTCTCTGAGGCCCTGGATTCAGTCTCCAGCAATGCAAAAATTGGAGAATGACACGGCAGCCCACTCCCCGAACGATCCCCACTCAGCCATTGAAAACCTTATGAATAGCAGAGAAGTGCTGACATAGTGCCAGGCATAGCACAGTGTCAGGGAGTGTTTCTCGTTCTGTTGTACATAGGGTTGCTATGAGTCGGACCTGACTAGACAGCACCTAACAGCAGCAGCAACTAGAGAGAAGGGGATGAGTACAAAAAACTTTTGTGGGAGTGATCAGTAAACTTTTGCTGTTTATTATGTGGAAGGAAAAGAATTGGATACATAACTCTGAAGTTTGTAGCTCCAGAATCATGCTGTTTATAATTAGCAGAAATGCATTATTGGGTGGGAGGTAATATGTTGAGTTTTGGACAAGATGAGTTTAGATTGGTAGCAGGATATTGTCAAGCTGTTAGTTTACTTCTTCCAGTCTCAACTTTACTCCCTCACTGACTGAATTCCATTGCTATTAGTCTGAGAACTTCCCTTTAGGAAAAAGTAGTTTCTTTTTAGTCATAACCAACAGTGAGCTTGAAATGTGTGGAGAGCATTTCCTTGTTTCCTACCCACTTTCTATCCTCTGTTTTGATTTTCCCCGCCCACCCAAGGAAAAAAATTACTTAGAATAAACATACCGCTGTCATTACTACCATCTCTTCTCACCTCCACAATATTGATAGATAAATTTTTACATTTTTATACAAAATAAATGAGGTAATTTGTTCAAGTTCTTTGAAGAAAAACAAAACTTTATGAAATGTTTATGATGCAAATGTTAAAGAGTAAAGTAACACCTCATTCATCTACTAATGAATGAGGTAATAATTACTTCCGTAAGATAATTGAAACTTATCACCAAGTCTCTGTGAATGGGTTTTATATAGAGATTTAAAAACATCTAATTATATACAGATATATAAAGTTAAGGCTTGTAGCTGTAGCCCTCTGCCATCCGATTCCATCAGATCTTGGAAGCTAAGCAGGGTCGGGCCTAGTTAGTACTTGGATGGGAGACTGCCTGGGAACATCAGGTGCTGTAGGCTAGGGAGATGGACCAGCATCCCACTCCCAAAAATCAACCCGCCACTGAAAACCCTATGAACAGCAGAGAAGCACTGACAATAGTGTTTCGCCTGTTGTACACAGGGTCGCTATGAGTCGGATACCAACTCGACGGCACCTAACAATATATAAAGTTAAAGATATTTTAGCTCCAAATCTGTTTCTTCATAATGTTTCTATGCTTTGCTGCCTTCTGTAATAGAAAATCTTATATACACAACCCTAGCTTGAATAGTGGGCTGGAGTTTCGAAACAATCAGCCATTGAAAACCCTATCAGGGTCATTATGAGATGGACACGACAACACCTAGCAACAACCACCAACTCCTTTCCTGAAAGACAGATACAGTTTTTTGTTTCCAAACTTCAGAATGAGTCAGGAACCCTAGGTTCTAGTCCAAGACTTAGTACTAAGTTGTGTGAGAATTGAATCCAGGGATTCTTGAACACTACCTGTTTTGTAGGTGCTTTGCAGGTATTTTAGAAAAGAATCATTATTTCATGCCGACTTTAGTACTCCTTTCTTGGTTTATTATGTGAAATTCATTGCCCAGTAAATAAGCTTCTGGGTTTTTAATAAATAAGGGTATATAGGTCCTTATAAAGATGAACCTTAGAAGTTTAACTTACAATGTTTGGTTTAGCTGCTTAATGAAGTTTTTGCCATTCTTAACATATTTTCTGGAATTTGAGGTTGCCAAATAAGTGATCATCTAATACTTGATTTATTCAGAGCCCTTATATATAGGCAGCATCCTATATTATAAGCACATAGTCCATTTCTCCAAAGATGTGGAACTATAAGGTAATTATTAAATGTTGAATCAAAAGGTGTTGATCCACAGGAACATTAGTAGTTCTAGGAGTAGAGCCCATGGTGGACTGAAGCAGAGGATAAAGGATTCAAGGAGTTGAAACTGGAGTTGTTTTTGAAGAGGTAGTTAGGATTTTTGTGATTAGTGTCAAGGTAGAGAAATGGCATTCTAAGCAAAGGCAGTAGGTTCTAAGAAAGGGAAGCTGAATGTTTTCAAACAGGCCCAATTTGATTTGTAAAGGTGTGGATATGGGTGGGAAATAAAAGTAGGTGGAGTTAATTGTTGCTGTTGTTAGGTGCCATCGAGTCATGTCCATTCATAGTAACCCTCATAGGGTTTTCAATAGCTGATTGTTTCGTGATTGCCTCGGGAATGGATTGCCACATCCTTCTCCCATTTTTGCAGTGCAGAAAATCGAACCCAGGACCTCAGAGCCTACAGAGTGGTGCTCTACCAACTGAGCTAAATCCTAGCCCAGTGGAGCTAGTAGAGGGATTTTAATCTAGGCTACATGACCACGAAGAGATGTAAGGATAGAACTTAGAGGGCTGTGTGCATTTGGATGAGAAAAATGTTACTTTTATGAAATTCTAACTGAACTTTAGCGTTTTCCTCTGTTATAATTTTAAGGAGCTGATCACGGTAGTATTAGCAGTACCTGTGTCTTTATTACTGATAAAGCACAGATAATAACATATTATGGGAGAAGGACATGGCAATCTACTCCCAAAGCAATCCCCAAACAATCAGCAACAATTCATATTACTTTATTATTGTGGATACCTGTGTATAATTTATTTGTATTACTACTTCAGATGTATGGCTGCTTTTAGACTCCTGCTGGATTTTGTTATATTGTGTTCATAAAGAAACATATATGTAAATATATCACAAATAAGAGATAGCTGTGTTTCAACATCATTGGAGTTTTTAAATAATCGTATGTATTTAAAACCACTCTAAGAGGGAATCTGACTACCAAAGGGTGCATAACTGCTGGTGTAGTAGAACCAAATGGAGAAGGCATTGAAGACAACACTCATGGGTTTTAGTGGAAGTGATAAGCAGGAAAGGAGCCTGGTAAATTTTGTTTTGTTTTAATTAGAGAATAAATATAAGTAAATTTAGGAAATGTTAAAATTTCGAAAAGTTTTTGAAAAGGGAAGAACTCCTTCATAGCTCACAACTGCAGGTAAAGTGAGGTTTAAAATGGTAACAACCTCATCTAGAATTGCACAATCACTAGCCTGACCCTCTTTGTGTGTATCTATTTCAGTTTAAGTTCCTGTGGAATTGAGTGAAATATTTGAAGTCGTTATTTAGGAGCATTTCTTAATCTGTGATACTAAACAAGTCAGGTGGAAGACCTTCATGGCAGGGAAGTAAGCCGTTGTTGTTGTTAGATGCCGTGGAGTTGGCATCTGACTCATAGCAACCCTCATAGGGTTTTCAATGGCTGACTGTTTCGGGATTGCCTTGGGAGTGGATTGCCAGGCCCTTCTCCCATTTTTGCAGTGCTGGGAATTGAACTCAGGACCTCAGAGACTGCAGCGCAGCGCTCTACCAACTGAGCTAAATCCCAGACTAAATATTGGTGTAGTATGGTAGTAGTGGGGGCAGAGTAAAATTTCAAAAGATATTTGGAAGAAAAAACTCCTGGAACTTCATGGCATAAGAGCTGAAATTCATGGAGTGGTGTAAGGGAGAATGTCAGATAGAAAGCTGAGAATAGGGTTCCTAAATTAGTTTTCTTGGGAGAATATTGTACAGATTAAGAAGACCCTCCTATCTGAAAGCCTAAGGCCAGCTGTATTTTGGAATTAAAATTTTGGAGGGAAGGTTAGAAAGGTAATATTCTATAATATTGTATAATAACTTTCCTAGCAAGGTGTGAGAGACATCACCCAGCAATTAAGTGCTAATATTTCTGCTATGAAACATTGAAATGTTCACAATAAATGGGCTAAATCAAGCCTATAAATAGTCTTCCATTAACTCAAGTCAGATTTTTGCCACCACCAGATGAATTTCAGCAAGAAGCTTTGTGGAAAATACCTTTTCACAACTTTTTTAAACTTTACAACTGTGGAAGAGACTTGTGGTCTGTATTGACTGTAACATTCAGTGAGGAGAATCTTAAGAGTTGTGGTTCAAAGAATGTTTATGGTAAAACGAATGAGATTCACAGGAGTTGGATAAAGGTAAAGAGAGGCAAAAGAAGCTTTAAGTAGTGGCAGTGTTCAAGTGGAAAAGAAAATGATTATTTCTGACAAAAAAGGGAGGTTGGGGAGGGAAGCTCGTTTGGTAAGAGTTCATACAGACATAAATTAAGAAGAAAAAACATTTTCGACTCATTGGGATTACATTTTATTTCTCATGTATTCTGTATCATGAGACCGGCTTGGAAGTGTTGGAGCATACAATTTCCTTTTAAAAGGAGCTCTTAATTTTCAGCAGCATATGAGGAACCTAACAGACTCCCTCAAAATCTAAAGTATTTCTCAGTTGGGAGGGAGTAGAAAGGTCTTAGGTAAAGGGTGATCCTACTCACTGGAACAAAACCCGGAAAAGACAAGAAAAGGAGTAGCGTGAGTTATTTGGCCCCTGATAGATACTGTTCTGTATAGTCAGATCATCACTCTGGCCGTATTTGTCATTGTAAGAATATATAGAGAAGTACTCATCGTTCAGCAGCAGTGCTCACTAACATGGCCAGCCACTATTCTAAGTGCTGTGGCACCAGCCTGCTATCTCTGCTTTGCAGACTGGGTCTGGGCATCACCTCAGGTAGTAAGCATTAGCATACTGGTAATGCTGGTGTGATTTTGTTCCAAAATCTGGAATGTAGACAATTAATGCATCAATATGTTGGATTGAGGAGGTTTTAACTTTATTGCCATTTTGTACTTTTTAAAAGCCATTTTGTTAAGTGGACTTACACATTGCTCTGGCTATAAAAGTAAAACCTTTAGAAAGAGGAACAAATCTTTAACAAAAATGAAGCAAGGCTCAATAATTACTCATAAAATTTATTTAATTACTTTGCTTATACTTACTGAACAAAAATGTGTACATTTATGATTTGTAAGAAGTAGGGCGCCTGCAGCTGTAGCCCTGTGGCATCCAATCCCGTCAGATCTCGGAAGCTAAGCAGGGTCCAGCCTGGTTAGTACCTGGATGGGAGACCGCCTGGGAACACCAGAAGCTGTAAACTTGGGAGAAGGACCTGGCAACCCCCTCCCAAAAATCAATCTGCCATTGAAAACCCTATAAACAGCAAAGAAGCACTGACAATAGTGTTTCCCCTGTTGTACAGAGGGTCGCTATGAGTCAGATACCAACTAGACGGCACCTAACAACAACAACAACAACAACAACAAGAAGTAGGGCAAATTTTGTCTTTATTAATGAAACTTTTATTCAGATTCTCCTGACTTGTATGATTTGAAATTTATGTCTTTTAAATAAACAGGTTGTACTACATATTTATAAAGGCTTCTTTCAGCATCAAATTCTGTGATTCTGAGTGTTGAAGTTTCAAGTAGGGTAGAATGCTTAAACTGTAATTAAAGGAAATGCTCCTTAGATTATGCTGTGAGTATGGATGAGATAGGGGCTGGGATTTAGCTCAGTGGGTAGAGCACTGTGCTGCAGTCTCTGAGGCCCTGAGTTCAATTCCCAGCACCGCAAAAATGGGAGAAGGGCCTGGCAATCCACTCCCAAGGCAATCCCGAAGCACTCAGCCATTGAAAACCCTATGAGGGTCGCTATGAGTCGGATACCGACTCGACGGCACCTAACAACAACAACAACATGGATGAGATGCCAGAAGAACAAGTGAGCGAGTAGATGTCATTAGTTTGGACTTCTGTCCTTTTGACAAACACTAAGAGGCATAGAAATAAGGATCCTAGGAAACTAGAAGGCTGTGTAGTGTTGTCCAAAAAGGAGTCTCTAGAAGAAAATGATCAGTTAAGGTCACTAGTATGATAAAGAGGAAGGAACTCTGGACCTGGAGTTAGAAAACCGCAAACACATTTCTGTCCTTAACTTTGCTGCTTATTTAGGGTTTTGGTAATCAGTAAAAAAGTTACTTAATTATCTGAACCTTGCAAAACAAGAGTAATAACTACTTAGCCTTCCTCAGTGGTTTTCGTAAGTATACAATGACATGAGTTAGGAAGTGCTTAGTAAAACTTAAAATATTCAGTGAACTAAAGTGATTGCAAAAAGGGATGTGAGGATCCTGAAGAAGTTATTGGAATTGGTGATTTGAATAAAAGTATTATCAAGGGAGAGACCTCGAAGGCAGATTAAAATAAAGCTGGGGCCATGGCGTACAATACCCAGAGATGTTTGGCAAGGCATGAGTGGCAGGAGAACTAGCATAGCATATTTATTCCTTACATTACTATTGCATTTTTTCCATGCTTGATGGTATTCCCTACTAGACTAGGAATAGAGGGCAGGACATACAGCGGCAATTTTAGTAAATACCTTTGTGAATAAATACTTGCCGAATGATTGTAAAATTTAACTGGCAAGGCAAAACTGTGTTAGGAGTCTATACAATGATGCTGTTTAAGATGAGGAAGACTTCTGCCAGCCTGCAGCCACACCACTGTGGCGTCCAGTCCCATCAGATCTCAGAAGTTAAGCAATGTTGGGCCTGGTTAGTACTTGGATGGGAGATGGCCTGGGAACATGAGGTGCTGTAGGCTTGGTAGAAAGAGCCAGCAACCCAGTCCCAAAAAGCAATCTGCCATTGAAAACCCTGTGAATAGCAGAGAAGCACGGACCAATAGCATTTCACCTGTTGTACATAAGGTCACTTTGAGTCGGAATCCATGGCATCTAACAACAACAAAAAAGACTTCTACAAGTTCATAAGTTGAGGGGAGAATCGCAAAGAATGGGTTCTGGTTGCCTCAAGGAAATGTGAAAGAAGAGGCATAGGGCCTGGAGCCACAAATGCAAATACTAAGTCTCTCTGGTAAAAACAAAACAAAATACTCCCTGCAGAAAGCACTAGACCTTGGAGGTTTTACCATTTCATTCTTTTTAAAACTTTAAGCCTCATAACTATTTCAGAACATACAGAAGAAAATGTAAAATTTCTGGTACTTTTTACAAAGTCAGCATAATGTAGTCATAAAATACCCTAAGACTAGAGACTTACAGAAATTGGTGCAAAAAATGCTTAATATTATCAAATGGAATCTAGGATTACATCAACAGAATAATACTGTGACCAAGTGGAATTCCTTTTAAGAATGTAGCAAGAGATCAAATTAATGCATATTAGTTACCAGGGAGGAAGAAGGTGAATATCAGGAGGGATAACAAAAAGAGGATGAGGAAGATTTCAACACTTATTTCTACCGAGAGTCCTTGATAAAGCAAGAATAAAGAGATATTCCTAAGATTTCATATCTCAGACCGGAAATACTAGAGTTCCTATGTTAGTATTTAGTAAAATGCTAAATTCCTATTAAATAATCATGAATCAAAGCCAGGTGTGGTGGCATCTGTAATCTCAGCACTGAGGAGGCTGAGGCAGAAGGATGATGAGTTCTAGGCCCTCCAGGACTACATAGTGAGAATCTATCTAAAAAAAAAAAAGTCATAGATGAAAAAGTTCTGGCCAACATTACTGTTATATAACATTGTCTTAAGAATACAAAGCAGTATAATTAGACCAGTGAACAAAAGTATTATTGAAAGGGAAGAGACAAATTTATTTATTATTTGTAGATGACATTATATATCTGGAAAAGCCAAGAAAACTGAAGTGTTATTGTGGATATGATATTTAGGTTGATGACTAGTTAGAAAATTCAAATGCATAATAATGGTTTCTTCAAAGCGTTATTTTCACTTGATGGTGTTTAAACTGAAAGCCTGTCCATGTGGACTAGTGAAGGAGAATCTCCTACTTAAATGCTTTTCCTTTCTTTCTGAAAACTACACCAGTTTAATCTTATCTCTCCATTTTGAATACGGTGCTTCCATGTTAACTTTTTGAAACTTTTGAAATAAAGTTGTTAACATAAGGAAATCTTTTTTTTTTTTTAATTCCTTGTGGCCTGTGATACTTGCTCTATTACTTGGTAATGTCAAAGAAGGTGTAATCTGATCTTTGAGCCATATTTGGAAAATAATAATTTTGTGTGGAACCCACTGTTCTATCAGTAAGAGGAAAATTATTGCCCATGTGTAATGTAGGGCTTTTCTTTGCCCTTTAAAGCATTTCCTGACTTAAAGACCAAGTTATATCCATGTTTGATTGCTTTTGGGGTTTTTTTCCAGATCTATAACCTTTTAAAAAGAAATGTGTTGACATAAGTATTTTTTGCTTTACTTGGAGAGAGAATTATGTCTTCTTGTTTATTATGAATTTTTCTCTCTCCTCCTTGCCTCTTTTTTTTTTCCCCCAACACTGGGGGTTTCAACCTAGGGTCTTGTGCATGCTAGACCAGGTGCTCTATTGTTCTATCACTGATCTATACCCCCATCCCTTTTAATTTTTTTTTTTTTAATGTTGAAACGGTCTCATTAAGTTTTGCAGGGTGCTTCTGGCCTCAAACTTGCCATCATCCTCCCTTAATTTCCCGAGTCAGTGGGATCAGTGGGATTACAGGCATGTACCTGGTGGTCTGTGCATAAATTCTTTTTCTATCCTAAATGTAAATTGTTTTATTTTTATTTATCATCAGCTCTAAGAATTGAGTTTTCTCACATATTTGCTTTGTGGCTTTTCTGAAGTCAATGCTGATAAATCAGTTGTAGTTCTTAGAATGTGATACCACTTAGTTAAACCTAAAGCTTACTTACTGTTCCTTTAGCATTTATGAAAATGAAAACTTAAGTATACTCACATGTTTAGAGCAAAAACAAACAGAATTTGTTTCATTCTAATTGGATGCCTAATATTATTAGTGCCAGGCTTTGGGTACATTAAGTACTTTGGCTAAATCTCATGGTAGTCCAGCGAGATAAATGATAGCGTGCCATTTTATAGAAGGGAAAGTTTTCAACTCAATGACATTGAAATCAGATTTGAACCTAGCTCTTTCTCTTTCTGAATTCTTTTCCATACAGCATGTCTTCACAAAAGTTTACGTTTTTCATAAGAACTATTTTTATTCTTTTGTTGTATTACAAGGAGTTAAGTTCTTTGAATCTTGTCTTCACTATTTTTTTTGTCCTATTACATTTCTCACATCTGACAGCAGCAGAGAATTCAATTTATTTTGACTGCTGTGGAATTAGTTTCTTAGAAAAACTCCTAAGGGTGCCAGCCTACCAAGTATAACAACATCATTTCCAGACCCTAGAAATCTAATTAGTACAGTAGTCTACCATTTTTATTATCTTACCATTTCTGTAATCTTTGTAGTTGCCCATTTGTTTTTGGTTTTTGTTTTCATATGGGCCTAACAAAAATTTTTTTTGATCATTGAGTCTATTTTGGTAATGGAAAGAAGAATTTCCAGTGTGGTTAAGAACCACATCTTATGAGCTGTTTTTTGCCTCCCTCTTTAAGAATTACCAAGTATTTTTAAAAATTAGACTTTAGCTGGGTGTGGTGGTGCAGGCCTGTAATCCTGGCTGTTGGTAAGTAGAGGCAGGAGGCTCAACACCAGTTTAAGGCCAGCCACGGCTCCACAGTGAAACTGTTTCTAAATAAATAAATAATAAAAAAGTTGGAAATTGAAATTCAGTTCAATGAACTGAATTGAAATTCAGTTCATTGTCAGGATTTATCTAAAGCATTTCTTAAGAAACCCCTGAGAATTGACCCTACCAAATCAGGGGAGCAGTTAAAAGATGATAGGAAATACAATAGTGACAAAGAAAAGAAAAATGGACTTGAGAATGAGGACGTTACTATTGCAATTTACCACTGAAAATGGATTTTATTGTTTTTCTGTTGTACTCTGGTCCTCTGTTGGACAGACTGTCGTTAAGAGCCATTTGAGATTTCATAAAAGGTACGGTTATAGTTTCTAGAATTGGGAATCCAGAACAGAGTTGGGTAAATTAAAGAATGCTTGAACTAAAGTAAATAGCTTCCTTTGGTAACTTGTAATTTAAGAGTCCCTTTTCCCACTTCAGAGTATTTTATGTTAGAGACTTTAGGAACTATCTCACTGCTGTTAGATTTTATAATGTTATCTGGTCACGTTTATTATTCTGCCTACCTCTAGTTTACTCTAGTTTCTCTTCTGCTTTCAAGGCTCCAGACCCAGTTCCTGGACCTGCCCTGGAAAAGAAGTATCCAGTAGAGATGAGCTCACTGCAGTTACTTAATTAAAAATTTGTAAGCTGCAAAAATGGCAATGGGCCAACCAAGAACAGCTTCAATTTGAATATTTCTATTTCCAGGTATGCTAAAGTCCCTGGCACCAATCAAGCTTAGCCTATGTAACTGCCTTACTGTGAAATTTATGATAATCACAACTTTACTTCCAAAACCTGTAGTCCTCTTGCTTTGAAACACAATAGCATCCCTAACATCTTGGTAACATGCAGCTAGTATTGACTTTAACTTAACTTTTGCCTGGATATTTCTAATTGAACTTGTTTGCTAGTAGAAGCAAACTAATGCAAAAACAGTTTAAGAGAATTAAATTTGAAATGCTATTGAGTTAAGGCATGTAGCTGTGCAAAAGGTACTGTAGCCTTCATCAAAAAGTGTTAACTATAGCAATTGGCCTCCTTTAAGAGGTTCACATATGATACAAGAGATACAGAGAAGTAGATGGGTGGAACAGATTCTCCTTCCTGAGATCAACTGTTCTGTACTGCTGATGCCTTCACCTAAAGGAAATCATAAGTAATATTTCTAGATAGAGTCAAATAATGTATTATACCACTTTTCCCTGAATAATTTAAATATTTGATAAAAGTATAAATATTTGGTAATTTTTTTTACTTGATTGCTTAAAAGAAGCCAGATAGGAAAGTCATAAATAATTGGAATTGTCCTGGAATGTAACAACCAAACTAAAAGCTGAGGTTTTTTTAACCAAGGAAAACTAGTCATAAATGGTTAGGTTAGGTGCCGTCTCATAGTGACCCTCTGTACAACAGGGGAAACTCTTTGTCAGTGCTTCTCTGCTGTTCATAGGGTTTTCAATGGCAGATTGTTTTTTGGGAGTGGGTTGCCGGGTCCTTCTCCCAAGCCTACAGCTTCTGGTGTTCCCAAGTGGTCTCCCATCCAGGTACTAACCAGGCCTGACCCTGCTTAGCTTTCGAAATCTGACGGGATCAGATGCCACAGGGCTACAGCTGCAGGCTATAAATGGTTAGAGGACTAACTTAGTTTGCTTTTAAGGATTAATCGCCGCTGTTTTCTTCTTTCTTGTTTTCTTTTCTTTTTTCTTCTCTTTCTTTCTTTTTTTTTTTGGTGGCAACATTGAAGAGTTAAACCCAGGAGGATCCACCTCCAGCCCCCTTTTTATATTTTCTCTTGAGGTAGGGTCTCTGTAAGTTGCACAACCTGCCTCTGGCCTTGAACTCGCAATCCTCCTGCCTCAACCTCCTGAGTTACTGGGATTACAGGCATGTACCATGGCACTTAGCTACCTTAATTGTTTTAAACAATGTGTATAGATTTAGAAATAGAATTAATCCATAAAAGGTAACTTAGTTACTAAATGGGTAGTCATACATATCTTTTGATTTTAAAGTTCATCTAAGCCAAAGATCACCCAAAATTAAACAAAGGAATTTTGTATCCTAATTATGAATTTTAACGGATGATCCTAGTAGTCTAGCATGTGCCTAACTCCTTCCTTGTATTTCCTTCTCCAATATTAATCATAATAAGTTTAATGTCAGGCAGTTGAGTTAGCTTTAGGTTATTATGTGCTGCATTTTTGCTCAGTATTGTAAGAATTATGTCTCCCTGATACTGCATTAGGAGTAGGAAGGGAGTGACTAGCAGAGTGCTTGATTTACAGGATCATTACCATTGTTAGGTGACTTGAAAGGGAAACTAAAGAAGGAATTATATATGGATATCAATCCTTAACTGTTTGCAGAAGTGCTGTGAGTAATGGGGGCTGGGGTTTAGCTTAGTTGGTAGAGTGCTGCTGCTTACTCTGTGAGGACCCAGGTTCAATCCCAGGTTCAACACCACAAAAAAACGGGAGAAGGACATGACCATCCACTTCCGAAGCAATCCCAAAACAATCAGCCATTGAAAACACCATGAGGGTCACTGAGAGTCTAACCAGACTGAAGGGCACCTAACAACAAGGAGTAATGGTGAAGATTTCTATGCTATTGTATGTAAATAGTGTATAAAACACTGTACTAAGCACAGTAGAGTTACAGAAATGAATAAACCTTGCTTTCAGTGAGCTTATAGAGAAGTATAGTTAGCCTTCCACGGCCATGGGTTCTGTACCAACCACAAATCAAAAATTAATTAGGCCTATGATAGTTACATCTGTACTAAAAATACAGACTTTTTAAAAATTATTACTCCCTAAACAATACAGTAACAACTATTTACATAGGATTTATGTTGTATTAGGTATAAGTAAATCTAGAGATCATTTAAAGTATGTGGGAGGATGTGCATAGGTTATATGCAGAAACATCAGCATTTTATATAAGGTATTTGAGCACCTGCTGAGTCTAGTATTCTAGTAGTCCTGGAACTAATCCTCCTTGGACACGAGGGACAATTGTAATATGAAAGGAAAATAACAGAGTTATAAATAATGTACTTGAGAGTGCCAGTGAGAATGGGCTTTGTGAAGAAAGTAATATTTCTACTGAACCTTGAAAGATGGAGTTCTTTAGAAAGTGGCAAGAGTATTTCTAAGTTTTGTGTTCTAAAAATTAAGCAGTCCAGTGTGCTTAGAGAGTAGTGGGGATTTCATGGGAGACAGAGTTGTGCTGTACCTGTTTCAAATTTCAGGTGAAGGAGTTTGGATTTAATTTTTTAGGTGACAGGAATACTTTGAAAATTAGTTTAGCACTGTGCATATAAGTCAGTCTTCTGAGAAGCTGACTGCAACAGAGTGAAGATTGGTTAATGATGTTAGAGATTACACAGTAATAATACTTGATAAAGGACAACATTCATTATTGTGTTTGTCAGGCATTGTGTGAAGAGTACTACCTGTAATTTCTTTTTAATCTTCACTGCACAAATGTTGTAAGAAGCAACTACGATAACACACATTAAGCATTTAGCATAGGACCATGGCCCATAGTAAGTGCTGAGCTATAGAGTGTATACTGTAAACTCAGAAAAAACAGCATGTTTTGTCCACCTTTGTGTGGGATAACTTTCCATGAAGGTATTGTGTTTATTAAGGACTCTCTACTTTCCCTACCTCTTTCTTTTAACCAATTAAGCTGTCTCATTGATGGATAAGCATAGCTTACTTAGTTTGATGGGCTGGGATTTAGCTCAGTGGGTAGAGCGCTGCACTGCAGTCTTTGAGGCCCCGAGTTCAATTCCCAGCACCGCAAAAATGGGAGAAGGGCCTGGCAATCCACTCCCAAGGCAATCCCGAAGCACTCAGCCATTGAAAACCCTATGAGGGTCACTATGAGTCGGATACCGACTTGATGGCACCTAACAACAACAACAACAACTTAGTTTGATGGTTTGAGTAAAGAGTTCACCTTGAGTTAATCTTTGAGTGAAAAAAACATGACCTGACTTTTGTTTTAACTATGGGTTATAATTAGGAGACTAAGCTTAGAGATGGTTAGTCATTGACCTAAAACATACAAACCAATCAGTAACATTGAAATTTAAAATATAACAATATATCTCAGCTTTTAGACATGGTAATTGATCGTTGCTGCAACTGTTGACTATCTGTTAGTAACAGTTCCAGAAACACAACATAGGTTTTGAGTTATTTGCAAGTAACTGTGGTTGGCTAAGTACATACTTTCAAATAACTTATTCTATTCTTCCTCTCATATCAGTGCCACATATCAGAATACAAGTAGTTACAGGAAAATAAATATATATAATTTTATAGAGAAAATATTCACCTCTAATTCTTTTTTAGTTGTTTATGCTTAATTATTCAAATAATACATGAACTTATATTCTTACAAAAAAATTGAAGCATAAAACTGGGCATGGTGGTACATGCCTGTAATCCTAGTACTTGGGAGGCTGAGGCAAGAGTGAGGCTAGCCTGGGCTCCATAGTGAGATCCTGTCTCAAAAACAAAGGAACTAAATTTCCTTGAAATGTCTTCAGAACCTTTCCTATGCATTCATAGAAAATATCTCTTTAAAATATATCTTTTTGTCTTTTTTTTACACAAAGGGCATATTATACATGGATTCTGCATCTTGATTTTTTTCAATGAATGTCTTACAGATCTTTTGTATTATTATTTGGATGTCTTATTCTACTAAGAAGAAAAATGCATGAGGCTCTTTAATATGGCTATGCAGTAATGTATCTGTTTATTCTTCCTTGATGGACATTGAGATTGTTTTAGTAACATACACTGGAGTGACCTTCCTTTGATGCAAGTCTTTATAAAGGTGTATTTTTCTCTAGATTAGATGCTTTATATGGGTACAGATCAATGCATAGATAGAATTCTTTATTATTAACAAATATCGTTTTATACTATGTCTAACTCATGAGCTTAATCATCATATTCCCAGTGCTGTAACATACTCATACACACCCACCCACACATGTACACACCCCAGCAGCTGCCCAGCAGTCCACTATGGGAAAATGTTAGCCAAGGGATATGGCATTAGAAAGAATATCAAAGTTATGTGAGATGAAGAGGAAAAAACATGGGGCCAATTAAGGGACTGAACTTTCACAAGGATCATTTGATGAAACTTCCCCTAACTTCCTCTGAATCTTCATATTGATACCACTTTAAGTTAATATTTAACCAAATTTTTATAATTTTCTTGTCATTGAGTTAATTGGTTCATTATAAATGTTTATGGTTGATTTAAAATGAAAACTTTTTTAAAGCACTTTTATCTTCTTTTCTCCTTTCCTTTTACCCAGAAAAAAATAACTTATTAACACAGTTGTTTAGCCATTTTCTTCTAAAGATGGTATTTATGTACCGGATACATTATCTAAAAATTACAATGAAAAGAGGCACTGAAAGGTAACTTTGTTTCCATTGTAAAGCCCTAATGTATTGGGAAATAGTCATGAAGTATGAAGTGGAAAATAAATACAAGGTATTCAATTGTATAATATGTTCTGTCTCAGATTTATTGCACTTTTCTTAATCCTCAGAAAATGGTAGCACCCACCACAAAACCACTATAAATAAATTGCCAAGTGTGGCTGACTTGCATATTCCTTTTGGAAGAACTTACAAATGGTGAGCCTTTTAACCATAAGAAATGATTGGCATTCTTGGCCTTGAGGCAGTGCATTAAATGAGAAAATTGGGAAATTTTCTTTTTAAGAGGAGGTAATGTGGATCATTATGTTACTTCAGCTATTGCTGTTTATTGCTTTTCTTTGGTGAGTAAATTATTCTAGACTTATAACATTGAGATACCTAGTTTTGGCTAACAAAAACCTTTGCTCCCTTCAGGCTTTAACCCTCACCCCCCCTAGTCCTGGAGTGTGGAATCTAGGGCTTAGCAATGCTTGGAATTGTTCTATCACTTAGCTGCACCTACAGCCTCTTTTTTATTTTTTATTTTGAGACAGAGTCTGAGTTGTACATGCTGCCTCTGGCCTTGAACTTGCTATTGTCCTGCTAAGCGTCCTGAGTCCCTGGGATAACATGCATGTACCATGGTGCTCCAGCTCCCTTCAAGCTATTGTTGTTGTTGTTAGATACCCTCGAGATTTGTCCAACTCAGAGGGTTTTCAATGGCTGATTGTTTTGGGGGATTGTTTTTTGGGAGTGGACTGCAACATCCTTCTCCTGCTTTTGTGATGCTAGGGATCAAACCCTGGTCCTTAGAGAATGCAGAGCAACACTCTACCAACTGAGCTAAATCCCAGCCCTTCAAGCTTTTAAGTAAAACTAAAGCTGAACATAATATCTAACTTAAAGTAATTAGCATTTGGATGGCTGACTGTGTATATTTTTGTTTTATTTTTGCAAATAACTGATTATATAACATGATTCAATCTTACAACTGTTCTATGATAAAATTAATGGTGATGATTAATTATAATGATCTTATTTTTATCTTAAGTGGTGATAGTATTTGAATTTTAGATTTTTAGTTGCCTAACTGTAATTCTTGGGTTGTATAGTAGAAAAATAACTTGCTGTTACAGACTTTTTGAAAATGCTTTGCCGGGATAGAATTGTAACATCATATTCCAAGAAATGTAATTCTAATAATTTGGTATAAAAACAATATTGATCTTTTTAGGTTAAATTAATGACATTTGAAAATTCTTCTAAAGTTAATTAGGTGTGAAATGCACCAAGTGTTACCTTCTTGACCTATGATATGATATTTGCATAACACATCAGTAATGTAAAAAATACTTAAAATAGTATATGTACTTAGGTAATACATTCCTTGTTTTAGGTTTAAATTTCAAAGCAAAAGTTTTCTTTTTTCTTTCTTTCTTTCTTTTTTTTTTTTTTTTTTTGGCAGTAATGGGGATTGAGCCCAGGGCCTTGCACTTGCATGCTTTGCAAGTGCTGGACCACTGAGCTGCACCCTCAGTCCATGTTTTTTACTTTTTTGAGACAGGGTCTTGCTAAATTATGCAGACTGCCTCTGATCTCAAACTTGGGATCCTCCTGCCTCCTCCTCCCAAGTTGCTGGGATTACAGGTGCGTGCCAGTGCGCCTGGCTGAAGCCAAAATTTTTAAAACTTGAATTAACTTCAAAGTTAATAGCATCATTCAGCTCTTCTGACTTATCAGTCCTAATCTTTATGTAAAGATATTATTTCCAAATAGCTCATTTCAGTCTGACAGTATCAACCAATCCACAGAAGACACAAATTGTAATTAGTATTAAGAAACTACTAGCTTCCCACTGACAACCAGGTATAATACAATGCAGTACAATCTCCTGGGGAGATTATAGTGTTTTGTAGTTGTTTTTGTGTGTGGTTTTTTTGTTTGTTTACAGTACTAGGAGTTGAACCCAGGGCCTTTCACTTGCATGCTTTGCAAGTGCTGGACCACTGAGCTGCACGCCCAGCCCTTTTTTTTTTTTTTTTTTTTTTTTTTTTTTTTTTTTTTTTTTTTTTTTTTAACTTTTTTTTGAGACAGAGTCTTGCTAAATTACGCAGACTACCTCTGGTCTTGAACTTGGGATTCTCCTGCCTCTGCCTCCCCAGCTGCTGGGATTACAGGCTCATACCACCACTCCCAGACAGGAGATTAGTGTTTAACAGTTGCTGAGGTCAGAGAAGTTTGACATATATCCTGTTCTGTTAAATTTTGACATATGTATGTGTTCCTGAGAATTATGAAATATAAAAGCATGTCTCCCAAAAAAACAGGCTTAGGGGAAAAATGAGATTGGGGATATAGTACTCAAAAACTTTATCCATTAACTTGTTTGTTTGTTTTTTAATATAAGTGCCTTTAAAGAATAGTACAGTTTTACTTATTTTAAATGATTAAGAAATATGTGAATACTACAGTAAAGATTGTACTTTAGCCTTGAACAAGACCTGAAGCTTACTTAGGGAAGTGAGCACGGAAAGTTTTGTAGCTCACAAGCTATTGTGAAATAGTGAAAAAAGTGTTTTCTGAAATCACAAGGAAAATTGTAATATGAGATGTGGCTCCTGGGTGTAATTTGTAATCTGCAGAGGAGGTGGCTAGTAGATGCTGGAGATACATTCGTGTTTACTTTAAATATACTCATATGTCCCTATGTCAGCTGGATGAGGTTTTCTGTATTCACATAATGTTCTTCCCAGGTGAAATGGCAGCAGAGTTCACTTAATGCTCAATTTACTATCTAATATACCAATTTATCATTTAGATGAATTTATTGTTTCAAAACAGATATAGCAGAACTGACAGCAGAAGGTAAGGGAAATATGTTAGGTTGGGAAGATAGATACTACTTTTCATAGTAATCTAAAAACTAAATGTAGTCCGATGTTTATTTAGAGATTCATTCCAATGTATATGTTCTGAGCATCTACTTGTTGTTAGGCGCCCTCGAGTCACATCTGACTCACAGCAACCATAAATACAACAAAACAAAACACTACCCAGCACTGTGCCATGCACAGGATCTTTTTTATGTTTGAGCCCAGTATTGCAGCTGATGTGTTTCTTCTCATTTTGAGTCATGCCACATCAGCAAAAGGAGATCCCAGGGCTTTACTCCATTCCTATCAGTAAGGCTGAGTCTACTTTGAGGAGGCAGATCTTCCTCAATTGTTTCTTGAATCCCTTCCAGACTGGAGGGCTCATTTTCTGGCACTATATTTGACAATGCTTTGCTATTTATAGGTTTTTCAATGCCTAATTGTTTCAGGAGTGGGCTGCTGTGTCCTTCTCCCTAGTCTGTCTTAGTCTGGAAGCTCGGCTGTCCACCTGCCATAGGTGGCCCTGTTGGAATCTGAAATGCCAATGGCATGGCTTTCAGCATCACAGCAACACCTAGCCCCCACAGCATAACAAGCTGACAGACATGTTGAGGAGCATCTACTTATCTGATACTTTCTGAGTATTTAGGATACAGCAGTAAACAAGATAGTCTCACCACTTTGGAACTAACATTACTTAAGAATTTTGTTTGTGATCAGAGGTTGGTTGTACGGTAAAGTTGGAAGTTTATCACAGTATAAGACACATTACCATCATCCCCCTCGAAGTCCTCCCCTGGCTTCAAACACACTTACCTCACTGCTCTTGCCACTTTCTAAAGCAGTTCTAGAAGTCCTTTTTTTGTGATTATGTTTAGTTGCACCGTCATGGCTGCCTCAGTGTCCTAAATCAATTCAAAACATTTATCTTTCTGGTCGCTTTGGCTTTGTGGAAGAGCTAGAAGTCACATAATGCCAGATCCTGTGGATAAGGAGGATGAGGACACACTGTAATGTTTTTATTTGACAGAAATTGCTGTACAAGAGGCAGTATGTGACATGGAGTGTTGTCATGATGGAGGATAAAACCATTTGTCCATTTCTTGGGCCATTTTCCATGCATATGGCTTCTTAAACACTCCAGTTAAGCCCTTATAATATTCAGAATTCCCCGAAGTGTTCCTGGGTGCAAATTCAGCTTACACAGTTCTATCAAGGTTAAAAAGTGCTGTTAACATCACCTTGGTATTTGATCTTGACATGCTTTTTTTCACATGAGGAAAACTGGGTAGTTTCCATTCAGAACCCTGAATCTTTGTCTCAGAATTATAACCATAATTGAAACTTGTCCCACACTGTTTTTAAGGTTTGATGTGCCACTTCCCATATTGAAGATCCCTGCCCCCATTGGGTGGCACTCAACAGCAGTATTCACCATATTTTTGACCATGCTTTGTATACTTTTATGAGGTAACTTTCTAGGATCCTGCCCAACTCAAGATTTCATGGTTTACGGAAAATATTATTGTCTGTAGTAATTATAAAAACCAGAATTTAATTTTAAGATATGTTGAAATGGAAAAATAATCTCCTTATCTTCTTGTGCATAAACCAAGGGAGAATCATAATGCAGTTGAGAAGTGAATCTTATATATTCCTTTATATTATTCTGTGATATTCAAAATGAACTTTTTTTTTCTTTGTTAAAATTAAATTTGTTCCAGTTAAACTCACAGTCACATAAGGGTGGAAAAAACATACTCCCAGCACTTGGGAGACTGAGGCAGGAGGCTCACAAGTTCCATGGCAGCCTGGAAAACCTTGCTTCAAAGCAGAGAAACAAAATTATATGTATATTGTTGTTGTTAGCCATCAAGTTGGTATCTGACTGATACCAACCCCATGTACAGCAAATGAAACACTATTGTTATGCTTCTCTGTTATTCATTGTTTTCAATGGCTGATTGGTTTATTTGCAGGAGGCTGGCGGTGGGGGAGTAGGGCGTCCTTCTCTCAAGCCTACAGCAAGCACCTGCTATTCCCAAGCAGTCTCCCATTTAAGTACTAACCAGGTCCAACCCTGCTTAGCTTCCAGGATCAGACGTCACAGTGGTATTGCTGAAGCCTATATGTATATAGTTTTACAATATAATATTAAAACTGAAGTGTTAGTGTAACTCAATGCCTTCTCTATAAAAACTACTGTGCAGGTAAAGGCTTTTCTCTTCTCTTGTAACAACTTCCTACCCCTGACACCTTTTTCCTTCTTGTCCCTCCTTTCTTATTCTACCCAAACATACCATTATCTCCAGAATCTATCTGCTATTTGGTTGCCTTGTTTCATACTTTAACCTTATTACTTAAGTATCTATGCTTCGTGACTCTCTCTACTTCCTTCTTCAGTCCAGAGAGATCCTTTTAAATACTTATAGCACAATTTATACTACTTACCTAGCAGTTATGTGCAACCTAGTATTGTTGGGCTTTTCAAGTAACTATCTCAGAGTTCCCCTATCATACTAGTTGGTTTCCCATATACACTGAAAAGGAAATTTTCAAAGGTTCAGTCAGCTTCAGTATTCTGTAACCAGGGAAGCATGCAGCCCTGATTACTAAAGTTTTATTCCTGTCTGCTTTATGAGAATCCACAATATTCAAAATAAATTATTATTATTACCACCTGTTTGTATTTTTTTGCTGTAGGTCATGTAGGTATAATACAATTAATTTTTACCATGTTGTAGCTAAATTGAATTTTTGAGTTGTTTTCTTCATTCTACAAAGCATGAAATAAAAAAGTATACTATGTTATTGATGTATTTACTATGTGTTTTTTTTTATTATCTTAACATTCAATTTTCTTAACAATTGAATGAGATAGCTACTCTGTTCATACCATTCTATAGAGGAAACTGAGGCACAGAGAAATTAAATGATTTTCTCAGGAAGACACTTCAAGTTAGTTATAGATTAAACTTCATAAATATCAACACATGGAATCCTAGAAGTTTTACTTAACTAGCTACCATTATATGTCATCAGATATGTGTATTTTATATAAATTATTTCATTCAGTTGTGAGATGATAGTAAACAAAGATTTAAGAATTGACCTGGCCAACAACAGTTTGCATTTTATAGTATATAATCCCCTTTTTAAATTGATGTAGTTATCAACATATGTTTATTGTACGCTTGTCCTGAGCTACTGAGTATGTACTTGGAGAACCCATTTGTGTACACTAACAAGTAATTTTCCCTTCCTCCAGTTATTTCTTTCCCATTGCATCAAATTATAGAAAAATTTCTCACTATTCCTAGTACGTGCTTGTTGGTAATTGACATAATTTTAATAATCTCTGTTTATTTCATTTCTTCTAACCCAGTTTTGTTTTTTTAACACAAAATTCCATAATTCTTCCCATCTTTACTTCTTTTTACTCATATTACAAGCTCTTCTTATACTAATCCTGTGACTGTGGTCATCTTGGTTTTTGATTAGTCCTTTCCCTTCCTTTCATTTACTGTATTATCAGCTAGAAGTCTTGCAGAATCTGGAGTAAACTTTACTTGAGGAAGCAGTCACATGAACATTTGTCATCATAGGGCCCGTTATAGTTGGTTTAGAGCAGAATCAGTGAACAGTCTGAACCCTCCCTCAGAAGCTCTGATGCAGGTGGTCCATAGACCAGACTGAAAAATTCTGGCCTAGGAAGTGCATACGTTTCTTGATAAGGAAAGTCATCAGTTTTTGTACTAAAACATGTCTTTTAAAAAATCTTCAGAAACTTAAATTTTGGCCCTTTCTCCCATATACATGCATGCATAATTTACTTGCTCTAAGATTTACCTGTTTCGAACATCATCAGCCCTGTTGAACGGAATCAGTGGATCTGTGGTTCTCCACCTTGACTGCTCATCAGTGTTTACTGGTAGCGTATATTGTTTTGCTGGATTAGTAACAGGTGTCTTGGCCCCCCACTTAGAAATTCTAATTCATCAGGTTTGAGTTAACTCCCTAGCCATGCACTGTGGTTTTCAAAGTTTCATAGACACTGCTCTTGGTGGTAGTGACTTGCTGCTGTTGCTGCTTGCTCCTCCCCCCCCTCCTCCCCATTGTTCCTTTTGTAGTAGGTAACATAAATATGATCCTTATGGTAAGTGCCTGTTCCCCTTTGCATTCACCAAATGATGTACTGATGTACATTTTGATGCCTGTGTTAATCATTTAAAATTTTTTATAGTGCTGGAAATGGAACCCAGGTCCTTGCACATGTTAAGCAAACTCTACCTCTGAGCTAGACCACCAACCCTTGTTGTTGTTGTTGTTAGGTACCTTCAAGTTGGTGTGCAACTTGTAGCAACCCTACGTACAACAGACGAAACACTATGGACCGTGCTTCTCTGCTATTCATAGGGTTTTCAGTGGCTGATTGTTTTGGGGGAGTGGATTGCCGGGTCCTCCTCCCAAGCCTACAGCACCTGGTGTTCCCAGGTGGTCTCCTATCCAGTACTAACCAGGCCCGACCCTGCTTAGCTTCCGAGATCTGACGGGATCCAATACCACAGTGGTACCTGCTGGTTTCTGGTTCACAGTTGGCACCTTCTAGTTGTGTCCTCACATAGTAGAAGAAACAAACCAGCTACCCTTGGCCTCCTTTGTGAGAGCACTAATCCTGTTCATGTGGGCTCTGCCTTCATAACTGACCACCTCCCAGCGGCCCCACTTCCTAATACCATCACCTTGTGGGAGTAGGATTTCAACATAGGAATTATAGAGGAACATAAAACATTCAGACTGTAGCAGGTAAGGGTGGATCTGAGGCAAAAAAAAAAAAAAAAATTCTAGGCTGTATGTATATATCATAAGTAATTGTATTTTTCTGTTTTAATGTGAGCTCATCTTCAATGTGAATATTTTTTTCTTACCTCTGGGACTCTCTTGCTGCTTGGGTTAAGGTGTTCTTCCATAGTAGTTTTGCCTTTGTTTCTACCAGGAACTCCATGGCATCACCAGCCTTTTTTATTTTTATTTTTAATGTTAATTTCTTTTTAGAGTTTCTTTACATTTGCCATATAAATTTGGATTCCACAACTATGCATGGTGTGGGTTTGCTTTTTAAGGGAGATTTTTTCTCCCCACCCAATCATGCTAGCAAATTTCAGCTGCCCATATGGCAGTGGCTAGAGGTTTAGTTGGGGTTTTTTTGACGATAAAGACCTTCCAGAATCTGGACTGGTTATACAAGTACTTCATTTAAATAAAAATGTCTCCTCATATGGACCTAGAGTTTGTCTTCATTCCACATGCTATTAAAATCCCTATTCCAGTGCTTCCAGTTCTAATAACTACTACCTTTCTCCTTCCCAGCTCCTCCTACCAGCCCTCCATATACCACAACGTTTTGACTTGTGCTTTTATTATACTGGCTTTCAATTCCTTCTTTGTTTCTGACACCAGGGAATTTGTTTTTATTGTAACCTCCAGTGTGTATTGAAACAAATACATTTGTTTTCAGTAATTCTGGTTGCTTATGAATTAGGTTGGTGTCCACCATCATGCTGGCACTGAAGCTGAGTTTCTCCCCAAAGAAAGAGTGAATTTTCCTAAATGTACTCTCAATATCTATGGAAATAATAGTTAAGAATCCTCTTTTAACTATTGACTTAAGTACATCAATAAGTTTCTTTATGTTAAACTGTCATAGAGATCTGAAATAAAACCAATTGTGTATCTACTGTATTTCATTTCACAACATTTTTATTTAAAGATTGTGTACCAGTTTTCATGAGTAAATGCTACTAGTATATAGATGTTTTATTTGCTTTTTTGCATATTTCATATTTTTGCGTTGGAAGATAATATCTTTTTTAAGTAAACAGAAAAACTGAAATTGCCTAGACTTTAGAACAACTTGAATAACACAATGGCTTTTTTCTGGAATGTTTAAGACATGACTTTATCTAGCTTGGTGTACTAGGGAAGGGGAGAATGGTCCAAAGCAGTCAGCTTCAACCTATGACAGACTTTTCCTTGTCTCTATGTCATTGTTTGGGGTGTTTGGTCATTTTTAATGTCTTGTCAGGGCATTTTTTTTACTGTAAAGTAATATATGTCATCTAAGTCTACAACTTCAGTAGTAGACTAGTTAGTTGTATTTCTCCTTTGTTCTCACAATCCCTGTTAGAATTTCAAGAGCTTTACTGATTATCAGACTTGCTGGAAAGCCAGCTTTTAATAGGTCACATTTGATTAATATTCTACAGGGTTTTGTTTTGTTGTATTTTTTTAATTAAAAACACAGGATTCTTCCCAAAATGCTAGTGTGGGAAAGGATCTTGGAGAAAAAGCCCATCCTGCAGTATAGACTGAATGACTAGGCTAACTAGTTTCAGGAAAAGAAGTAATATAAACACTGAATATTGATTAAGCAAAAATTGTGAAATAAGTAGTAGGGCAGAGGAGTACAGAGGTGGAGAAGAGAGAGAGAGAGAGAGAGAGAGAGAGAGAGAGAGAGAGAATGTGTATGTAAAGAACTAACAAAGCGAAATCTTTATTTTCCATAATAGAAAATCCATAGAGAATGGGTAAAATTGAAAGTTGAAGTTCCGCTGCCATCTCCTCATGTAGGAATCCGGGTACACACTTTAGTGCTGACAGTGGTTAGTTACCTCTGCAGAGGAGAAATCACTGGAGAAGTATGCTTTGTGGCACTGGCTTTAAAATTCTTTACATATTCCTGCTTTATAAATTTTTGTAAAGTTTTTATTATGGGGTAGTGTCGTGTTAAAAAAATTAATTATTAAGATATCTTAAAATCAATACTTATACATACAGTCTAGTTTTTTTGGACATGGGAGGAATGTTAGCCTTTATGAAAAAAATTACAGTGACTGTATAATGTTTTAACCATAATATAACCAAGAATGCATTCCTTCAAGTGTTCTCAAATTATACAGTAGGGTAGGATTATATCTATATTCAGGTTTTAATGAATGCCAGCACCAAAAATGCCTCTCAGATTTTCATTTGCAGTTCAAATCTCTGCCTCTGAGCTCTAGACCCACATTTCCCCACACCCTGTAAGATTCCAGAGTTTGTACTTTGAGTTCAGTCAAGTAAACTGCCCACTAAAAATCCAAACATCAATAGCCACTGAGGAACAGAATGGAATCCAGAATCTCTATATGTCGTTCATGTCCTAAATACAATCCAAGATAATTACACATAAGAAATAAACAAAAAAGCTGATCTGTACTTAGAAAAGGAACCCATGGAAAACAAACTACTTGGATGTTTTAAAGTAGCCTAGACTATACATGTTGAAAACCATACCTGTAATCCTTCTTTGCGGGCTGGGATTTAGCTCAGTTGGTAGAGCGCCACTCTGCAGTCTCTGAGGTCCTGTGTTCCATTCCCAGCACCACAAAAATGGGAGAAGGACTTGGCAATCCACTCCCTAGGCAATCCTGAAACAATCAGCCATTGAAAACCCTATGAGGGTCTCTGTGAGTTGGATGTGACTCAGTGGCACCTAACAACAACAACAGTCCTTCTTTGTGTACTCTTGGACTTTTCCGTGTTCTCTAATTCATAAATGGGACCACTGTCCAGTTGAGCAAATCAGAAATTAGCCTTGATACTCCCCCTCCTTTACCCCAATATCTAATTCATCTGCACATGCTAGGCAAGTGCTGAGCTACACTCCCAGCCCAATAAATTTTTACTTGAATAGCTCTTAAATTATCCTACTTCTTCCTACCCAGTCTCCACTGCCATCTCTGCAATGTAAGCAATTATGTTTTCCTGGGTAGACTGCAGTAGTAGTTTCCTACCTGATCTTGTTTGTCTGCCCTCCTCTTTATGTCACTTTCCCTACCTCTGAGCTTTGCATCTTTCAGTGGCTTCCCATTGTTCTTGAAATTAAACCGTCTGGTTTTAATGGCCTGTGAGGCAGTTGGTGCTTTGAGCCCCACTTGTTTTTCCTGCTCACTGCTCTTTATAATTCTTCCTAATGTACAACACTCCCTTCTAGTCTGTTTTCCAAAGATGCAGAAAACATGATGGCAGCAGTGAGATAGCAACCAGAGACGTGGCAGACAGATGATTTAGTGGCAGAAGGACAATAGGAGATGAAATAATGGACAAGATAAATTAGTTACCTAAATTATAAACTTATTTTACCTTTTAATCCAGGAATTTCTGTGATCTGGTGGGCAGGGACACCGACACATGTGGTCCTGCCACTTGTACCTAATGCTAGAAGCATTTTGTGAAATATGATTTGTTGTTGTTGTTGTTCTCAAAAGAGCCATCATTTTACATCTGACCATAGAAAATATGTCTGTATTTTACTGAGAGGAATTTTTCCAGAATAAACTTATCAGGATTTCCTGGTTTTCCTATAGAAATTAATACCAGTTTGTTTGTTTGGTTTTCCTTAAAAAATCATTTACTCCTCCACAAAGCCTATGCTTTAATATAGTTATCTAGCATTCATCCTTAAAGATTGCTCTTGCTGGATTTAGAATGCGAGTTGACAGTTTGGGTTTTTTTTTTTCCTTCCGTTTCACCACTTAAAATACATCATTGCACTATCTGCTGCTCTCCATTGTTTTTGATAAGAAGTCACCATTGATTTGAATTGTTCTTCCCCTGGATATAGGTGTCATTTTGTTAGCTTACTTAAGATTTTCTTTTTCTTTGGTTTTCAGCAGTTTAACTGAATTGTGCCTCCGTATGGTTTTCTTTGGCTTTCCTTGTTTGGCGTTTGCTAATCTTCTTAAATCTATAAATTTATATCTTTTACTAACTGTGGGAAATTTTTAGCCATTGTTTCTTTAATTTTTTTTTTTTTTTAATCTACCCCACTCTGTCCTCTCTCACTCTGAATTCTAACTACAGGTACATTAGAGCTTTTGGTACTTCTCCCCTGGACCCTGAGATTCTGTTCCTTCTACCCAACCACCATTCCTATTTCTCTCCATCTTTCAGATTGCTTTGCCTTCAAGTTCACTGACTCTTCTGTCATTTTTAGTCTGTAGTTAAAACTGTCCAGTGAACTTTTTGTTTTAGGTGTTTGGGTTTTCAGTGTTCTAGTTTTAGAATTTCCATTTGTGTGTGAGTGTGTGTTTGTGTTGTGTGTTCCTTTTCTTAGTGGAGAAATCTAAGCATATTTGCCCTTACATTCATGCACATAGTTACAATAGCTACTCTAAAATCCTTACATGCTAATTCCAGCAGCTGAGTCATATTGGGCTGGTTTTCCATTGGTTGCCTTTTCTAAGCTATAGATCAATTTTTTGCTGCTGTTGTTTTCTATGTGTAATTATCTTGGATTGTATTTAGGACATGACTGACATGTAGAGATTCTGGATTCCATTATGTTCCTCTAGTGGATATTGGTATTTCATTTGTTTTAGTGGGTAGTTCACTTGACTGGACTCAAAGTACAAACTCAGATCACTTATTTTAACTTTAGCCTTGCTACTTGGAATCTGCCTCATATATGTGTAGTTCAGAAATCAGGCATGTGTACATCGGGTATGCACAGGATTTGGACCTCTTTTCTATGGTTTTCTCACTAGATTTTCAGCCTTTGTGGTCATGCCAAAATCTGCCCTTTGGTTCATCAAAAAAATAGACTATAGGCCTTCTGTCTGTATTTTAGGTAAATAAACCAACTGGAGTCTGCTCTGGCAAAAAGCCATTTTAAAATGGAAGGTCATGGTGTTGGTTAGCTGTCTGTTCCTATAACAAAATACCTGAGAAAATCAACTTAAAGGGAGAAAGGTTTATTTCGGCTCATGGTTTCAAAGGTTTCTGTTCATAGTCTCTTGGCTCCATTGTTTCTGGGCCCCTTTTGTGACAGAACATCATGATGAGGAGTGTGTGGTGGAACAAAGGTGCCCACCTCATGGCAGCCAGGAAACAGAGAGCAAAGCAGGGGCAGGAAGAGAAGATATGTCCTTCTGGGACACCTCCCCCAGTAACCTGCTTCTTCCTTTGAGGACCTGCCTCCTGCAGTTTCACAACCTCCTAGTAGTACCAACAGCTGAGGACCCAGCCTACAGCATATGAGCCTTTGGGAGATAAGCCAGGTTCAAACTGCAACAGTCATCCTTGCTATTCCTTCTTCCAAATACTAACACCTCCCCCCCACACACACACATTTCTTTTTCTGCCTTCAAATAATTGTTTTTTTAATACTTTGTGAAGTGTTAATAGTTGTTATTCTGGAAGAGTTAGTCCAGTCCAATCCAGTCATTACAGGAAGTGTACATAACACAGGATTGTACATTTGAATAATTTTTTCATTTATGTCCTCAGCCTATTAGAAGAGCAAGTGTTTTAAGAGATTTCTCAGTATGTTGTAATAATGGAATAAGTTGAAATTTGTTTTCATTATTTATCTTTAAATAATAAAGGTGATCTTCGTTTAGAATGAGAATTTATTTGCCTCTTCCTAAAATTGTGCCTAAATTATTATTTACTCAACTCTAGATCATTTGAAATGTTTTGGAAACTAATAGAAATCTTACAGTAAAACCTTAATTTCATCCAATGAATGTTGCATCTTTTGTGAACCAGGAATGGTCTACATCCTGGGGATGCAGCAGTGAACTTCAAAGTCATTGATCCTGTGGAATTAAAGCTTTGGGGAGAGAGAGATAATGAATCAAATTTGTGTCAGGTATTGATAATGCTATGAAGAAAACATACAAGGAAGGGATAACGGTAGGGGCAAGGTGTGGTATTTTAGAAGGACTGGTCAAGGAAGCTGTCTCTGAGGAAGTAACATGTGACCAGAGATCTTAGTGAAGTAAAAGAGGGACCCATGCAAGTATCTGAGGGGAACGTGTTCCGGGCAGAAGCAATAAGTCCAAAGCCTTAAGGAAGGAATGTCACTGGCTTTCCTGAGAAGTGAGCAGAGGACTATTTGGATCTGAGAGAACAAGGACTATGTTAGGAGATGAAGCTGGAGGGGTGGGAGTTAGCAAGAGGCCTTGTGATGTCCAATTTTGAGCGAGGGGAATGATTGCTCTGATTTACTTTTCATAAAGATTGCTCACTAGGAAAGGACTGGGAGCATGGAAGAGAGGGTACCAAAGCAAAGAATGAAGGTAGAGACCAGTTAGGAGACTTTGGCAGTGGTAGTTTAGGTGAGTTTGGGTGGCCTGGACAAAAGCAGTGACAGGTGAGAAAGAGTGGTCAGATTCAAAATACTTTTTATGGATAAAGTCAACAAGACTTGATGGTAAATTAAATGTGGGCTCAGAGAACGGCCAACTAGATAAATGAGGAAATGGAAAACTAAAATGGAAAGACTTACAAAGGGTTATTTTGGATAGTTCAATTTTGGATATATTACATTTGAATGAGTAGTTGTTGTTGTTGTTGTTGTTGTTGTTGTTGTTGTGTGCTGTCAAGTTGGTTCCAACTCATAGCGACCCTATGTACAGCAGAAGGAAACACTCCCCAATTCTGTGCCAGGCACACGATCTTATTTATGTTTAAGCCCATTGTTGCAGACACTATGTCAATCCATCTAGTGGAGGGTTTTCCTTTTCTTCATTGACCTGCCACTCTCCCAAATATCATGTCCTTCTCCAGGGATTGGTCCTTCCTGACTGCATGTCCAAAATACATAAGATGCAGTCTAGCAGTCCTTGCTTCCAAGGAACACTCTGGTTGTACTTCTTCTAGGACAGATCTGCTGATTCTTTTGGTAGTCCACGGTATATTCAATATTTGTCTCCAGCACCATAAATCAAACGCATCAATGCTTCTCCTGTCTCCCTTGTTCAGTGTCCAGCTTTCACAACCATATGATGCGACTGAAAATACCATGGCATGAGTCAGGTGCACCTTTGTCTTCAATGTGACATCTTTACATTTCAATACTTTAAGGAGGTATTTTGTCACAGCCTTTCCCAAAGCAATGCATCTTTTGATTTCTTGACTGCTGCTTTTTAGATAGCCAAAAAGAAATGTCAGATAAGTAATTGGATATATTATTCTGGAACTCAAGTAAGAGACTGAGGTTGGAGATGATAATTTTGCTGAGCATGAGTATAGTATATAGATGCTATTTGAAGCATTGTGCTGGAATGAAATTACCTTGTAGAGGAAGGTAGGTGCACCAATATATAGATGTCCAGAAACGAAAGAGGATCTATCACCCCAAACTGAGAAGGAGCTTTCAGTGGGTAAAAGGAAAACTGTTGTTGTTAGGTGCCATTGAGTTGTGTCCAACTCATGGTGATCCTACAAACAACAGAAATGCACACCTACCTAACATTGCGCCATGCACATGATCTTTTTATGTTTGAGCCCATTGTTACAGCAACTGTAGTTCTTATTTTGAGTCATGCCACATCAGCAAAAAGAGGTCCCAGGGTATTTACTCCATTCCCATCATTAAGGTCCACTCTACTTTGAGGAGACAACTCTTGCCTTCAAGAAGTCATTTTTTTAATCCCTTCCAGCCTGGGGAGCTCATTTTTCGGCACTCTATTCAACAGTGCTTCTCTGCTATTCATAGGGTTTTCAGTGGCTAATTGTTTCAGGAGTGGACTGCTAGGTCCTTCTCCCTTGTCTGTCTTCCTCTGGAAGCTCAGCTGACACCTGTCCACCATGGGTGGCCCTGCTGGAATCTGAAATAGCAGGGGCATAGCTTTCAGCATCAGAGTAATACATAAGCCTCTACAGCACGACAAGCTGACAGACTAAAAGACTTACTGTGTATGATATCTAAATGAGCTTTTATTGTATTAAGGATAATCCCAGCAACTTGGGAGAGACAGGAGGATCACAGGTTCAAGGCCAGAGGCAGCCTGTGTAATTTAGCAAAACCTTGTATCAAGATAAAAAAAAAAAAAAGAAATGGTCTAGGGGTGCAGCCCAGTGGTAGAGCACTTACAAAGTATATGTGAGGTCCTGGGTTCAACCCCCAAGGACTGCCAAAAACAAAAAATAATTCATTTAAAAGAGATTATATCTTGTTACATTTATCTTAAAATGAAATGATTTTTAACTATTAATTGAATAGTTGTGTGCTTTTAAGTATTTTAATACTTTGTTTAGGTTTTACATATTCACGTCCTGTTTATATCCCAGAGAGGCTTTCAAGATAAAAACATGGCCTACATCAAGATCATTAGGAATATAAAATAAAGAGATGTTCTTAACTTTGGCACATATTAGAATCACCTGAGGAGCTTTTAGAAATCCATATACCTGAGCTGCTCCCCAACTAATTAAATCAACCTTTGTATTTGAGGCCCAAGTATTAGTATTTTTAAAATACTAGTTTACTAGAGTACACATAGGACATAAAATACTTCTAAGCCCCTGATAATGAATTGATTATGCTTTAAGGATTAATTGTATCTGAAAAATAAAGCAAAAATATTAGATATATTGGATTATAAATCATTACATTTTAGGCAAATCATATTATAGTCTTTTATAGAACCAAATTTTTTCAAGTTCTTTTAAGAGTTTTGAATAGAACAAATTAAGATTGCATGACTCAGACTATCCTCTATAATCATTAAGAAAAAAATCAGTTGGCGCATGCCTGTAATCCCAGCGACTCCGGAGGCAAAGGCAGGAGGATCACAAGTTCGAGACCAGAGGCAGTCAGCATAATTTAGCAAGACCCTGTCTCAAAAAGTAAAAAATTGGGCTGAGGGTGCAGCTCAGTGGTACAGGACTTGGAGAGCATGCAAGTGCGAGGCTCTGGGCTCAACCCCCAGTACCGCAAAAAGAAAAGAAAAGAAAAAAAAAAGAAAAATATCAGTGAAGTTATTCATTCTCTCCTTTAAACAAATGAGAGAAGACGGTCTCAACAATAATTTCTTAATTAGACTGCCCTTTGGGACCATCATCTTGGAACATACAAATATGAAGGAATTAGATGCTATAAAAGCTTGCTATTAGGAGTTATACTGAGAAGACAGTACAATTATATGGAAAGCAATGTAGGCCTTAGTAATATTTTCATGGTTTATATTGCTAGGTACTAAAACACATACCCTTTTGTACTGTAATGTTAAATCCACAACAACATTCATTCTGTAATCAGTTCTCATTAAAAATTTTTTCTTTCTTTCACAGAAAATGCTTGGACAGAAGAGATGAGTACTAATTCCACTAAGGCCTAGAATTGCCTACAGTACAGATAGTCCTGAGCAGGCAACATACGAATGGCCCAAGGAAGCCACCAAATTGATTTTCAGGTTTTACATGACCTGCGACAAAAATTCCCTGAAGTACCTGAAGTTGTTGTGTCCAGGTGTATGTTACAGGTCAGTGTTCAATGCTTTCTGAAATTATTAATACAAATCTGGTGTTTTTTAAACATTAAAAGAAAACTCTTTTATATTGTTGTTGGCATTAATGTGTTATATGATAAAAAGAAGTGAACTTTGGTGTCTGATAGTCATGTGGCCTTTGGCAAGAGGGAACGCTCTGGAAGGATGGGTAATACCTATCTTACAGAGTAGATACAAGCATTAAATAATGAGTTTTGAATGTAAAGCACTAGTGCATGGTCCTATACTTAATTAGCTATATGCTTGCTTCACTTTTCCCCCCCTTCTTTTGTCAGAACTTGAAAAAATTCCAGATCTTTGTATAAAAGTAAAAAAAAATCATTAAAGAATCAGAAAACTTAGGTTTTAATACTAATTTGTCACTGAAGCATGTTTCTCAAGGTCCTCTTTGTGTTTCAGTTTTCTTATGTGTAAAATTGAAGCATTTGAGTTGACCATGCCTAAATTCCCAATTCTAAAGAAAAAAGCTTGTTTTTATAATTTTCAAATTAAAGTGTAAGTTTTCCAATTAATGTAACTAACTCTAATAAATGTCTGCGTTCTTAGTACACACAATTATAGAAATCCACAATTCTAAATATTTCATACTAGTTGTCCCTTCCCATTTGAGCAGACTGGAAATCTTTCTATCAAAAAATATTTGGGGCTAGATCAGGCATATTTACTTTTGACCATTTTTTTTGGCAGATTATTTTTAAGTTTGAAATTATATGAAATTTTTATCAATTCTATTCTTGATATCAAGTAACTACATATATTTTGTTCCCACCCTTATCACCTTTCATCTGTACTTTCAATTGATCAATTGATTTACCTGCCTTTGTCTAACAGTTTTGGTTTGTCCAGTCTATCCTCTTACGTCTGCCAGAGTTTGTCTCTAAATGCAGATTTTGTCATGTATTTACATGTTTAAAACCTTTTGATGGTTCCCTGTACCCTTCAGAATAAATTTCATGTGTCTTGACTGGGCAGATTCGTCTAATCTGGAATCCTGGGTTCTTCTGTAGCCTGGTGTCTTATGCAGTTCTTCCTTCTCATACCCTGTGTATGCTATAGTTATTTTGAGCTGCACGGAATTCTCCAAAGTTACCTGGCTCTTTCTGCAGCACTACAGTAGTTAAGAACATATAGTCTGGTGATAAGCAGAACTGAATTCAAGTTTTGATAGTAATTTAATTAACCCCTTTGGCCATCATTTTCTGATTTTCATTTCCTCAACCATATAATGGGAATAAAAAGCTTCACAGAGAATTAAATATTATAATGCAGGTAAAGCAACTAGTAGGTTACCTGATTCATGAGTGCTCAAAAAAGAAGAAATTAATAATCATTCTGGGCATTCAGGTAATTTACTTTTTAGCTTATAGACCAAGAATGGTAATAAGAAAGGAACAAGAAGCATTTCTGTGGATAAAATTAGGTTGGAAGTCTCCTAAATTTGGAAAAAATATTTTTAAACTGTAAAGGCAATCAAGTTACTTTTAAATGTAATATAAGCATTTCTTGTTTGGTGACAGCCTATCTTTTGAGATCTTATCCCTTTTTCAGTTGGATGGGCTTTTTGCCTTTCTCTGAGAGGTCATTTTTATGCTGGTTCAGAACTTTTTAAGAAAAGAATTGTGCCATGTTACCACTCTGTGTACATGTTTTTTAATTCCATCTTGCTTTTTAGGAAGTGGGTAATAGAAATATCTACCCTCTGTTCTCTTCTTGACATTATTTATTGTTCAGATCCGAATTTTACAACTGTTTCTTTGTGCCGTAGGTGCCGTAGATTCTCTGTAATAGCTGTATTACCAGCAGGAGTAATTTTTATCTTTAAATTTTGTTTTCATATTTGGTAATTAAATCTTAGAATATGTGGAAATACTGCATAATTGGCACTTTGATTCTCTAAACTGAATTTTTCACTATTTTCAAATTCTCTTAATATGAGGATTAAACCTGTGAGTTTAAAATTGTTGGATTTTTTCCAAAATAATTCATTAAGAACTATTTATTCATTACGATGTAATAACTGAAGTGCTATCTCCTTAGTTGATGGCTTTTCAGATGGCTTCCCCCATAGTCCTTAGTCGTATTTCTAGCTGCCTCTACTCTGTGTTGTTTTTGTGTACACATTCATCTCCACCAAACTGAGATCCTTGAGATCAGCAGGCCCTTTCTACTTGCCTACTGGATGATCAGTGAATGTTGATTGAAGGAGGAGTGCATGTATCCAGTTGTGGGTTTTTTTGTTGTTTTGTTTTGTTTTTTGCGTTACTGGGGGTTGAACCTAGGGCCTCGCACTTGCATGCTCTGCAAGTAATGGACCACTGAGCTGCACCCTCAGCCCATTTTTTTTTTTACTTTTTGAGACATGGTCTCTCTAAATTACGCAGACTGCCTCTGGTCTCGAACTTGCAATCCTCCCGCCTCCGCCTCCGCCTCCTGAGCTGCTGGGATTACAGGCGTGCGTCCCGCGTCCAACCATGTATGCAGTTTGAGAAGGTTGATCACATGGTACACTTTGATGCTATTTATAGTTTCTGTACCTATCAAGAATTGAGGGGGGGGATGAAAGAGGAACTAGAAATAATGTTTCGAACTTTTTTGTAGCTTTGAGAAGAATGCAAAATCATGGCTAAATAGCACAAAACTGCAATGATCTTCAGTCTTTTAAAAACTTAAGTCCCACCTGTTCTGATACACTTAAGTTTTCTGCAGTTTCTCACTAAAAGTAATCAAGGCTTCTTTGAGAAATGGCTGATCCCAGGTCTGGAGTATGATAAGTAAAAAATGAGCTTCTTTGTACATCTTGTATCAAACGCGAGTTGGGGTGTGGCTCAGTGGTAGAGCATGTATAAGGAGTTGGGTTGGACCCCCAACACTGAAAAAAAAGAAAGTGGGGATACAACGAAAGATTGCTGTGTTGGAGTCGTAAGTACAAAGGAGCCAGCAAAAGCTATTCATACTAGCTTAAAGATGTGATGTAATAACTAAAATCAATTGAAACACAAAATATTAAAGAGATGTTGTTGTTAGGTGCTACTGATTTGAGTCCAACTCATAGCAACCCTATGTACAACAGAACCACCCAACACTTGTGCCATGCTGGCACTATCTCAGTGCTTTTCTGCTATTCACAGGGTTTTCAATGGGGGATTGTTGTAGGAGTAGGGTGCCACGTCTTTCTCCCATTTTTGCAGGCCCAACTGAGCTAAACCCCAGCCATTAGAGAGATGGGAGTCTATGATAATACTAAAAATAAATCAAGCCACCTTTGGAGATTTCTAGGCCACGAACTTTAAAAATTATTCTAAAATCTTGTGTGGAGAAAGGATTTTTTTTTTTCATTAGAAATTTTTAATGTACATCTTAATGTGTTTCGTTTTGACATGCTTTTCATTGTGACATTTCCATATATGCATTTTGATAAACATTATTCATATAGGTTACCCCTTACCTTCCCCAATGCTTCCCCCCCTCCCACCCTTCCCATCTAAGTTTCCCATCTAAGTCTTCTCTATCTTTTACTTAGTAGTTTTTTTCTATATATCCTTGGGTTCCAGTTCTGTTTAAGATAGAAACTTTTCCTGTAGTGGTCTTTGTTAGAACAATTACATGCGATTTCTAGTCCATTTATATTGACATCATTCTTATCTCCCCCCCCCTTTTATTATGATCTTTATCCTACCTCTTTTGTGCGAAGAATAACCAAATTGTTGAAGAGAGGAAGTCTTTAAGGAAGAATCCCAGCAAATAAATGAAGGAGTCATCTTATAATTGGGATATTACCAATATTAGCATTTTATAACCCATTCTAATGAACAACAACAAGAAAATAATGTTTCCAAACAGTGATCATCAATAGCTGTTAAAAAATCATTAGCTGAATCAAGCAAGCAACATAAAAATCCACCAAGAAAGGGATGTCTGGGATGTAGAAGATAAGCAACATATGGCCACATGAGTTATGGCATGGCTAGGACTAGAATATTGCTGTTTAATATGAGCATATTAAATGCTATTAAATAATTACTAATTGTAAAGGATGAAAGCAATTTTTGAGAGATCAAGAAAATCAAAGATAACGACTTTGTAAATATAAGTATGAAGTTTTTACAAAGGAAGTGTGAGATTGGACTTGGTAGAAATATGCATTTTAATTTAGCAAAACGGCAGAGAGGAGGTAAAAGAAAAGTCTTTGTGTCTCTGTGAGTTTTGGCTTAGTTGGGAGAATTTACCAGTAATGGCAGTAGAGTTAGCAAAAAACACCTCTTAGGTTTGGCAAAAGAGAAAGTTGAATTATAATAAAGTAATAAAGATTGATAAAGACTGTCATCGGTTTTTCAATTTTATTTGAAAACTTAGAAGATACCAGAGTTACAAGTAGAATCAAAGGACTTTTATCATGTCAGAGATTAAAATTTTGAGTTGTAAGAGGAAAACCAAGTCTACCATTACTTTCTCTTCTCTACCCCTCAGTAATAGGGGTCGAACCCATGGCCTTGCTCAAATTAGGCAGTGTTCCACTACTGAGCCAAGCCCGTAACCCCTTTTTTAATTTTTTTTTAAGTTTGAGACAGGGCCTGAGTTGCACAGGCTGCCTCTGGCCTCAAAGTCAAAATCCTCATTCCTCAACCTCCTGAGTCACTAGGATTACAGGTATATACCACAGGACCTGGAGACTATCATTGTTTCTTAACAAGACTTGAAGATGTCTTTGTAGTCCAGTTCTCTCATATGTGATTTTATTTCCTGTCAACCTGCTTAGAGACATTTTAAGTTTGTTGTTTTATTTGTTTGCTCATTGGGTTTTTTGTTTGTTTGTTTCTTTAATGTCTTAAACTATCCCTTTTCTCTCAGGCTTCTAATCTTCCATTCTCTTTGAATTTTTTCTCTCTTATGCCCAAATTGTTTTGACTAGTTTCTTCTGATTGATTTCCATTATCATACACTCATTTCATGTCTTTTAAATGGCTGCTTTGCCAAAAGGATATTCATTTTCTTTCATCTTAAGTATCAACAGAATTACCTTCGCCAAATACCCTTTGTATCTTTACTTCTCTGTTCCTCTATGTGCAGTAATAATGCTTATAATAAAGGCCAAACTATAGTATGACTCTGTTCTCAAAAATCCTTCATGATTTAATCCCAGTCTACTTTCACAACACTTTGTTTTATCATGTTCCCAGCATGAACCTTTAACTCCAGCTAGATCTGTTCCAGTCACTTTGTTTAGGACATGCTTTCACTTAACTCTTACATTTATGTCCTTGACTCATGCCATTCCTTTCAACAGAATTTTGTTTTCCCTATCCAAGTCCTACATGTCATATGAAAACCATCAGTCTTTACCTCCCTCATTAACCCAGTCCCTTCTAATGGCAGCCTACAAATATTAACTCTGTTGAACTTCAGTACCATTATTATTTGGTATATACTCATGTTAATCGTGTTTCTTTTTCAGAAATCCATGATTTGTCTACCTATTCGAGTTGCCAGGTCTCCTGGGGGCAAGTTCAGTTTTCTAGGTCATTGAGTATTCCACAGGCTCAAGCAGTGTTGTGCATATGGTAGATGTTCAGTAAATATTTTTGTGGATGATTTATGACTAGTGGTTAAGCAGGGTTTTTCTGGTTTTTTGTTTTTGAGGGCTCTAAAAACAGCTGGTTTTTGTTTTTGCTTTTGTTTCTCCTAAATGGAATTTTATGGTGCTCTCTAAAGACAGTGGTATGAATCCATTTAGAATCCATAAGTAGCTTCAAAAACAATGATTTGATTTACTTTCTGTGGCATCCGATCCCGTCAGATCTCAGGAGCTAAGCAGGGTAGGACCTAGTTAGTATTTGGATGAGAAACTGCCTGGGAACACCACGTGCTGTAGGCTTGGGAGAAGGACCTGGCAACCCACTCCCATTAAAAACCACTGCCATTAAAAACCCTATGAATAGCAGAGAAGCAGTAACGATACTGATTTGCCTGTTGTACATAGGGTCACTATGAGTCCTATACTTACTTGACGGTACCTAACAACAGCAACAACATTACTAATCAGAATTTTTCCGTTACATTAGTAGTAGCAGATTTTTAATTCAGCTATTTGCATAAGAATAATTATTTTCAAATAAAAAGATTGAAATGTATGTGTTATAATTATAGTATTCATTCACTTGTTAATCACAAAATATTTTTGTGATGAGAATCAGAGTATTAGCTTCTGACTATTAACATAAGTTTTATTTTGTTTTATAGAATAATAATAACCTGGATGCCTGCTGTGCTGTTCTCTCTCAGGAGAGCACAAGATATCTTTATGGTGAAGGAGACCTGAATTTTTCGGATGATTCTGGAATTTCTGGTCTACGTAATCACATGACTTCTCTCAACTTGGACCTACAGTCACAGAATGTTTACCACCATGGAAGAGAAGGAAATAGAATGAATGGAAGTAGGACTTTAACGCACAGCATTAGTGATGGACAACTTCAAGGTGGTCAGTCCAATAATGAACTCTTTCAGCAGGAGCCGCAGACAGCACCAGCTCAAGTTCCTCATGGCTTTAATGTTTTTGGAATGTCCAGTACATCTGGTGCTTCAAATTCAACACCACATCTTGGATTTCACCTAGGCAGCAAAGGAACATCTAACCTTTCTCAACAAACCCCCAGATTTAATCCCATTATGGTAACTTTAGCCCCAAATATCCAGACTGGTCGTAATACTCCTACGTCTTTGCACATACATGGTGTACCTCCGCCTGTACTTAATAGTCCGCAAGGAAATTCTATCTATATTAGGCCTTACATTACAACTCCTAGTGGTACAACTCGACAGACACAACAGCATTCTGGCTGGGTATCTCAGTTTAACCCCATGAACCCCCAACAAGTCTATCAACCGTCTCAGCCTGGTCCCTGGACTACTTACCCTGCATCTAATCCTGTGCCACATACCTCAACCCAGCAGCCAAACCAGCAAGGCCACCAGACCTCTCATGTCTACATGCCCATCAGTTCCCCTACTACTCCACAGCCGCCAACAATCCATTCATCTGGTAGCTCCCAGTCTTCTACCCATAGCCAATATAACATTCAGAATATTTCTACAGGACCTCGAAAAAACCAGATCGAAATCAAACTTGAACCCCCACAAAGAAACAGTTCTTCAAAATTACGTTCTTCTGGACCTCGAACCTCCAGCAGTTCCTCTTCAGTCAACAGCCAGACCTTAAACAGAAATCAGCCCACTGTTTTCATAGCTGCCAGTCCTCCAAATACTGATGAGATGATCTCCCGTAGTCAACCTAAGGTCTACATTTCAGCTAATGCTACCACCGGCGATGAGCAAGGCATGCGGAATCAGCCCACACTCTTCATATCCACAAACTCTGGGGCATCTGCTGCCTCCAGGAATATGTCTGGGCAAGTGAGCATGGGGCCTGCCTTTATCCATCACCACCCTCCCAAAAGTCGAGCGATAGGCAGTAACTCAGCAACTTCTCCTCGAGTGGTAGTTACTCAACCTAACACAAAGTATACTTTCAAAATTACAGTTTCCCCCAACAAGCCCCCTGCAGTCTCACCAGGTGTGGTGTCCCCTACCTTTGAACTTACAAATCTTCTAAATCATCCTGATCATTATGTAGAAACAGAGAATATTCAGCACCTCACGGACCCTTCTTTAGCACATGTGGACAGAATAAGTGAAGCACGGAAATTGAGTATGGGATCTGATGATGCTGCCTACACACAAGGTAATGTGAATACTAAAGGAGGGTTAGTACTAGGCTTCCATTGTACATTTGATTTCACAGCAGAAATGGGCATTAGCATTATTGTATCTTTTGAAAATGTTGTCCCAAGTGACATTGTCTTGAAAGTATTCATGTGAATTTGAATTTTTTATCATATAACTTGATATTTGATAGTTATCAGATCTTTGGAATAATTAACTCTGGTTTTTAATGTCTGTGATGCTTTCTTTTCAGTTCTTGTACCTGTGGTGATACTGACATTCCCTTATAATTTCTATAATTAAAAACCTATAAAAACATATTTTAATAAGAGATTAGTTGAATCTGCCTTCATTGACCAGATAGTTAAAAAATAATTTTCTTCATTTTTGCAATTGTTAGTCATATCGAAGTCTAAATTGCTGCGAGTCCTAGAATAACTTAACTCAGAGAAAATTGGTAATTGTCTCTTTCAGCCTTCCTTAAACTTAGAATTTTGAATAACGATGTTAATTTTAAATCTGTCTCAATTACTTATCCTTTTCTTAAATGTACTACTTGATATTGGCATAAAACTAAATTGTATCAAGTACAGACAGTTTATGTCATATATTTTATCTGACCCCTTAAGTTACTTAATTTTCAGGAATAAATTATTAAGTTCATTTAGATAAGAAAGTGGAGGTTACATGTTTGTTTTCTTGAATTCTGATGCAAGTATGTAGGTTAACTATGAATCTTTTAGAGCAGGGGCGTATCTTAGTCAACTTTGTATACTCAGTGAATTGTTCTGTATACTAACTTTGGTTGGAAAATACTATAATGTCCCTCCCTTGAGGCATGCAGCCTCCCGATGCCACTAGAACCATTCATCATTTAAAAACTTTCTAATATACTGACACTAATACTTAGTTTCTTATAGGAGCTTGACTGTCCTGGGCTTATTTTTTGGTTTAAACAATGTACACTAGTGTTTTTCAATCCAAGTGGGGTGGTAGTACTTTCAGAGTCCATAATCACCTATAGGGATTTCAGAAAATCAAGTGCCCAAGGCTCAACCTAAACCTGTGCAGTTGGTCTCTGAATGGTGAACCTCGGAACATGTGTGTACACGCGTGTGTGAGTGCACATGTATGTATTAACTGTCCCTGGGTGGTTCTGAACACTAGAAATTGTTAAAACTGGTATTTTCCTTATCTCTAGGAACTGTTTTTGTTTAGTTTCAGCAGTGCATGAATTTCAGTATACTACTTTTTCCTGCCAATATTGAATTTCTCTTTTCTCAAAGTCTTCTTTCTTGTCTTCCTATCCTTCTGTCAAAACATCAGGCTCCCTCTATTTGGTTGGTTGCTGACTCTTAAACATAGAGCAAGTTTTTAGCAAAGATAATATAAGGGAAAATTTCAAGCAAAGTAAATACTCACATTTAACTGGATATTATAAATTATAGTGGGGGGGCTTTGTTTGGGGAGGCTTTTTGGTTTGTTTTTGTTTTTTCATAGTAGGGGTTGAACCCAGGGCTTTGCATGTGTTACGCAAGTGCTCTACCATTGAGCTGCACCCACAACCCCCTTTTTACTTTTGAGAGAAGGTCTCACTGAGTTGTGTAGGCTGCCGCTGGCCTCAAACTCATAATCCTCCTGCCTCAGCCTTCCAAATCACTGGGAAGAAAGTACTTGTTAAATGTGCCATCTCCAATTTTTCTCGTCCCATTCTCTCTTGAATCTAGCACAATCAGCATTTTTCCCACCACAGACAACCAGAACTACTATCAAGGACACCTATGGCAACGTTGTTATTACATCCAGCAGATGTCTTTCAGCCCTCATCTTTCTTGAGCTATAGATCAGCAGGTTTCCTCTGTGAAAACCTTTGTGCATTTGACATCTAGGATACTACACTAGGATTCCTACTTTTTTTTTATTCTATGCTGTTTTTTCCCCATATGTCTTCCCTGTCACCACTTTGCTGTTCCACTTTCTTCCCAATGAGATCAGAGCCTTACAGCTTAATTCTTGAATGTTTTCTCTTTCTTTCTGTTTATAATTACTCCTTGTTGTTAGTGTCCAACTAGCGACCCTACTACACAGACAAAACACTACCGTCATGTTTCTCTGCTAATTTATAGGGTTTTTGATGGCAGATTGTTTTTTGGGAGTGAGTTACTGGGTCCTTCTCCCAAGCCTACAGCACTTGGTGTTCCCAGGTGGTCTCCCATCCAAGTACTAACCAAGGCCGACCCTGCTTAGCTTCCGAGATCTGATTGGATCGGTCGCCACAGTGGTACTGCAGGCCATACTTACTCTGTAGATAATCTCATTTGGCCCCTTGACTTTTGGGAGTTTTGTGTTTGTTCATATTATAGCCCAGACTGGCCTTGAACTCGGGATCCTCCTGCCTCAGCCGTCCCTGTACTGGGATTACAGTCATCTCTTACCATTCCAAGTTCTGGCCCCTTAACTTTAAATGCATTGTGTACTCATGGCTCCCAAGTTGGTAACTCGAACCCGGACTTCTTCCCTGAGTTCTCACCCAGTTTATTTACCTACTTACCATCTCCATTGGAATGTTTAGGAGGCATATCAAACTTACTTAAAACAGCTTTGACATTCTGCCCAATTTGGGCTTCCTTATGTCATACTCATCTCAGTTACTGGTAACATAATGTTTTTAGTGATTAGAACAGAAATCTTGACCTCTTTGTACCACATTTCACATCTGATTTGACAACAAATCCTGTCAGTTCTAACCTTCAAAGTATATCAAGCATTCTGTTTTACCACCTGATTGTCACCATTTTCATCTGAGCCATCATCTCTCACATTATGTTAGTAGGCTTTCTGCTCTCACTCTAACTCCTGACCCCCAGCATCTCTCCATCCTTGTTTATATTTGCTCAAGGGGAAGAAGTAAAAAATTGAAATTAAGATATGTAATAACTAATGGTTGGCGAAAGTTTACTACAGTGTTTTTTGCTATTCTGACGTTTATTTCCCACAACCAGCTATAAAGTAAGCACTAGTAGTATTGCTACTTTCAGATTAAAGCACTTGGGAGCTGACAGGTTAAGTAATTTGCAGAAGGACAAGTATCTGAGTCAAAAATCTAACTAGGAAGTTAACAACAGAGCCTACAGTCTTAAAATTACTACACTTTCATATTTTCAAGATAGACCTTCTAGAAAGACATTTCAGGTGTGTCTTATAGCTCATATAGCTCATGGTATGGGAGGACGTGGCAATCCACTCCCGAGGCAATCCCGAAACAGTCAGCCATTGAAAACCCTATGAGGGTCACCATGAGTCAGACACAACTCGATGGCACCTAACAACAGCCACCGCCCATGGTATCACTATGGAGCTGGGATTTAGCTCAGTGGGTAGAGCGCTGCGCTGCAGTCTCTGAGGCCCTGAGTTCAATTCCCAGCACCGCAAAAATGGGAGAAGGGCCTGGCAATCCACTCCCAAGGCAATCCCGAAGCACTCAGCCATTGAAAACCTTATGAGGGTCGCTATGAGTCAGATACCGACTCAATGGCACCTAACAATAACAACAACAACATGGTATCACTATGGAGGTCAAATGTGCCTCAATTTGAGAAGGCAAACAGCTAAAAATCATTTGTTTAGAAAAAGAAAAGTCAGATATAGGGAAAAATATCACAGGAAACAAATACACTTAGAAATATCTTGAAACAAGTAATGTCCTCGCTAGATATATATAGCACTTTTTGCAGGTGAAAAAAGAAAATTCCTGATGAATGAAAGCTCTGGTTTGAGCGCTCAAAGCCTACCAAGTTTCCCCAGAATCCACCACTCAGATTGCTTCTCTTTAACTGACAGCCTTCAAACAGCTAGAGCAGCCTTGATCACTCTCATTAAACACATGTGTATCTCTTTGTTACCTGTGTGCATATACATTACATTAAGATGGTTGCTGTTCTTTGACCTTTCATCTTCTCCTTGCCTTGTTTATTATGGAACTGACATTGACCCAGGTTTGTATATCATCCAGTGACAGAATCTTGATCTAGTGTTTGACTGAGTTGGTTCAAGGCAAATCAGAGGATGTTCTTTTGTGAAAAATGCATCTTTTCTGCTTTTACCCTCCATGTGTGTAATGCTGTGTAGTTTACACAGCCCTGTCCATAGTACTAAATGGGATGGATGTCCTGAGTAATACTGATCTTTAAGCAAAGATATTTTCTGACCTCTAATTCAAGTTGTGTGGATAAGAGAAAAGAAATAACTGTGCCTCCTGCAGTGAAATTGATCTTTCTAAAGACCCTGAAACACACAGTGTCTAGAAAAATAAGTTGAGGCAGAAACTACAATCATAGGAACATAATTTTCCAAATTGAGAAGGGAACATACATAAATTTGTAACCAAAACACATTACTTTTCTCTTAGTCTGACATTTAAAACCACAACAATAATTTTCAAAAATGAAAATTTATGTCTAAAAAAGATTATGCCTTTTTCTATAGAGTGATCAAAAGAAAAAATTAGTGAAAATTTTACCATGACCCTGCTCATATCAGCACTAGATCCTAATACTACACTACCATTACCATCCCTAAAGGAAATAAACTGAAGTCCTGAAAGTACTATGAGACTCCTAGAAAAAAATGAGTGTCAGATAGAAAAAACAGTGTGAAGGGAAATTAAAGTTTATAGATATGAAGACTCTTACCTGATAAAAAGAAGAAATACAGAAGTGAACATTGCTTACCAATAGTAATGTCACTCATCAGATAACTACATATCCCCCTTGATTTAGACCACTTGACTACTGAAAGGTAGCAGAAAGTACTTTATCAATCACTATATTCTGAGACTTTCTAGAGTCCTCCCCCTTCACTGTGGTATGTTTTTGAAGCACTGGAAACTTTTATAGGTATAGAGAACAAAATGCTTTATTCATTCAAACCAATGTTTATGGTAGAGGAAGGCAGGCCTACTTTCCTTACAAAAGCCAGTGACTTAGCCAATTAATGCAGCTGTCAAAAATGATTTTTCATTCTCTCTTATTTCTCCAGAAATAAGAAATATTCTTATTTCTTATTTCTCCAGAAATAATATTGAGTTAGCTGGTAAGCTATAGAAGGGGTGTGTGTGTGTGTGTGTGTGTGTTGGGTGCTATTGAGTCGGGTCCGACTCAATATTGACTATTGAGTCGGACCTGACTCAGTAGCACCCGTGTACAATAGAACGAAACACTCCCCAGCACTGTGCGATGCCTGGCACTATATTCAGTGCTTCTCTGCTATTCATAGGGCTTTCCATGGCTAATTGTTTTGAGAGTGGGCTGCCAATGTTCCTCTCCCATTTTTTGCAGTGCTAGGGACTGAACCCAAGACCTCTGAGAGTACAGAGCAGCACTGTACTAACTGTGCTAAACTCCAGCCCCATGGGTGTGTATGTGTAGGGGTGTGTGTGTATGTGTGTGTGTGTGTGTGTGTGTGTGTGTGTGTGTGTGTGTGTGTATGTAATGCTCCCCAATGCAGACATATGTATGTATATGTGTGTGTGTATATATATATACACACACACATACACACACGGGCTGGGATTTAGCTCAGTTGATAGAGCGCCACTCTGCAGTCTCTGAGGTCCTGAGTTTGATTCCCAGCACCACAGAAACAGGAGAAGGATATGGCAACCCACTCCCGAGGCAATCCTGAAACAGTCAGCCATTGAAAACCCTATAAGGGTCGCTATGAGTCAGACACAACTCAATGGCACCTAACAACAACAACAAATATATATATATAAACATACACATATATAACCATAAAAATTGTAATGGTACTTTATTGCCTTTTGTCCCCCAGTTATATTTGTGATTTTGTCATAGTACTTCAAAATAATTAATTCAGCAACGAAATTGACAACAAACTGCTTATGGGTTTTTTTTTTCCACCAACACTATTATCTGACTTTGTGATTTGTCTTCCTGTGTAGTATTTTACTGTGGTTTTGATTTGCGTTTCCCCAATAGCTAATGATCTTAAGCATCAGTTCGTATGCTTATTGACTATTTGCATTTTCTTTGCCTCTTCTTTGAACTTTTTGAGTTTTTAAATTATTGAGCATGATGTCCTTCTCCAGAGATTGGTCCCTCCTGACATGTCCAAAATGCGTAAGATGCAGTCTAACCACCCTTGCTTCCAAGTAGTACTTTGGTTGCACTTCTTCTAGGACACCTTTTGGCAGTGCATGTTGTTGTTGTTGTTAGGTGCCATCGAGTCGGTATCCGACTCATAGCGACCCTCTGTACAACAGGGGAAACACTATTGTCAGTGCTTCTCTGCTGTTCATAGGGTTTTCAATGGCAGATTGAGTTTTGGGAGGGGGTTGCCAGGTCCTTCTCCCAAGCCTACAGCTTCTGGTGTTCCCAGGCGGTCTCCCATCCAGGTACTAACCAGGCCCGACCCTGCTTA
>VMDO01000245.1:199735-269582 GCA_007922755.1 Pedetes capensis | reverse complement strand
AGAATCGGATGCCACAGGGCTATTGGCAGTGCATGGTATACTCAATATTCATCTCCAGCACCATAATTCAAAAGCATCAATTCTTCTCTTGTCTCCCTTATTCACTGTCCAGCTATCACAACCATATGATGCAACTGAAAATACCACAGCATGAGTCAGGGACACCTTCGTCTTCAATGTGACATCTTTACTTTTCGACACTTTTAAAGAGGTCTTTCACAACAGCTTTCCCCAATGCAGTGCATCTTTCGATTTCTTGACTGCTGCTTCCAAGGGTGTTGATTGTAGAACCAAAGTAAAGCAAAATCTTGGATGACCTCAGTCTTTTCTCTGTTTATCATGAAGTTGCCTACTAAACTAGTTGTAAGGATTATTGTTTTCTTAATGTTGAAGTGCAATCGATATTGAAGGCTATGTTCTTTGATACTCTTGTTGTTAGGTTCCACAGAGTCGGGTCCAACTCATAGCGACCCGTATAGGTTTTTCAATGGCTGATTGCTTTGGGATTGCTTTGGGAGTGGATTGCCACATCCTTCTCCTATTCTTACGGGGCTGGGGATCAAACCTAGGGCCTCTGAGAATCAGAACAGGTGCTCTCTCAACTGAGCATTAATTTGTAGTAAGTTTTAAAATTGGGAGGTGAGTTCTACTTTTTTCTTTTTCAAGATGGTTTTGACTAGTTGGGATCTCTTATAACACCATATAAATTTTAGGAGCAGTTTATCAATTTCTGCAAAGTTAGCTGGGATTCTAGTAAGGATTGCTTTAAGATATTTTTATACGTATTTGATAGAAAGGAAACAAAAAAACTTCCAACAGAACTAAAGAGTATATTATGAAAAGTTCCCATCACCATAGCTGCAATGGCTATTATTAAACAGTTCATTTTGTATTCTTCTAGAAACTGAAATTGTATATCAAGTGCATATATATATCTTATACAAATATAGTACTATATATTCTTCTTATACAAATGAAATATAGTGTTTTCCTTTCTGGGGGGAGGCGACAGAGTCTCACCATGTAGCCCAGGCTAGTCTCAAACTCTGAATCCTCCTGCCTTGGACTCCTGAGTAGCAGGATTACACACATGTACCAACATGCCCTGCTTAGGTTTTGCATTTTGTTTTTGTTTTAGCCTGAGAAAATTTCACGTCAGCAAGTACAGATCTTTTTGTCAAAATGACTGCAATAGTATTTTGCACAATAATATCTAACTAGTCCTTTTTTCATAGACCTAAGATAGTTACTAATCTGGTTTTTACAAAGGGTGCTACAGTAAAAATCCTTGTGTATACATATTTGGACTTGTGTCTCAAGTATGTTGGCAGAATAAGATTACTGGAAGTGAAACTGCTATGTCCAAGGATATGTGTATTTTTAATTTTGATAGCTGGATTTTGTAGGGTTGGTTATGCTTCAATAAAAAGCCACCAAAGGCTTCTTCTTAGTTCACCCTTCTTGTCCATTATTACAGATTAGCTGGTGGGCTTTGTTCTGCATCATCCCCACCCAGGGACCCAGGTTAAGGGGAGCTCCATCTCTGCGCTTCCATGGCAATGGAAACACAGCAGACCAGCAGTTACTCCTTAGGTATCTACCTCAACATTCATTCTTTGGGTAAAACAAGTCACCTAGCCACACCCAGTACAAAGGGAATAGAATATGAAATTCTACTGCATACCAAAGAGAAGATAAGTAGGAATATCTGGTGAAGGGCACCAATGACAGCCACAGTAAGTGTTGCCAATTTCAATTTGAGGCTGTCTGTACAATTACTATACCAGCTTATACTCCCATATTTATAAATGGGGAATATTTTTGGTAACATTTGTTAAAATATTCTTTCCTCCTTTCCCCCACCCATATGGATTCTTGGTGGAAAGCTGGTTGAGAGCTCTTGATCTGAATCCAGTCCACACAGAGGTCTAATCTGCATCTGATTTTATAGTCCTCTAAAACTGTTGAATGGGTGCAAATTAGAGAAGATATGATATGTGTCTCTGTCTGCCAGGTAAAATGGGTTTTGTTTTTGTTGTTTTAAATTTTGAGGGGTTTTGTTGTTGTTGTTGTGTTCTTTTTTAGTTGTTTGTTTTTGTTTTTGTTGGCTTGTTTTGGGTTTTTTGAGGCAGGGTATTGCTCTGTATGTAGTTCATGTTGCCCTTGAACTCACTTTGTAGTCCAGGCAGGCCTCAAACTCATAATCTTCCTGCCTCAGCCTCACAAGTACTGGGATTACAAGTGTGCACCACCACACCTGGAAATTTGTTTCTATAAGAATGAGATTGTGCATCTTATAATGTGTTCTTCAAGCCAAATGTATTTCTTATTTTGTGAACTTGCTTGTTTTTGTAGCACACTTAGTCAATCTTTTTTCCAGTTTGTAATTTTAATTTTGTCAGTAATTTTGTTTATAAGTTTTTTACTTTTGTATATTTTGGTCTCTCTCTCTGTGTGTGTGTGTGTGTGTGTGTATGTGTGTGTGTCTTCTGGGTTTTGTGTCTCATTTAGAAAAACTTTCCCTATTTTGAAAAGAGGAAAAACAGAAGCTTTGTGGTGAATTTTTCTTGTAGTTATATTGAACTGGACTCATGGCATCCATCAGAAACTTGAAATAGCTACCATATCTCCTTTTAAAGTATAAACCTTAATTGCAGAAATTAAACAGCATCCCTCAGTTTTGTTGTTGCATCCTTCCCCAGATTATGGGCCCAGTTCTAGCACTGTTGGAAGATCTGATTTCAACTTGCCCTTAAAAATGGCAAAAAATCAGGCCAGGCACTGTGGTGCACACCTATAATCTCAGCAGATAGGGGCAAGAGGATTGTGAGTTTGAGACCAGAGACAGCCTGCACAATTTAGCAAAACCCTGTCTCAAGGTAAAAAAAAAAAAATTAAAAAGGGGGCTGGGAGTTCAGCTCAGTGATAGAGCACTTGCCTAGCATGCACAAGGCCCCCAGTACTGCAAAAAAAGAAAGGGGAGGCAGGAAGAGAGAGAGAGAGAGGAGAGAGAAGAAAGAAAGAAGGGAGAGAGAGGGAGAGAGAGAGGGAGAGGGAGGGAGGGAGGGGGGGAGAGAGAGAGAAGAAAAGGAAAGAGGAAAGGGAGGGAGGAAGGAAAGGTAAAATAAGCCAGGCATGGTGGCACTCACTTGTTAATTTCAGCACTCAGGACACTGAAGGAGGATTTCACATGTGAGGAGAGCTTGGGCTATGTAGCAAGGCCTTGTCTCAAAACAAACAAGCAAAAGACAAAATAGATGAAAAAGGATGCTTTATTTTAAAGAATTGCCATCTTTAAATCTTTTGTGATTCCATCATCACATAAATGACAAGTAGTAATCCAGCAATGTATAAAACAGATATAATCCCTGCTGTCAACAAAATTACAGTCTAGAAAAATTTAGATTAATTTTAGAAGCTGACATTGTACTTTCTTAGGTATGACTTAAGCATGTACTGATTTAGGCATATAAAATCATAACAAAATTTTAAAGACACTATTTTCAGTGGCAAAATTTCTCTCTCATTTTCTTTCTTTTAAGTAAGTCTTTGTGTCCATCCATACATTTTACAGTGGGATGGATATTTATTTAATGAGCACATACCATTCTCACTTGTATTTTTGTTTTTTCTTTCTAAGCTTTTGGAAGAATTGGGCATTACTTATACTGTAGAGTGCCTGAAGTTATTAACGCTAACACCATCTGGAACTTCATATTTTTCTAGTCTCAAGTAAAATTGAGTAACATTTGATTCTGTTGCTCATCAGAAGCTGACAAAAGTTGGGTCAACACTAAACTTTCTGTATAAAACATCTAGAATACCTGAAGGAGTGGTATAAGAGCCCTGGTGCTTAAATTCGCCAATAATCACTTACCTAACCTACCACAAGAGGGAGTTGCATGCTTAAATCATTTATCTGTTAATTTAATTTTTGCTGAAACAATTTGAAAGGTTCTGAATATTTTTTGTCTACCTATAAGTCCCCTTTCTTTTTCATCTGTTTAGGAAGACAGGATAGAAAGATTAGTTTAAAAAACTAAAGAAATAACGCTGGGCACAGTGGCGCATGCCTGTAATCCCAGCGGCCAGGGAGGTGGAGGCAGGAGGATGGCAAGTTCACGACCAGAGGCAGTCTGTGTAACTTAGTGAGACCCTGTCTCAAAAAGTAGAAAAAAATGGGCTGGGGGCACAGCTCAGTGGTCCAGCACTTGCAAAGGATGCAGGTGCATGGCCCTGGGTTCAACCCCCAGTACCACACACACACACAAAAAAAAAAAAACCTAAAGAAATATATTTTATTTCTTTGGTGGGACTAGCACATTAAAAGGACACCTATGTGCAGTGTCAGCAGTCTAAAAATCTTACCATATTTCATAATGTACTAAATCTTGCTGAGTTAAAAAAACAAAGCTAAACATTTAAGGAGATTTAAAAATCTTGAGTTTTTGTTTTACCAGTATTTCTGTTTCTTGGGCTTAAAACTAGTATTTGTTGTTGTTGTTATTAGGTGCCATTGAGTCGAGTCCGACTCATAGCGACTCTATGTACAGCAGATTGAAACACTTGCTGATTCTGTGCCAGGCACACGATCTTATTTATGTTTAAGCCCCGTGTTGCAGACACTGTGTCAATCCATCTGGTGGAGGGTTTTCCTTTTTTTCATTGACCTGCCACTCTGCCAAACATGATGTCTTTCTCTAGGGATTGATCTCTCCTGACTACGTGTCCGAAATATGTAAGACACAGTCTGGCCATTCTTCCTTCCAAGGAGCACTCTGGTTGCACTTCTTCTAGGATAGATTTGTTGGTTCTTTTGGCAGTCTATGGTATATTCAGTAGACGTCTCCAGCACCACAATTCAGAAGCATCTATTCTTCTCTTATCTCACTTCTTCAATGTCCAGCTTTCACAGCCATGTGATGCAATTGAAAATACCATGGCATGAGTCAGATGCACCTTCGTCTTCAAAAAAAACTAATATTGTCCAATAAAAATCAAATTGATGTCATTATTTTATAATTATTAAGTATTTAGTACTTACAGTTTTTAAGATAATAACATGTAAGCTCTTAAAATTGTTTCTTTAACTTTGTTTCTGACCTTCACACGTCCCTCACGGTATTAATTTATTTAATGCCTCTTGAATAAGTAGTATAAAAATTAACTTAAGCTCCATTACTGTTCAGATTATCTTGATTTCCAGAATAGTGAAAGCTTAAAGTATCTTATCAAAATATATGTTTTGTATATACATTTATTATGTGAAACATATAGTTTATATATGTTACTTGTGATGTATTATGTTGTTGTTATGTGCCATGAAGTCGGGTCTGACTCATAGCAACGCTATGTACAATAAGGGAAACACTCCTGGTCTCTGTGCCATGCCTGACACTGTATCAGTGCTTCTTCAGTATTCATAGAATTTTCAGTGGCTGATGGTTTTTTGGGGAATGCGTTGCCAGATCCTTCTCCTAAGCCTATAGCACCTGGTGTTCCCAGACATTCTCTCATCCAAATACTAACAAGGTCCCACCCTGCTTAGCTTCCGAGATCTGATGGGATCAGATGCCAGGGTGATACGGCTGCAGGTTTGATGTGTTATGGAACATAGGTGTTATGTATAGATGGCTTTAATATATCTTTAAAAAACACAATTATGCTATTTTAACTGTTTTCTGCTGACTTCTTGGTGTGACAAATAAGGCTTTCACTGACAGCCCATAGACCATCAACACCTCTAAACCTCTCTTCTCAAATTGTGTCATGTTTATTTTTACTTACATAACATATTCATAGTAGATAACTTTTACTTTTTGTTCATAATTCTTGTCTTAGTCTATTCCAGCTGCTATAACAACATACTTTCAGCTAATTTACAAACAACCGAAATTTATCGCTATCATTTCTGGGGACTTGAAAGTTCAAGATCCAGGCACCAGCAGATTCAGAGTCTGATGAGGGCCTACTACTCATAGATGATGGGTTCTTTGTGTCCTCACTTGGCACAGCAGCACAAGAGAAAAGCAACCACCATCAGATCTCTTTGATAAGGGCACTAATCCCATTCTTGAGAGCATAGCCCTCCTGACCTTATCATTTCCCAAAGGTCCCAGCTCTTCATACCACCACCGTGGGGATTGTGCTTCAACATACAAATTTGGGGGGAACACAAACATCCAGACCATAGCAATTTATATATTGTGCTTAGTCTGTGGGTTGATTATAAAGCTGAAACTTACTAAATAGCACATATGTATAGACTTATAAATGTTCACTGCAGAACCAAGTAGTTTATCTGTCTCATAGTTCTTTGATACAGCTGTTTTTCTTGAAATTTTTAGAATTTATTTTTTTAATTCTTCACTTTTTATCATGTTCTTTAAACATCTCTGAGATGTGATTTATTCTTTTTCCAGGAGACCTTTCTTCCCTGTTCCAATATTGACTGGTTGTTTGCTAGACTTACTGCATAGCCATCAGGGATTTCATTAGGCACTATTATAAATAAGGAGTCACCATTTCTTGGATCTTATGTTATCTTTGCTCTTGGTTTACTCCTTCAGTTTCATAGACTGTCTCCTGAAATAGCTAATATAAGACTTCAGGAGATAAATTCTCTTAAGTCCTTAAATGTCTGAAAGTACCCTAATATTTATACCTTGCTATAGAATTCTTGGATGAAAATCATTTTTCCAAAGACCATGTCACCAAGAGCCCCATGTCATTGAGGTAGTCAGTGTAATTCTTGTGCCTTTGTATGTATCCTATTTTTTTCTTGCTGGACCTACTTAAAGTCTTTTTTCTTCTTTTCAAATCAACCTTGTTCTCCCCGGAGTGGACCCATCCAGTTTAAAGGGTAGTACCTCCCTTCAGCCTTGGATAATTTTCTTCTGATCCCCATTAGTTTACATGTTTTCTCTTTCTAAACCTCTTCCAGCTGTTTAACATTCTGGATCAACTTTTTATTTATTTCTCTTTCTCATATCCTAAGTATATTCCATCTACTTGTCTTTCTATGGTATTTTATATTATATTATTAATATTTGTTCCAACCCATATGTGAAATCTTCATTTTAGCAGCAGTGTTCTTAATTTTAATTTCTGAGAGCTAGTGCTCCAATTATTTTTCATAGCAGATTGTTTTATGGGTACAGTATTGTCTCTAATCTCTTAATTCTATTAGTTAGAATGTTAACTCTCTTAACTGAATTATCTTCACTTAATCTGATTCAGTTTTTCTCATTATTTATCCAGTTCTTTCATGGGTCAGATGAATTTTCATAGTGATTTTTAGAAATCACCTTGACTTCCTTTTTTCTCTGTAGTTCATCTTGGATTCCTATCTTAAAATCTCAAATCATAAATGAAAAGTGAACTAGATACATAAATTGCTAAGAAATAGAGGTAGAGGGTCCTCTTGCAGAGCAGTTTTAACTTGTTTATAACTAAAAGACATGCCTAAGAGATTGTAAATAGTCTACCAACTGAGTGTGTCATTGCTAAGTAATGTAGTCATTTTAACACTAAATTTTCATTTAAACTGGAAAGAAATACCTCTTAAATAAATTGTGAGACAGTGGGTTTTCAGTATTTTACTTTAGAACTTCAGTCCTAATCTTGTCATAGCCACATCTTTAGCCATTGCAAAAACTCCTTTCTTTATGAATTACCAAAGATGCAATATTTTCTCTGTTTCTTTCTGAAGAATTTACTCTTTAATGTCAAAAACATCTCACAACCACACCTGTAGCAGCTGTGGTTCCTTTATTCTAAATCATCTTTGAATCAGATTTTTGCCTTGTGTTAGAAGCTGTTCCTCAGCCAGACTCCATGTCTCACACCTGTAATCCTAGTGATTCAGGAGGCTGAGGCAGGAGGATGACAGAGGCCAGAATTTGAGGCCAGAGGCAGGCTGCACAACTTAGCAAGACCCTATCTCAAAATAATAAAAAAGGGACTAGGAACACAGCATGTGATAGGCCCTGGGTTCAACCCCCCAGTTCTGGGGGCAGGGGAGCTATTCCTACTAATATTGGCCTTTTTAGTTCAACCCTGTAGTTCACTTTCCTATTTTGATAGAAACATTAAGAAATATCAGATTGGAGATTGCTAGTGCAGCTGTCTGTGACTGGGAGAAAGTTCAACCCCTGTCCTGGAATGTGTGCTCTGTGGTGCATTAGTTGGAAAATGAGTATCTTTTATGATTTCCATTTAGAGTTGTGCACTAGCATTTTTTCCCTAGTATTCTTAAGAACCTTTTTCTCTCATAACAGGTTTTATCCTAAAGTCAAATTTTTTCTGAAAGATGTATTTCTTAAATGAATATACTGGCTTTATTTCGGTTGTATTTTTACCTGGTAAATCTGTATTAAAAATTTCTCTGGCTGCCTTCATGATATTTCCTCTATCTTTGTTTTGAACAGTTTGGCTTATGAGGTGTCTTAAGTGTTTTTGTTTTTGTTTTGTTTTAATACTATTTAAGGATCTCTGGGCTTCTTGGATCTGTAATTTGTTGTCTTTCATTTATTTTGGAAAATTTCAGGCCATCACCTCAAATAGTTTTCCTGCCTTATTTTTCTTCTTCACTACTTACACATACACCGTTTGATATTGCCCCTGCACTCTTGAATTCTCTGTCCTTTTCTACTTTTTTGTTTGTGTTTTATTCAGGTAATTTCTGACTTCAAGCACTGATCCTTCTGCATCCAGTGTGCTGATGAGCCTATCGAAGGAATTCTTTCTCTCTGACACTGTATGCTTTTTATTTAACTTCCTTATTGGCAGTTCTGACATTTGAGTCTCATCCTTAAGTATGGTTTTGTTGATTGCTGTGTCTCTGGATAATGAGTTGGGCTTTTCTTTTTATGTATATCTCATAATTTTTTATTGAATGCCAAACATTGTGTGAAAAGAAGCAGAACACACTGAAGTAAATAGTAGTTACACCCAGAAATGAGGACACCTCTTTTTCTCTCGGATCACTAGTGTGAGTTCTGTTAGTTTAGTCAGGAATGGAGCTTGGTTTGGGTTTTGTTGGTGCTTCAGTGCACCACAGTCTTCAGATACCTCCAGCAACCAGCTGCTATTACTTTTTGTCTCTCAGGTTGGTGCCTGAGTGCAAGATATTTTTACTTTGAACCTTTCTATGCAGTTATGGGTCCCCATAACAACAGCAACAACATTTTATTCAGAATCCTTAATATGGCCAACAAGGCTACATGATCTGGTACGGTTCACATAGTAAATTGTTTAGGATTTTGCAGACAACATAGTTTCTGTCCACTCAACTTAGCTATTGTAACATGAAAACAATCATAGACAAGAAAGGAGGAAAAGATGGTATTCCAGTAAAACTTTATTCACCAGATAGGCCAGATATGGCCCATGGGATACATAGTTCTCTGACAGAGGCTTAGAATCTTGTGCTTGCCTCTCCCCCTGCTCCAGTTTCTCCTACCATTGTAATGGAAGCTTCACAAGGATAGGGATTTTTGCCTTTTTTGTTCATTGATTTCCTGAGTTGCACCTGACACGTGGCAGGCTCTCATCTTATTAAAAGCATAGGTGAGTGAATTATATTTGGAATGTTATCGTTATAAACAACATATAGCTGCATTTTAAAAACTAGTACATTGATCTCATGTGTTTCAACAAACACATTTGACTGCATTTATTGTAATTACCAATCCATTTGGAATTACTCCTGTTGACTTTTTTGTTTTGTTTTGTCTTTATTCCCTCCTATCTTGTCCTCTAGCTTAATCACATTTTCTTTTATTTCTCTTGTTCTGTCTTTTAATTTAGAAATTTCACATTCTGTTTAATGCAGTTTAAAAATAACATCCTATTTAGCACATTTTGCCTTTTGTTTTGTTCTGTTTTTGTGGTCCTGGAGATCAAACCCAGGGACTTGCGCATGCTAGGAAAGCATTGTACCGCTGAACCACACCCTGGCTCCTGTTTAGCCCATTTTAATTCAGAAACTGGACATGTAATTTAGAAACCATACATTTATCTCTTTTAATAGTGATACCTAGATATTTAACATGTGTATTTGGCTTGAGAGAAGGACCCAGCAGACCACTCCCGAAACAATCAGCCTTCAAAAACCCTATGAATAGCAGAGAAGCACTGTCAGACATAGTGCTGAGCATGGCACAGTGTCAGGTAGTGTTTTGTTCTGTTGTGTGGAGGGTCACTGTGTCAGACCCAACTCAACAGCATCTAACAACAACAGTTTGGCTTAGCAACATTTGAAGATATTCTTCCTAAACATTTTCAAGACCTTAGCATACTTCCTTGTTTTTTGTACTTATAATTACTTATTCTTTTGTACTATTTTAGTTTTACTTTGCTTTAGACAATCTCTGCTATTCTCCCAGACTCACCATGGTCTTCTCCCTATTTTATATTCAGAGCTTTTCATTAGATTTATCGTGTTATTCTGTCCTTTTACATTTAATTTCTTTCTTATAAAAAAGAAATCTTCAGCCAGGCACAAGGTACATGCCTGTAATCTCTGCAAAAAGAGGCTAGGGGTGCAGTTTAGTGATAGAGCACTTGCAAAAGTATGGGTGAGGCCCTAGGTTCCTTTAGTGGTTATTTCAGCAGGTATCATTGATGAATTCTCCCAACTTAGTCTGAAAATACCTTTTTCTTATCCTTACTTTGATAGTTTCGTTAAGTAAACAAATTTTTCCATTATCTTCTAGAATGTTACTTCTTTTATTTTCTTCAATTTTGAAACATTTTCAGCCAGTGTCCCTGTACATCTTCCCTCTTCATTCTTTGTTGTCTCCCTCTGGAATTCCCTTTTTAGATGTACGGTGACACCTCACTTACGGTGATACAGTCTGGACAATGTGTCATCTAGCCAGTTTTGTCATTGTGCAAGCATCATTGAGTGTTCTTCCATAAACCTAGACAGTATTGCATACTACATACCTAGACTGTATGGTATAGCTATTGGGCCTAAGCTGCAACCCTGTGAGGCATGCTTGACTTTTTCATTTCAAATGACTGATGTTTTTGTTTCTAGAGATTTAAGGTACTTTTTCATATCTGCCTATTCTCTCAAGGTAGAATCATCCCAAGCTGTCTCTTTAGAAAAGTAGATTCAGGTATCTTCACTTTCAACCCAGTATCCTAAAAGATGAGGTTTACATTGACCAGGGATGGGTCACAGGGTGATATACCAGTTTTTATAGCTTGATAAGGTTTCCTGAGCAGTTCATTGTTTATACTGCAAGGTTGATTTCTTATTTTTTAAATTCTTGGGGAAATATTTTCACAAAACATAATCTAAGAAAATAAGTGTTGGATTTCTCTAAATGGTATTGTTGTCACTTTGCATTTTGAACAATTTAATGTTAACATTTATGTGGTTTAAAGTCAAGCTGCCTATTGTATCTGTTGCATACATCAAAATATATTCAAGCTATCCAACATTCCTTTCTAAAATATCTATAAGATTTTCATGTCAGAATACCTTTGTACATAGACCAAAACATGTCACTCTGAAGCAAAAGGGCTTGCTCTTTCCAAGAGTCAGGTGTGAACTGGGTAGCAGTGAGGTAATTAACTAGCCTAGACCCTTTAGGAAAGTTGTTGTTAGGTGCTGTCAAGTTGGGTCTGACTCAAAGTGACCCTGTGTTCAACAGAACAAAACACTCCTTAACTCCATACCAGGTGCACGATTTTAGAAAAGTAATAGGCTAAAAATACTGTCTTCAGCCATAAAGTGGATTTAGTTCATACTTTTAAATTTTTTAAAGTGAATGGCATTTTTTTTTAAATTTTAAATGTTTAAACTCACAATGTTTTATTTTAATGTAGTTTTGGAATTCTTGGAAATTCTGTCTGTCTCTTTTCCCAAGGCTGCTTAAAGGTTATTTAACTGCAGTGGGTGGGTCCTCATGTTTACTAATATGTATTACAGCTCTCTTGGTACACCAGAAGGCCAGAATGGAACGACTTCAAAGAGAACTTGAGATTCAGAAGAAAAAGCTGGATAAACTAAAATCTGAGGTCAATGAAATGGAAAATAATCTAACTCGAAGGCGCCTGAAAAGATCAAATTCTATATCCCAAATACCTTCAGTAAGTCTTACATAACTGTTGTGACCTCTGTGCTTGAACGTGAGAATAGGCTGTCTGCCATAGTGTAAAGAAAGGCTTGATCTCGTTTTCAACAAGTGTTATTAATTCATACTTGTTTTTCTATCCTTACCTTCCCCTGCCAAACTCCATTCTTTCTTAACTAATAACATGAGAATTCAATGCATATCTCTCTTACATGGAATTATTTTTCAGCTCGAAGAAATGCAGCAGTTGAGAAGTTGTAATAGACAACTCCAGATTGACATTGACTGCTTAACCAAAGAAATTGATCTTTTTCAAGCTCGAGGTAAAGTTCAGTGCATACTCAGCGGAAATCCATTGAATTAATCTGTCAACTCTTTTCTTGTGGCTGAGAACAGAATTCAGTCATAATGTTACTGTCACAGAATATTATTGACTCTGGAGCTAGGTAGTACTAAAGAACAATTGGATTTTATTTCCTCCCCCACTCCCCAAAAAAGTATGTACTTGGTTCAGGGCTAATTGGATATATTTTATATCCTTCAAATCTACTTTAGTCTATGTTAAGCAAAGATAGTAGTTAGCTGTGTAGTCAGATGTATTGCTTTTATGTGTGTAAAATCTGTTACAATAATGCTTATTAATACATATGTATCCATATACATTTCTCCTTTTCTCTTTTACCTTTCAAATATTATGCACCGCCATCTCAGCGGCACTATCTTAATTGATGAAACAGAGAAGAAAATAAAAGTCTAGTTATACATTCTTAGAAAAATTTGAACTATTAGTAACATGCAATAATTCTTTATTGTAGTAAAAATGTTTACAGTTGAATTCAGTTCCAAAGAAACTTTATCATTGAAACCTAATTCTGAAGTGGGGAAATAATAGAAGTATGTAAAGTAGCAAAGACAGGAAAGGAAAGAAACTAACAAAAAAGTCCTTAATCACAATTTTGAGTGTGTTCCAACATCCATTAAACTGAAAGATGATTAATTTTATTTAAATTTCTTTTAATAAGTTGGTAAGCTGTTTATCTAGAAACATTCATAGAAGAATGCCACAGTTTAAACTTTGGAGAGAAAAAGTTAGTGTTAGTCTAGAAACTACAATCCTTCAATTTGTTCCTTTAGTGTAAAATCCAAGCCATTATATCACGTTCGCATAAGGTTTTTGTACGTACTTGGGGACAGGCTATATTCAGTTACATAAGTCCATGTTTGGTCATTTAAATTTTTTTAATTGTTAAATTTTAAATTATTTAAATTTGTCACATGGAACAGGGGTTTACTAATTCTTTCTTATCGGCATGAATTTGACTTCTTTCCCAATTTACCATATGCCTCTGTTTATGAATATATTATACCTATATTTTGAAATACGTTTTTGAAACTTTACATATAATTTGAGATTAGAGGTGAATTGAAAAGCATTTCTATTTATACTGTAACAGTTTTAGAAAGAAATGCTTACTTTAAAAATAAAATTATGTATTTTTGAGCTATAAACATTGATATATTTACTTTTTATATATTTCAGGACCACATTTTAACCCCAGCGCTATTCATAACTTTTATGACAATATTGGATTTGTAGGTCCTGTGCCACCAAAACCCAAAGGTTAGTGTATCCAATAAGTGTGAAAAACTGTTACATTTTGAAAAGCAAGATCTCAGAAAATTTTTATTTTTAGCAACCTTGCACTCAAGAAGTGTTTCAGACTTTGGCATTCATGGATGGCTTCATTAGGAAGATGTTTGTTTATTTTCATTTACATGCTAGGGATTGGGGTGATGCAAAGGTGTAATGTATTTAGATTTTTAAGATTATATGTTTGACCTTAGGAATCACCGTGTACTCCCAAAATAGCAAATCTTGGTTTAAAAAAAAATGATCAAGTGCAAAAATGTATGTTTTTTCAAATTTTAGGCAAATGATAAGACACCTTAGGGAAGTTTATTTTTTCAAGAAACAAGAAAATCTTGTTTCATTTAATTTATACATAACTTTTAAGTAATCAACATATCCTGAATTCCAAACAAATGGTTTTAAAAAAGTATTACCTAGTATCATTTTATATCATTGATATTCACAGAATATTTGCACACCAAATTAAGACATGTCAAATATGTCATTGTGTTGAGCCACGCATTAAAACCATGTATAGAAGTAGAATCAAGTATATAAAATCTCAGTGGTAAAGGTAAATATATAGGGATATATCTACGGGTTAATATAACATGGTGCACAATTTACTTTTATCCCTGATATGAGAAGTAAAATACAAAAATTTATAAATGGATATACAGTATCACAAAAGCAAACTTTTATTACAAAGACACAAAAGTGATGGGGTAGAATTGGTGAAAGTGTAGTATTCTTGTATGCATTTGAAGTTGTCATCTACTTAAAATGAAGCGTATAGCTGAAAGAGATTTTATGCAACCTTCAGATAATCAAAAAGGAAAAGCTCTATAATATATACACAAAAGAAAAAAATGGTGAAAGTAAATAAACTCTAAAAAAATCATCAAATAACAAAGAAAGCAAGAGCGAAAGTAGAGTAAAAAACTGTCAGAATACTAGATACAACAAAATGGTAATAGTCTTCACATATCAGTAATTGCCTTAAATGAAAATGGATTAAATTTACCAACCTAAAGGCATAGGGTGAATGAGTGGATATATAAAAACAGAATAGAACAAACAATATGCTGTCAATAAGAGATTCGTTTTAGGGTTTTTTGGGGGGTTTTTTGTTTTTGTTTTTTTTGTACTTGGGATTTGAACGCAGGGCCTTGTATATACTTCACAAGCACTCCACCACCACACTGTACCCCTAACCCATTTTTTAGAAATTTTTTATCCTGAGACAGGTCTCAGTAAGTTACATAAGCTGGCCTTGGTCAACCTATGATCCTCTTGCCTCCACCTCCCAAGATGCTGGGATTACAGGCATGAGCCACTGCATTGGGCTGTCATTTTAGATTTAAAGACACTCATAGGTTGAAAGTAAAGGGATAGAGAAAGGTATTTCATGAAAACAGTACCCAAAAGAAATCATGAGTGGCTACAGTTGATCAGACAAAATACATTTTTAAGTCTAAAGCTGTCACAGATGATCTATATCTATTTAGATATCTAGCTAGATAGATATATATGACAGAAGAATCAGTTCAATAGGAAGACACAAATATGTGCAGAAATGTCTACCCAACAGCAAAAGAATGCACATTCTTCTCAAGCACACACAGAACATTCTGTAGGATAGAACACATTAGATCACAAAACAAGTCTTAACAAATATAAGATCAAAATCATTCCAGGTTCCAAATGAAAGACACTTGCAAGTAAGTAAAACTACAGACCAGTATAGCTGATGAACAAAGGTACATAAATCCTCATTAAAATATGAGCAAGTGAAATTCCTCACTAAAAGGATTATATACCATGACCAAGTGGAATTTATCCCAATGGATGCAAGAATGGCTCAGTTCTTGCAAAGATCAATCAGTGGGATATAACACATGAAACAAAATGAAAGGAAAAACTAGATAATCATCTCGGTAGATGTGTCAAATGTATTTGCCAAAGCTCAATAGACATGATTAATCAGCAAAATAAGGCCATATATGAAAACCACACAGATAACAATCAGTGGAGGGAAACTGAAAACTTTCCATCTAAGAACTGGTGCAAGGCAGGAATGCTATGTCTACTGTTTTTTCAACATAGTTGAAGTCACAGCCAGAGCAGTTAGACATGAAAAAGAAACAAAATCAGAAAAGAGGAGGTAAAATTATCCCTATTTGCAGAAGATGTGATCACATAGTTGCTGTTGTTGTTAGGTACCATCGAATGTAGTAGTCTCCCTTTAGCGCCAGTTTTGCTTTCCTCAGTACTGGTTAGCCACAGTTAACCACGGTCTAAATGTGTAAAATTCCAGAAATAAGTAATTCATAAATTTTAAGTAACTTTTATTGTAATATGTTATCTATTTTATTATGTTATTGTTAATCTTTTGCTGTGCTTAATTAATAAATTTAAATTTATCATAAATGTTTATGGGAGCAAAACAGCGTAATAGAGTTCAGTACTATGCATGGTTTGGGGCATCAGCCGGGGATCTTACAGTGCATCCCCCAAGGATAAGAGAGGACAGCTATACATGTAGAAAACTCTAAAGACTCAGCAACAACAACAACAAACCTTTAAAATAGCCACTGAATTTAGTAAAGTTGCAGGATACAAAGTCAACATACAACATGTCAATTGTGTTTCTATACACAATGAACTGTACAAAAAGGAAATTATAGAGGTCAAGAAAATAATCCTATGCACAATAACCACAGAAAGAGTAAACCGCTTACAAATAAACCTGATCAAAGAGGTAGAATACTTGTACACCAAGAATTATAAAACACTGATGAAGGAAATTAGCAAGGAAAGATTAAGATTAGTGGAAAGACACCCTGGGTTCATGGATTGGAAGAGTTAATATTGCTCAGATGCCCATAGTACCCAAAGCAATCTACACATACAATGTAATCACTATCAAAATCTCAATGGCATTCTTTACAGAAATAGAAAAAAAAATCTTAAAATTCATATGGAACCTCAAAAGACCCTAAATAGCCAAAGCAATCTTGAGTAAGAAAAAGCTGGAGGTTTTCATACTCCCTTATTTCAAAATAGATTACAGAGCTACAGTAATCAAAACAATGCCATACTGTCATAAAACAAATACATAGACCAATGGAACAAAATAAAGCTCCTAGAAAAAAATGCATGTAGATGGTCAACTTATCTTTGACATGATTGCCAAAAACACACAGTGAGGAAATGATGGTCTCTTTAATGAATGATATTGGGGAAATTGAATATCCACTTGCAGGAAAATGAAATTGGACCCTTACCTCACACCTTATACAAAAATTATCTCAATTGCACATTTAAGCAGATTTGAAAGTACAATCCTACTAGGAAAAAAAAACATGGAGGAAAAGCTTCTTGACATGGTTCTGGGCATTGGTTTTTTTGGATATAGCAACAAAAATAAAAATGGACAGGTGGATCCCAGCACTTCTGAGGCTGAGGCAGGAGGATTGATTTGATTTCAGGGCTAGCCTGGACTACACAGAGAGATCCTGTCTCAAAAAAACAAAACAAAAAATAAGACAAGTGGGATTGCATCAAACCAAAAATAAATAAATAAATAAAAAGCAAAAAAACGTATGGTGACATTCTTATACTGGTTTACTTCAAGATCTATTGTTCACACTATAGTTAGGGCTTTAGAAATTAGTTTCTTATATTTGTGTTATTCAAGGCTTACATTTTCCGCACATGAAATACATATAATGGAAACCTCTATTTCTAATAGAAAACAGAATTATAAAACATTACTTTAGAGAGAAATAAAACCCTTAACTTTAATGAGACTTACATACACTGTCAACATTGTTTTGCAATAAGACCCCTTTTCACTGTCTTAAGTAACATTGTAGAAATATTTACTCTTAATTACCCTTTTTCTATTGCAAATGCTGTTTTCTCCTTGAGATATGGAGGTGATTCTGTCATGTCCATGTTGCTCTTCCCCAGAGTTAGAAGCACCAGCTTGATGGAGGCTAGGGGTAGTCAAGCATCAGTTTTAGCTAGTTGGTTCCTTTGGTTAACAAGCTTTTTGCTTCTAAATTAATTATTTTGCTTCCTTACAGATCAAAGGCCCACCATCAAAACACCAAAGACCCAAGACACAGAAGATGATGAGGGGGCTCAGTGGAATTGCACTGCCTGTACTTTTTTGAACCATCCAGCCTTAATCCGCTGTGAACAGTGCGAGATGCCACGGCATTTCTGAGCCAGAAGGCCCTATGTCTTCTCTGAAACCACATCTAAAATTCAAGAAACTAGTTTGTCATTGGGGAAGTTTCACTGCTACATATCGGATTTTGTCAAATTGAAGTTGTGACAAGCTGGTGTTGTGCTAATGTTAAATGTCAGCCCACAGAGCTAATAATACCTCAGTATAATGTCATGGGCAGTTGAAATTCATCATATGAAAGGTAATCTGCTGAAAGACTGGGTTGCCTGCTGCCTAATCATGTACAGTGTTACCAGTATCCCATGACGGATAATTCTCACTATGTCAATGCCTAGATGTTCCCAGTGCTTTTTCCCCTCATGTCACTACTGAATTTTGACAGGAGGAAGGAATAGAATGATAGCTTTTTTTTTTAAGCTTTTCGTGAAACACTACATACATGAAGAGAAGGAACAAGGTTTAACTATTTAAAAAACGTTTGCTGCCGCATAGTGCCAGTGAATCGGGGAAGAACTTCATGAATCTGTGGTACTCTTGGCCTTGTCTTTGTCTTCCCTGAAAACGTCTCTGTGAAGCCAGCATCTAGGGTCTAAAGATGAAAAGGAAAGCAGCGTGCATTGTCTGTACAAACATGCAGTGAAATACCCCACAGCTTTTCCTACTGTACAGATCTCTCAAGTCTGCTCTAAGTGATTTCTTCTTTATTATTTTCTTATATTTCTATATGTATAGTATAATAGCCTTTTGTTAACTAATTTTCTTTTTCCTTGTAGTGATTAAGCACGATCATGTCCCTTTTTAAGCCTTATCTGAGAGAAGCAATGCCATAAAATAAAAAAAGCATTAATGAAATGAAACTATGCACAAAATAACTTTCCTCTACTTTGTACTTTGCCCTCATGGGTGCCGATGTTCTGTGAAGACATAAAGATGCTGCACAAGGAATTGCAGGAAATATTACAACCATGTCAGTAGGTCACACTATATCCTGGCTTGAGCAGTGGGTGACACAACAGTGTTGGTTCTCCCATAGGGAAGCTTAAAACAAAAGGTGTTTTTCACCTACTGACACAGCGGACTCCATCCGCTTGGTGTCCCACAGAACTGTCACAAGAGATTATTACCGGGAAAGTACAGTTTAAAAACCAGCAACAGCAGAAGTACCAGCAGCCCTTATTTTGGAAAGAAGTTTAAATGCTTTACTGTTGGGACAATCCGTTTCTAAACCTGACTTGGTGGCAGTATCATGTGTATTTATAAAACAAGGCTAGTCATATTAAGGACAACTGAAGAAAAGCTGGAAAAAAAAAAAAAGAAAAACAAACTTGAACACTGAAGCAACCTCAAACATCTCTTTATTTTGATGATATATTTTTGTAAGGAAGATAAATATTCATATGATCAGGAATGTATATAACTAAATGAAATCAAGAAAAAAATAACAGTATGCATTTAAAAAGAATTATGAAATTATATATCAGTGCTTAGAATGGGCTAAGGGAAGTGCTGAAATATAGCAAAGACAACAAATAATGTGGACTGTCACCCACTATAAATGTTTGCAAGTGGCTGTGTTTTAAATGAACAGGATTTTGACAGGTGATCTCTATGAATGTCAGAGCCTCAGCTTCCAGGCTTTGCATTATGTATATGGAAAGAAATAAGACAATCCTAGTTAACTAGACAATAGACCCAAAGCCCTTACATTTGATGCATTTTGTTTTAAAAGTAGGCCTTGTTTTTCAGCTTCATCTGCAGTTCTATGTGAAGATTGATAAATCAGTTTTTACTTGTTTTATTAATAAAACATAATTTGGATATCTTGAGTTGATGGTTTTGTGATTTAGCTGGGTAAACTATCTTTGTAACAGATAAGTTATTTATAAAAATTAAAAACCTTATATTCTAATGTGGATTTTGTGGCTTGTTTGTAAAGTTGTGGGACAGAAAATAATTTATACCTCAGCAGAACACTTAATTGAAATAAGGGGGGATTAAAAAAACGGTTTTCTTTAGTCTCCTCATGACCTCCTGGCATTCAACTGCTTTTTTAGGTTATTTACGCAGGCTGTTTGGAGGTTGTTTATTTGTTTGTTTTTAAGGTCTTACTCTGTAGCACAGGGTAGCCTCAAACTCACAGTCCTCCTGCGTCAGCCTACTGAGTGCTAGGGTTACAGCCATTCACCACCACACCAGGTTCCCAGGCTACTTTTTAACTGATGAAGGAAGCAACCAGACTTCAACCGAGCCAGGAAAAAAAAAAAATGGATATTGCTTCTTTTTTCTTAGTGTGTACTAGCTTTTCCTTTCCAGTTTTTGAAAATTTACCCCATTGTTGAAAACAAATGTGGTTTCTTGGGCCCTTTGCCTACCTAGGTCGTGTCTAAGTTAGTGGTTTTAGTCTCCTTCGATACATAGGTGCCGAGTATGGTGGTGAGAGAACGTTTATATTCAGTTTTCAAACAACTTACGACTCAAGAGTTCCTTCTGATCTTGATCTTGATGGCATAGTTGTAAAAAGGCCTGCCTTGAGCTGTCTCTTAAACCTGGTGGGGAGGAAATCTTTCCCAAGGAAGTTGAGGCCTCCCCATGGTGGTTGTCTAGAGGCCACCTTTGGGGATTACTGCACTAAAATACAATGACAGATGTTAAGAACCTCGTGGAAAGGGGAATTTATACGTATTTCTCATCACTTATTATCCTTAGATGCTCTCCGTGTTCTCTATATTCAGGGTGGGGTGGGCTTGCAGTTCATATAAACTGGACCTGTCAGGAAGCTTATTAACACGTCAGCCAGAATCTACTATTATAATTAGTACACAAAGATGAATGTTGAGTTGCAGATTTTTGTGAACAAAATATGGAAAATTTTTTTTCAAAATCACTATTTACTTTTTTTTTTTTTTTTTTTTTTTGGTGATACTGGGGGTTGAACCCAGGGCTCACGCTTTCATGCTTTGCAAGTGCTGGACCACTGAGCCGCACCCCCAGCCCATTTTTTTACTTTTGTGAGACAGGGTCTCAGTTACGCAGACTGCCTCTGGTCTCCAACTTGCAATCCTCCTGCCTTCGCCTCCTGAGCCTCTGGGATTACAATCGTGCGCCACCACGCCTGGCTACTATTTACTTTTTTAAATAACCACACATCAAATCTATTAACTTTGTATTGGTGAGTTGAAATCATGCAGAGAATTCTATCAACAGTCCCAAACTACAGCAGGTGCCCAAAAAATGGATTCCCATCCTGGGACAAAAACTTCCCATTTTGCTGTTTTAAGAATGTGTGGCTCCAGCGTTCATTTGATTAACACCATCTTTTGAGCAAATGGCATACTACACATTGCTACTGTAATGCAGTTCAAATTCAAAAAGTAATACATACATGACATCTCTTAATGTGTGTGTGGGTTTTTTTGGACACTGTATATTAGCTATTAACTTTAAACTGATGTTTTTGTTTGTTTCCCAGTACTGGGAGATTAAAACTAGGGCCTCACACATGCTAACCAAGTGCTCTGCCACTGAGCCACACCCCTAACCCCTTTTTTATTTTTGAGACAAAATCTCACTGAATCTTACAGGCTGCCTCTGGCATTAAACTTGTAGTCTTCTGCCAGAGCCTCCCCAGTCGCTATGATTAAAGGTTACAGGTGTACACCATAGTGCCTAGCCAAACTGATGTTTTAATCAAAGCTTTTATACATAGCAAAATTAGCTGACATTTCATCAGTTTCCTCTATCCCAATTTAATGCTGATGGGAAATTCTAGTGAGCAATGATAGGTTTAAGAGATGAACAGTGTAAGATATAGTATTCAGTCTGTGAATGATTGAACTTGCTGCATTACCTTAGAAAATAATATTAAATCTCTTGGGCCCAAAAAGCCCGGATTAATTACCTGTACACTGGGTATTTGGCATAATATCCCACATAATATTGTAAAATATTTCTCCTCTTCTGTGACAAATGAACATATACTTTTGGCTCCAGTTTTTTGAGGCTACACTTTTATATCCATTTTTCTTGAAGTAACTCAGCTGCACTTTAATTTTTATTGCCTCCATCTGAAAACACAGGCAACTGAGAGAAAAGTCTCTTCTAAAGAAAACCCAATTTCCAGCTTGGTGCTTGTTGAATTAGATTTTTCCCCAGTAGTAGGCTGGTTTGAGGGGGTAGGGTTAAGTCCGCTTCAGAGGGTTGTTGTATTAATGTGACAGTCTGTGAGCCAACACCTCTCACTCACAAGGACCCATATTACCCTAAAACAGTAGGTCTTATTTTTGCATGAAGGGGTTTTGAGGCATTTTTCTCTGAATAGTATTAGTGAACAAGTAAGTCTGCTGTTTGTTTTTAGCACTGCCCTCAGACCGTCTCAGTGGATCAGAATTTGGTGTTTCAATCACTGAGATTGAATTACCCATCTTTTATGTCAAAGGTGGGTTGCTGTGCAGATATAAAAATACCAAAAGCCGACCTGAAGATTAAGTGTCTATATTTCTGGTGCTTATCCAGCTGCCTAAAGAATGTATATTTTATGATGAAATAAAACAAATTATTTCTTCAGGAAAATAAATGCTTTATTCAGAGAACTCACTCCAGCGTGTGCCTGTCTGCATATTTGTACCCAAGGTACACTCGCCAGCACATCCCCCCTTCAGATCCTCTTCATCTCCTTCCTCTTCTGAGGTCAGCCATCCTCTGACCCCCAGCTACACTTCACATCTTACTGACCTCACTAGACATCACAACTTCCTGATCTTTGTTCCAAAAATGTTATTGGCATTCACGGCGTGGTGAACAAATACTATAGTACTTCACCATAGAAATATTTTTTTAAAGGAAATGGTCACTCCCACTGAGCCTAGCCATGGGTGGTTGGTAGGCTTGTGCCTTTCACACTGTGATCTGATTTTGATTCCCCCACCTGCTTGCACGCTGCAGCTAGGCTGTAGAACGTTACAGAGAAAATACCATACCCACGCTCTCCTGTCCAGAAATGTTTCCTGTTTCCCCACTGATCAGTGAGCTGGCCTCTGGTACCTTCCTCTTCAAACTAAATTGGCCTAATCACCTCCCTTTGTAGGTGGGCCCTGCACATCCCCATCAGTGTACCTTTGTACACCCCATTTGCCCTGTCTGTCTATTTAAGTTTAACGTTTTGGGGTCAGGTCAAAGGTCAAGCTAATGAGGCCTGTCCAAATCGCACCTTCCCTCCTAACCTTTCCTTTGTTTTCTGACTATTTAATGTTCCTTACTGCTTTCACATCAACTTATATGTATCTTGACAAGGTAGGTGCTGTGCACATTTGTGTCCCCACAGTAAATATCTTTATGCATAGTAAGAGGCCAGCTAGGGTCACTGGTAGAGCTTGCCCACCACATGCAAAGCCCTGGGTTCATCCCCAGCACTGGGAGAAAAAAAACACATACTAAGAACTTACAATTATTGCTTGTTTTAATGATTCTTATTTTGAAGGCCAAGTAATTTCTAAGGCTTATTCAAGTTAACCAGTAAACATAGCTTTTTGAACTTCATGTATTTTGCCATAAGATCAATATGAACAATAGGTTCCCAGGCTAGACCGCTAATTAGAATACTTTGCATTTGAAATGATGAAATGCAGCACAGAACTACTGGAATACATAAATGTAACAATAAAGTGAACTAAGCAATGTTTCATGGTTGTGCTGAAGGAGGAAGGAGAAATCTTCACAGATAATTCAAATATTAATGAAAATTCAAATATTAACATTTGAAATTGAGGTCCCTGGTTATATCTGATTGATTTTACTTTAGAGCTTAAAGTTTATCTTTCTTGGGTATGTGTGTTTGAATGGGATGTTGGTCTTGGACATAAGAGCTTGTTTTTGCTTGTTTTTTGAGTTAAAATAGAAGCAGAGAGGGATATGGGAGAATATTTTTCAAGAGAAAACTAGTCAAGAAAAGAAGAAAGAAAATTATATTCAAAATATGTAATGGGCCTGCCTTCCCCTTTCCCAAGAAAAGTGAAAACACAGGCTTCAGACTTAAAGGACTAACAGGAGAGCAGGGACCATTTGTATTTGCGAATCAGGTCCACGGCAACCAAGACTCAGCCTGTATAATGAGTGACATGAAACAGACCTATATTTTATTACATGAGTTGGCTTGAAGTCTTAATTACTACCTTTTGGGTTTTAATAAAAGTCTTTCACTTGCCCTTTTGCTGAAGCACCAGATTCTTTTCATAATAGAACCACACGTACACGTTAGACGCTCCTTTGCTAATCCAGACAACACAGCTCTGCCTGGCTGATGAGAAGCAAGACCAGCGGATTCATCCCAGGGAATAATAACTGATTTTGTTATGATTATGAAGTATCCCAAAGTGTAACTTACTCACATACAGTGAAGTTTTTAAGACTCGCTTCCTGTATTCCTCTATTAATCACGATCATTATTTGTGTCTCTGCTTGTTATTCGGTGCTGTTGAGTCAAGTTCATAGTCATTAATATAAGTAAATGCACTGGTTTCATATCCAAGAAACAGATGGCTCCCAAATTCTAAAACAAGTGCCATAAGGAATATGCAGTATTCTCTGAAAATCTTATGCCAACTCTCATTGTTTCCCTGAGCAAATGAGTGTGTTCCAACACCTCAACCACACTTTCTGTAGTGTAGAAACCACGAAACACCTCCTGGAGTTGTATATGGCTTTTGTTTTGAGAGTACTCACATATTCCCTAGTTGTTGAATGCCATCCAGTCGGTGTCCAACTCATAGCAACCTTATGTACAACAGGCAAAACATTATTGTTAGTGCTTCTGTGCTATTCATAGGGTTTTAAGTGGCTGGCTGTGTTCTGGGAGTGGGCTTCCAGGTCCTTCTCCGAAGCCTACAGCACCTGCTGTTCCCATGTGGTCTCCCATCCAAGTACTAACCAGACCTGACCCTGCTTAGCTTCTGAGATCTGATGGGATTGGACACCACAGTGGTACAGCTGCAGGGTATTCCCTAGTCAAAGGATCTTATTACTGTCATAATTTATATTGATTATTTTCTCCAGTTCCTATAAGCGTGATACTGAGAATCAAAGAAAAATTCCCTTTCATTCTCCAAGGATGTAATTGAGTAACATTTTTGCTTCCTCTTCTTTAGACAGAATAACTATCCTTTCCTCATACAATCTGCTCTCCCTATTCCTTAGAACCCAGCTTTGTCTACCACATTTTATAAATTAGGATTGAGCATGGGACTTTTGTGTCTCTATTCACTTGGAAACCAGGCTGTTGTTGCTTTTTGGCATTTGGGTGTTGCATGATTTTGACTCCATGCTAGAATACATGGAGTTTTTCTGCCATGGCATTCATCAAAAAACGTTCTGCTTGGCCCTTCAGAGGGACGTTGTAGGTCCCAGCTTACCCTTTGAGTTGTACCATGCAGTTTCTCCCTGTGGTTTTTGCTTTACCCACGTGTGTTTTTTAAACCTCTCAGGGCTTTTACTGAATGGTTATTGGTGCTATTTTTATAGAATCATTTCTAATGCTTTAGATATTTAAGTTTTAACTTCCTTTTCAGTGTGTACACTCTACCCTGCATTAGTCCTTGTCAACACATCGGAGCATTTGCTCACTGGGTCTGTGTGTCACCCCCAGTAGACAGCAGAAGGGTTGGTGGGGGCTCTCACCTCATTAGACATGGTCCTGCGGTCAGCGCAAAACAGCTCTGCCTTCTGAACGCATCTTGTACTAGGTCTTTCACCTAAGAGGTCAAGACCACATTTGCCTAGTGTGGTAATGAGAGTGCCAAGAAGTAACCACCACGTTTGCCCCTTTATTTCTCTCCCAAAGACAATCAAATTGATCCAACAAGATTTACTTCTTCAGCAGACAAATTGTGTACCTTGTAAGTTTTTTTTAATATGATTCATCTAGGGCTGGGATTTAGCTCAGATGATAGAGCATTGCTCTGCAGTCTCTGAGGTCCCAAGTTTAATTCCCAACCCCACAAAAATGAGAGAAGGATGTGGCAATGCACTCCCAAGGCAATCCCAAAACAATCAGCCATTGAAAACCGCATGAGGCTCACTATGAGTCAGACATGACTCGACAGCACCTAACAACATGATTCATCTAACATGCTTACTCTATTAAGTACTGTTCTAGATGCTTCACAAATATTAACTCATGTAATCCTCTTAACAACCTAAAGAGGCAGGTGATGTGCTTCCCCTGTTTTTACTGAAGAACAGGAGAGGCCAATAACGCACCCAAAGTCACACAAATTAAGAGTCAGAGCCAGATTTTAAAATCAAGCGGCTGGCTCCAGGCATGCTTCTACCCACCACAATGTGCTGCTTTGGGGATCTCATAATTAACTTGTACTCCTGTTTATTCTAGAGTGTCTATAGTCATCAACTCAGTTTCCAGAATCATCTTTACGTTTCCAGTGAAATTGTATGTGTTGACTTTTGCCACTCCTTCCATTTGCTCTATCCTATTGTGTGAGAACAGAAGGACCTGGCAGCCCACTCCCCCCTAAGAAAAAACAGTCATTGAAAACCCTATGAATAGCAGAGAATCACTGACAATACTGTTTCACCTGTCATACATAAGGCCACTATGAGACGGACACCAACTCAACAGCACCAGACAACAGGGGGCCTCTTCTTACCACTAACCCCTGAACCCGGCTTGGCTCTAACTCGTAGGAGGTGGACACATTTTAAATTACTTTACAACTCTGGTGATACGATCTAACTTTCTGTTTCTCTAATCTTCCCCCAAATGCTTCTCAGTATTATCCTCTTCCTCCCCTCAGCAAGGCAATGTGCTTGATAGTAAGAGAGCTACGTCTCCACGTCACCACGGTAGAGCTCACGGAAGGGAAAGAAGTATACATGTGCGGTCAGTCATTCTTCACAGATTCCGCACAGATCCTGCATTTGCCCACTCAAAACAGTCAAGGTACTTTCATGGCCACCCGAGGACATGCAGCGCTGTAACAAACAAAAGTTGCCAGATCCTCCTGTTCCACACTGAGCGCAAACAAGTCCTCTTTTTTCAGCCCTTGTACCATAAACAAGGGCCCTTTTGACTATCTGTACGGAGACATGTTTTTCACATTTTGTTGATGACTTTCCCTTTTTAAGTGGGCCCCAAGCATACTGCTGAAGTACCACCAAGGGACTGGAAGCCCAGGAAAGCTATGATTTGCCTTAGGGAGAAAATGCAGGTGTTAAAAGAAATTTTCTCACAGCCAACAGCATCTTAATCCCTGCCTGCAGGAAGGTTGTCTATCATGAATGCTATACCTGGGGCTCAAATGGCCATCACCAGGTGGGCAGAGAAACTGTGGGATCCTTTGCAATGGGATTCAGCGGTAAGAAGGAACTGACACTGATGCCCCAGCACAGATGGGTCTCCAGTGCATTATGCTGCGGGGAAGAAGCCAGATGCAGAAGAGCCCCGCCGGGACGCTTTCAGCCACGTGAAATCACAGAAAAGGCAAAGCCAGCTGATACCAACAGAAAGCAGAAAGCAGTGGTGGGGGGAGGGCTGGATTTGCTGAGAAGGGGCGCGCAAGGACTTTTGGGAGTGGTGAAAATATTCTACATGTGGATTGTAGCAAATTTACATAAGGGTATCCATTTCTCAAAGCTCATTTTAAAATGAATACATTTTGGTATCTATTGCCTTATTCTGTCTCCATCTGCTATAACAAAACGCTATAGGCAGGGTAGCGTATAAACAACAGCAACCTCTCTCTCATGGTTCTAGAAACTGGCGATCAAGGTACCAGCAGATTCAGAGCCTGGCGAGGAGGGCCAAGCTCATAGATGGCACCTTCTCACTGTGTCCTCACATGATGCAAAGGATGAGGCCGGCCCTTAGGGCCTTTCTTATAAGGACACTGATCCCACCCTGAGAACTCTGCCCTCGAGATCCAATCATCTCCCAAAAGCCATAAAGGCTCTTGCCTTGGTGGTTAGTTTCCAACATAGCAATTTTAATGGGGGGAAAAAAACATTTGAACCACAGCATATATAAACTAAAATCATAAAGTTGATTTTACAAAGAAGCTTTAGGGGAAGAAATACTTAATATGCTTCAATTCTGTGTCCCCATCCTAATGAACAAGCACCGGTGAAAAAGGCACACAAGGGGAAATCCAGAAGCACAAATCAGGTTACCCACGAGAGACTCCACAGGAATTAGCGCACAGAAGGAAGGCCCTGTCATACATGAAGTTAGAGACAACAGACATCCTCCTGCCAGAGAAATTGCTAATGTTTTAGCTAAAATTTACTTGATACTAGAAATATATACGCCAGCTCCTCCATCGCATTGCTGCATAGCTGCATGATTTTCTTCTCCCACCATGTTGTTTCTTCTCCTCCCATGTTGTTGTTGTTGTTGGGTGCCATCAAGTTGGTATCTGACTCATAGCGACCCTCATAAGGTTTTCAATGGCTGTTTCGGGATTGCCTTGGGAGTGGATTGCCAGGTCCGTCTTCCATGTTTGCGGTGCTGGGAATTGAACTCAGGACCTCAGAGACTGCAGCGTAGTGCTCCACCAAGTGAGCTAAATCCCAGCCCTCTCCCACCATAGCAGTTGAATTATTGCTAAGAACTGCTGGAGGTCACCTATGTTGGGTGCATCTCTGTTATCACCTTCCAGGGAGTGCAGGATGACACTGAAGGTGTCTGTGTGACACTGCTCCATGTACCAAGGTCCCTGCTCTCCCAGTACCTTGGGTTTCTCTGGTCCTTCTGAGGGCCAGTGCTCACCATTCACGCAGCCACCGTTGGATGTTCCCTAAAGGGACACTAGCATCGGGGATACATCCTGGGGGCCGGGCCTCAGGCCTCCTTGCAGCTTGTTGTTGTTGTTAGGTGCCATCGAGTCCGTATCCAACTCATAGCAATCCTGCGTACAACAGGGGAAACACTATTGTCAGTGTTTCTCTGCTGTTCATAGGGTTTTCAATGGCAGATTGATTTTTGGGAGTGGGTTTCCAGGTCCTTCTTCCAAGCCTACAGCACCTGGTGTTCCCAAGCGGTCTCCCATCCAAGTACTAACCAGGCCCGGCCCTGCTTAGCTTCCAAGTTCTGACCACATGGGATGCCACAGGGCTATGTCTGCAGGTCCTTGCAGCTTAGACTCTGCAAAACAAACATGTTCTCCAGGGTGCTGCCGCCCATTTGGGGTCCTCTTATTTGCTAGGACCTTTCATTAAAATGCATGCCTAGTTGTTGGGGTTTTAGCTCTAGCCCTGCTAAGATTAGGGCCAAACTCTCAACATAACAAATGGCCGGTGCCATGAAAGAAGGACCTCGGGAGACCTTCTGGTGGTATAAAGGGGTAGGTAAGGTTTATTGGGTGCTCCCCTGTTGGAGAGCAAGGAGCAAGCATCCCCTATAGAGCAGAGCTCTATCCCTTTAAGTGCTGGCTCTAGACCTGCAGCATGGAATGCTGCAGGCTAAGTGCTGGTACAGCTCAGCCTTAAAGGCACAGCCACAGCCGCTGGTGTTCCGTGGCGGTCTGATGGTCTTGACTCTCGCGGCTCGCCTTCTTTACCTCCCTCCTTCCCAAGGATGGGAGGAATTGGGAGGCTCTTCGTGGCTTGCTAGAATCCTTTGGCTCTTTGGGGCCCCTGGGCTTGATCTCTCTGGCTTGCTAGAAGGTCTTGCTGGAGTAGGGAGCGCTGGTCCAGGTGATGGGGTTCAGGTAGCAGTTGCAGGACAGTCAGAGAGGTCAGGGTCAGTAGGGTCTTCAAGGGTGAAGATGGGGTCCAGGAGCCCTACTTTTATAGGGTCCTGGAGGGGTCACATGGTGGGATTCAGCCAATCAGAGCACACACCTGACAGGTACAGCGGGTAAACTGACATACCTGCCAGGTGGGGACAGTTATTACCTGAAAGTGGTGACGGGAGCCAGTCAAGATTAGGGTGGTTAGGGCAGGTCAGGCTGGCCAGGGGCCATCTTTGCTCACTCGATGGGAGGGGCTGGTTTGAGTGAGTGACATGAGCCCTGGGGTCAACTAGGGGGTCAACCCCTCTAGCTGTCATGAGGGACCCTAGTTGAGAAACATAGTTTTAAAAATCCCCAACACCTAGCAATTCTCTTATAGATGAAAGAACTCTGGTTCCACTCACTAGGTAGCGTCTCACACCACCTAACAAGTTCCAAGCAGCTACCAGATGTTTCTGCTTTCTAGAGTTAACACCTGGCTTAGACATTTCTTTGCTTGTTTATCCATTCCAAGACCAAAGTCTGAAGTGCCAAGCTTCATCCAGGTTCTGGGGCTATGAAACTCAAGATCCCAAGTCACCCCTGTTCCTGTCCATGGTCTGGGTCTCCCGGTCCTGGTCTTCCATGCCACTTGCCTTGTGAGGTCCCATTTCTCTGTGTTGCCAAGTGTTTTGTCAGTGGCTTGTTATTTTCATTTTCGTTCTTTCTATGATAGTATATCCCCACATATCTATCAGCTTGTCATGCTGTGGGGGCTTGTGAGTTGCTGCGATGCTGAAAGCTATGCCACTGGTATTTCAGATACCAGCAAGGCCACTCACAATGGACAGGTTTCTGCTGAGCTTCCAGACCAAGACACACAAGGGAGAAGGACCCGGCAGCCCACTCCCAAAACAATTAGCCATTACAAAACCCTGTGAATAGCAGAGAAGTATTGTCAGATGTAGTGCCACAAAATGAGCCTCCTAATCTGAAAGGCATTCAAGAAATGACTAAGGAAGACTCTTCAAAGTAGAGTTGACCTTAATGATGTTGTTGTTAGGTGCCGTCGAGTGGGTATCCAACTCATTGTGACCCTATACACAACAGGAGAAACATTATTGTCAGTGCTTCTCTGCTGTTCATAAGGTTTTCAATGGTGGATTGATTTTGGGAGTGGGTTGCCAGGTCCATCTCCCAACCTTAATGATGAGCATGATGCAAAGCCCCTGGAACCTCCTTTTGCTGATGTGGCATGACTCCAAACAAGAGGAAACATAGTGACTGCAACATTGGGCTCAAACTAAAAGATCACGTGCATGGGACAGTGTTGGGTAGTATTTTGTTCTGTTGTAGATAGGGTTGCTATGAGTCAGAGTTTACTTGACAGCACCTAACAACAGGAACATGGTAGCATGTGCTCAAATTCAGAAGAATAAATAAAATTCTAAACATGAGTAAACATTATCTTTAATAAAAAGCTATAAACTTAAAACTTCAATGCTTTTCTGTTTTTTTTTTTGTGTGTGTGTGTGTGTGTGATATAGAAAACCTCATTGATCAAGGGGTGTTGCTATATGCTCGAGGAATCAGTTTCTAGTCACTCCAGCACTTGTTTTAGCTTTGAGGTTGCTGCTACTGTAGTTGACGTGGGTGGGAAGGGACGTGGCAGGACCACAGCTCCGCATCACAACTCTCTAAAGCTGGGAATCTCTGCTCCAAACCCTGCGCTGTTGCATCTTGCATTGTGCTGCCGCCCACTCTGGGTGCTCCCATTTGCTAGGACCTTTCATTAAAATGCTGCCTAGTAATTCTCTTATAAGTGAAAGAACTCTGGTTCCACCCACTAGGTAGCATCTCACGCCACCTGACAAGTTCTAAGCAGCTACCAGATGTTTCTGCTTTCTAGAGTTAACCCCTGGCTTAGACTTTTTTTTGCTTATTTACTCAGAACCTAGGCCAAGAACCTAGATCTAACCAGATCTCACCCTCCTTCCTTTCTTCTTTCCTTCCTTCCTGCTTCCCTCTCTTCCTTTCTTCCTTCTTTCCTTCTCTATTTTTAAGTTGGATGGATTCTTAAATCTGACATCACTTTTTGTTTCTCTCTCTCTTCTTCCTTTAGCAGGGAAGCAAAAATAAAGAGGGCATCTCAAAACTATAATCCCGTTCCACATTAAAGTCAGCGCCGGAGAGGGAACACCAGCCCGCTTTCCTTCTGGGGGCCCCCTCTCTTGCTTTCTAAGTACATCATGAAGACGTCTCTCACACAGCGGCTCACTCTGTGGCTTGGCCCTGAACTGCTGACTAAACAGAACTGAAGTCAAGCAACGAAGAGCACAAATACAGACAGAGCGTAATTACAAGGGAACGTTTCAAGTTGAAAACATTGCTCACCTGGAGAAACTTTACCAAGAAAAGCTAAGCTGTTTGCTGTTCTCACTTCAGAAATGTTTTCTTACAGCACTGATACGTCCATAGTTCAAGGGGAACGGTTAGAGCAGAGGATTATGGTTCTCATTCATGTGGAAAGACGGCACCAAGGGCCAGGCGACTTCGGCACAGTTGTACTGCAGGGCTCTGGCTAGGGGTGCGGGCAGTGTCCACCATGCACCCGTCAGGTCTCGACCCCGTGTCACAAGTGACACAGGAAATGCAGAAGGGAGCCACCCCCTGCATTGCATGAGAATGAAGTCCTGCCAACCATAGGCGCCTTGACCCCGTGTCTGTGCTAGGACACTTGAACTTGAGTTAGACCCATCGTTGCCCATTTCACAAAGAAGTAGTGGGAAAAACACATGGCCACCACTGCACACCATGAACAAGCCTAGCAGGAGGGACCTCACAGCTGGGGGCAGCCACTGCCCAGGGGAACCGAGAGAGCTCTGGGGGCTGGTTTTATACCTGTGGTTCTCAGGTGCCAAGCTTCAAACTAGTCCCAATCTTTTTTTCTTTTTTTCTTTTTTTTTGTTTTTTTGTTTGTTTTTTTTTGTTTGTTTGTTTTTTTGCGGTACTGGATGTTGGACCCAGGTCCCTCCGCGCTTGCATGCTCTGCAAGTGCTGGTTTGAGACAGGGTCTCGCTAAGTTACGCAGACTGCCTCTGGTCTAGAACTTGCAATCCTCCTGCCTCCGCCTCCCAAGCCGCTGGGATTACAGGCATGCGCCACCGCGCCTGGCACTAGTCCCAATCTTAACTGATATTTTTTTTTCCAGTGACCTATAGCAAAAAACAAAACAACAACAAAAAAGACAATGTACTGAGTCTCCATAAATCTAAATTGAGTTTGTGATAAAGGCTGCCTTTGACTCCAGAATGTTTCAAGCCTTTTTTTTTTTTTTTTTTTTTTTTGCGGTACTGGAGGTTGAACCCAGGGCCTCACACTTCCATGCTCTGCAAGTGCTGGACCACTGAGCTGCGCCCCTAGCCCATTTTTTTGACTTTTTGAGACAGGGTCTCGCTAAGTTACGCAGACTGCCTCTGGTCTCGAACTTGCGATCCTCCCGCCTCTGCCTCCCGAGCTGCTGGGATTACAGGCGTGCACCACCGTGTCCAGCTATGTTTCAAGCTTTTTAAAGACCCTTGTTCACCCCCTGGAGACACCGGCAGCAGATCTGGTAATCGAGGCGCACCGGTGTTCATTCACAGGTACCAGGCCTGAGTGGAGATGCAAGGGGTAGGACAGACCGGGACTGCAATGAGGCTAAGAGAGCTTCAGCCAAGGCAAGACGCCTCCCCAAGCTGCCTTTGCTGTCTAGGGATCCAGTGTCTTCCAACAGTGAGCCTGAGCCAGCAGCCCACTGCGCTTGGGCAGAGCCCAGAAAGCCTGCAAGAGGCTCTACACACTGTGGTGGTAGGCAGCAGTCCTCAACATTTTTAGCACTAGGGACCAGTTTAGGAGGACGATTTTCCCACAGACTGGACGAGGTGCTGATCTGAAAGATGGCGGAGCTCAGGTGGTGGTGGGAGCAATTGGGGGGGACGCCTGTACATACAGCTGGAAATAAAGGTGGTGCCGGTCCTCCACCCTGGGGTTGGGGACCACTGCAGCAGAGGCCAGTGCCATCCTCCAGGGGTCTGCATTTCCCAGCATCACACCTGAGCCGGGCGCTCTACAGGGGTGACCTCACAACCCAGCCTGTCCCCCATGCCCCCTTTCTCCCTGCTGGTTTCTTCTGTTGGGTCTGGGGAGCAGCAACTGCATGGTCCCTCGAGGCCTCTCTTGCTGAGGATGGAGGCTCCAGAGACAAACTCCCACCTTGTCCCCGGAGCTCTCTGGGCTGTATGGCCACCCAGCCTTTCCCATGACAAACTCCCACCCTGTCCCTTCCGGGTTATCCTTGCCCTCAATTATCACCCCAGCTGGGGGACTCAAACCTCCTTCCTGGGGTTCTGAGTCCTTGGCAGTGCTGGCACCCAGGGCAGCTGTAAGTGTCTGTTTGCAGTGACACGGAGGCAGAGAAGCACCAGGAGTGGCCATGGGGGTCAGTCTGCCCCGGACATGGTCTTCTCCCCCCTGTGTCTTCCCGTGGATGCAGGTGCTCGCCATGACCCCCACCTGCTGCTCCTGGAGACGAGTTAAAGTTCCTGCCCACACTGGGCCTCGCAGTCCCATGGACCCTCACTGTGTCCTCCGTCCCAGGGCTCAGACCCTCGCTGCAGGAAGGCTGACTGATGGACAGCCCCAGCTGCTCCCTTGTGCCTCCCTGGCCACTTTCCCTATGAAGCTGCTCTGGCCAATGCTTGGGCCAAGGCGGCAGGAGCATTCATCAGAAGGCCTCCTCCATATATATATATATATATATATATATATGAGTGAGTAGAATGTAGCCTGAGTGTTAGCCCCTCATGCTGGTTAGGGGGACCCTATGTATGGGGTGCTTTAAAAATCCCCAACACATTCTTCCCTGCCACTCTGGGCTGAGAGCTGCCCTGTGGTCCTCTTGCCTCTGGGTGCCAAGTTCTCCCAGGGCAACAGGGCTCTGTGTGCTGGATCTCTCTGCTCCCCTCCCCTCCTTCAGTTCTGGCTGCTTGTGACCCATCTCCTTTAGCCCTTGCTGGATAAAAGTTGTCACAGCTGGGAGGAAAAAGATATAAAGCTCAAGGACTCTTGGTGAGCCTGGCTTACACTTGCGTAGATGCACCTGGTGCCGCCAGGCTGCCCCGCTGTCCTTCCTCCCAGCCTGCTCTCCTGCACCTGCCTCAGGCTCGTCCTGCCTCCTCCCACATCCTCCCCCATCGCCACCATCTAGCTGGTTCCAGCGTCTTCTTCTCGGTGGGTGTGACCCAAAACAAGCAAGTGGTGCCCAGGGTGGCCCAGGGTGGCCAGGGGAGACAAGGTGTGGAAGGGACTGTGGCTCGCTTGTTCTTGGTGTGGTTTGCAGGTCCTGCCACCAACATCAGCCGGTGCCCCTGCCTGTGCTTTTCTAGGGTCTCGGCCACAGCAGACTCCCATTCAGCACAGAGGGTGGCCGGGGCAGTCAGCTCCCCAATTCTGAGATGCATGGGCACCTCCCACACAGATCCATCCAGAAGCTGCAGCCTTCACCGCACACTGCAGCAGCCTTCTGACCGCCCAGCCCAAGCCCCAGCTGAGCAGCATATTCTGGAAAGGCAGCTGCCAAGCTTAAGGAAGCAGGGCAGATGAGTCCGAAGTTCTCCCAGGGCAACAAGGGTACATTTTTATGGCTGTCCCAACAAAATCCCCTTCCTGCCCCCACTGCTAGCTCTAAGGATGGTTCAATCCCAAAGGCCAGTGAATTGAATCGGCTCGCACAGGTGGTAGTTCGCAGCAGCAAAGGACAGCACTCCTGGCAGAGCCCAGCTTTCTCAGGCCCTCTAGGTCTAATGTTAACACTGCAGGGTCTTGACTTGGTTTTATTGCAGTAAACCACAGCATAGATAGATGTAACTACCTTCTGAGAAGGGACTTCATCACCCACTGTGCAGTATGGAAATGCATGACACTGCGTTACAATTCCTACCCCAGGCAGCTTTGTTGTTGTTGTTGTTGTTGTTGTTGTTAGGTGCTGTCAAGTAGGGTGGACTCACAGCGACCCTTATAGGGTTTTCAATGGCTGATTGTTTCTGGATTACCTCAGGAATGGATTGCCACATCCTTCTCCCATTCTTGCAGCTTTGGTGCAACTGTTTTGTTCATAATCACCTGTTTTTATATCTCCTAACAGGCACAGCCTTCTTATCTTTAGAAACTTTATATCTTTTGCCTTGTTATCTTTAGAAACTTTATATCTTTTTCCTCCCAGCTGTGACAACTTTTATCCAGCAAGGGCTAAAGGAGATGGGTCACAAGCAGCCAGAACTGAAGGAGGGGAGGGGAGCAGAGAGATCTAACACACAGAGCCCTGTTGCCCTGGGAGAACTTGGCACCCAGAGGCAAGAGGACCCAGGGCAGCTCTCAGCCCAGAGCGGCAGGGAAGAATGTGTTGGGGATTTTTAAAGCACCCCATACATAGAGTCCCTCTAACCAGCATGAGGGGCTAACACTCAGGCTACATTCTACTCACTCCTTTATCCCCGCTCCCATTGAGTGAGCAAAGATGGCCCCTGGCCAGCCTGACCAGCCTCAACTACCTCAATTTTGATTGGCTACCCCTAGCATCTCAGTTAAATAACTGCCCCTACCTGGCAGGTATGACAGTTTACCTGCTATACCCGTCAGGAATGTGCCCTGATTAGCTAACCCCAGGACACACCCCCCTCTGGGACCCTATATAAGCAGGGCTCCCAGACCCCCTTCACCCCTTCATCTCTCACTGTCCCTCAACTGCTACCTGGACCCCATCACCTTGCTCCAGTACTCCCCAATCCAGCGAAAGATCTCCAAGCAAGCCTACGTGTCAAGACCAGGGGCCCCAAAGCACTGAAGGCTATAATCAAGCCACAAAGAGCCCCCCAATTCCTCCCATCCTTGGGAAGGAGGGAGGCAGAGAAGGCGAGCTGCAAGAGTCAAGACCACTGGACCTCCAGCCCAGCAGGACACCAGCTGCTTGTAGCTGTGCCTTTAAGGCTGAGCTGTTCCACCAGTCAGCCTGCAGCATTCTATGCTGCAGGCTTAGAGCTAGCACTTGAGCACTTGACAGGGGCTGCTTGCTGGTTGCACCCCACTTGGGGAGTAACCCAATAAACTTTCCCTCTCCTGTTTCCCACAGAAGGTCTCCTGAAGTCCTTCTTTGGTGCCTCCAGACAGACACCACACCAACCCAGTCCAGTGGGTCCCCGATACCCATTTGGTGTCAGGGCAGGGCTCTGACCTCTGCCGGGCCTGAGCCAAACCCCGACAAGAAGGAGAAACCACGGGTGAAATTTTTCAAAGATAAATCCCTCCTCTTGCCAAGCATACACTGAACTCTCGTCTGGATGGCCTTGCAGCACTTTTCCCTGCAGACTCCAAGCATTGCCTAAATTGCATTCTGCCTGGACAGTAGGAAGGAAGAATGGGCTTCCTGAGAGGCACCATACAGCACTGGCTGGATGGCTATTTGCAGGAACGTTCTGGATCCAGAGAAAGCTATAGAAGTAGCTGTGATGAGTCGGGCACGGTGGTGCACACCTGTAATCCCTGCGGCTCGGGAGGCAGAGGGAGGAGGATCGCTAGTTCGAGACCAGAGGCAGTCTGCATAATTTAGCAAGACCCAGTCTCAAAAAGTAAAAAGATGGGATGGGGGGGTGCAGCTCAGTGGTCCAGCACTTGCAGAGCATACAAGCTCGAGGCCCTGGATTCAACCCCCAGTACCGAAAAAAAAAGAAAAAAAAAAAAAAAAAAGAAAGTGGCTGTGGTGTCTGCAAAGGGAGGGCATTTGGAGCAAGGCATTGAACTCTTGCGTGCTTTAGTATCCCAATATTCCATCATCCCGATCTTCCTCTTCTCAGCTGAAGCAATGCCTTGTACTTTATCAACCCCTGCTCTGTCTGCCCTCTCCCTGGGAGGAAGCAGCAGTTCCAAGGCGTTCTGGAACAACCTGGTCCCAGTGTCTGAGCACTGGCCCCATGATGACAACGCTGTGGGACATAAGGGAGAGGCACACGGGGCCAGGAGTACATAGAGTGCAATTTGTTGGAGACTTGCAGACAGAAGCACGGTCCTGGGCAGCAGCAAGCCTAGTGGGTCCCTGCGATTTGGGTCTGAAGCAGAGGTGTGTGTGATGGTCAGGACAGAGGTAACTAGCCCAGCTGGAATGCACCAGGTAGGATGGGGTTCAAGATTCAAGGGGAGCCGGTAGGGAGCCAGCCTCAGAGAATGCGACGGCCCAGCTTGAGAGGCCTCCCCGGTGAAGGGACTCTGAGACTCCAAACAATGAACTGGGCTTTGAACATGGAAGGAGTTGGGCAAGGGAGGTGGACAACAGGCAGAGAAAAACACGAGGAGGACGCTGGGGCCGGTAGGGGCCTGGCACCTCTGAGAAGCCACCCTGAGTGCTGGGAGCCTGCAGGGCAGACAGCAGAGCAAACTTGGCCAGAATGGAGGCCACAGTGGAAGGCAACAGCCAGCTGGGCAGGTCGGAAGCCACTCTGTGAACAGGGGCCTCTGGGAGATCAGGAGGGGATGCTGTCTTCTGCAGTCACGTGGTTACCAGCATAGGGAGTGGATCCCCAGGTTAAGAGGCAATGGGGGGAATGAAGAGGCAAGGGGGGCGGGCACGGTGGTGCACATCTGTAATCCCAGCAGCTCGGGAGGCAGAGGTGGGAGGATCGCAAGTTCGAGACCAGAGGCAGTCTGAGTAACTTAGCGAGACCCTGTCTCAAAAAGTAAAAAGAATGGGCTGGGGGTGCAGCTCAGTGGTCCAGCACTTGCAGAGCACGCAAGCACGAGGCCTTGGGTTCAACCCCCAGTACCAGGGGAAAAAAAAAAGAGAGGCAGAGAGAGGAATGAAGATGCAAAGGGGGGACAAAGCCATTCACAGCCTGGGAAGGTGTAGCGAGGAAAAGGTGCTCGCGGCCCTCACAAACAAGGGTGTGCGAATCCAAACACAGCGAGGTACAGCTCACACCAGCAAGTTAGCAGCAGTGGAAAAGCTGTCACTACCTCGCTGGTGAGAATGAGCAAAACCAGCGTCCCACACCGTGAAGGACGACAACGTGGCAGAATCCAGTGCAGTTGGGAATGTGTCTACGCAGCACTTTCACTGCTGGGGAGGACGCCTGTGGGGACTCACACGTGCCGGGGGAGAGGGGCGGACAAGCACTCACCTCACTGTGCCATGGATGGGGTGGGAAAGCAGGAGTGGGAGCCCCGCACTCGGGAGGCTGAGGCAGGAGCCTGGTGAGTTTCAAGCCAACCTGGGCTACGGAGACTCTGTCTCAAAAAACCTAAAAACAAAAACAATCCTGGCTTTGCATGCAAAGAAAGGAAATAAATGTCCCGAAAGTCCACCCACGGAGGAGCAGATGTGTGAATTGGGGTCAGTTCATACTGTGGAATCCATTCGGCAATTAAAATAAACTGGCGCCACCTGTACTAACACAGCTAACTCTCAATGTACAATGCGAAGCGAAAAAAGCAAACTGCAGGCAGAAGGATATGGGACATTTGGTGCCACTTAGTGCAAAATACTATGTACTTTCAGACTACGTGTAAGGAACAGAAACATAAAAAATAGACAGGGGAAGCGCACCAGCTTTAGAGATTAAGAAGACAGGACGGTCGCGAGGTTGAGAAAGTTGTCGAGAGTATTTTAGGAATAGCTACAATAGTCTCATTCTTTTAAAAGTCAGATGCATTTAGCCAGGCAAAGGGGCACACGCCTGTAATCCCAGCCTTCAAGAGGCTGAGGCAGTGGAATCATGAGTTGCAGGCCAGCTTGGGCTACATAGCAAGACCCTGTCTCAGAAAACAAACAAATAACAACAACAACCAAAAAAAAAAAAAAAAAAAAAAACCAGCCAGGCACACTGGCACATGCACCTATAATCCCAGTGACTTGGGAGACAGAGCCAGGAGATTGTGAGTTCAAGACCAGAAGCAATCTGCATAATTTAGTGAGACCCTGTCTCAAGATTAAAAATAAAAAAATGACCTAGAGGTGCAGCCCAGTGGTAGAGCATTTGCAAAGTAATGCATAAGGCTGTGGGTTCAACCCTCCTGTAGCTCAAAAGAAAAATTTTTTGATGCATTTAATGGCTAGTATTAAAAATGATAAAGTCTGAGTGGTAGGTGCATAGGCATATGTTATAACATTTTCTGCACTTTGATGTTTAAATATTTTATCAGGAAACCTAATAAGTGATACAGGAGAGAATCCCACAGGAGTGATCACAGAGGAGTGAAGTGATGGGCGGACACTGGATGGGACAAAGTAGAGAAAGGAGGGTCAAGGGTGTCACTAGCTTCCTGTCGGGTGGTCAGACGGCTGGCAGTGTCAGTTAGAGAGAGAGAGAGAACCCAGGAAGATGTCAATCTGGAACACATCAAACCCAGGGTGCCAAGCAGTCACCCCATAGAGACATCATTCGCCATGGTACTTGGGAGGCTGAAGCAGGAGGTTTGTTTGAGCCCCGGAGTTCGAGGCCAGTCCATGGACAACATCATGAAACCCCAGTCTCTAAAACAAACAAACAAACAAAAACCAAAGGCTTCTCAACAGTGCTGCTGAGAGACAACTGACCCCTGAGGTGTGTTCTGTGGGGGGGCAGGCAGCCCTATCAGTGATGGCTCAAGACCCAAGTATGGAGTCAGATGAGTAACAGAAAGGGAATGGAGCAATAAATGCAGCCCGTCCAGCACTCAGGGCCAGGCAGAAGGCAGAGCAGGAGAGCCCAGAGGAAGAGGAGAACTAGAAATACCGGTGCATCCAACAGCCAAGTTTTAAACAGCGGGTCAAGGAAAACAGTCACAACAAATAAAAGAGACAGAAGATTACTATTGTTAATAGATAGAGTGTTCTTACAGTGAATAATAAGCCCTGAGAGCTTGATAACCAAATAGGTAAAATAGTTGCACAGAAAAGTCACTAAAGAAGAAATATATTAAGTACATGGAAAAAATGTTACTCCAAGGAATGGAGTTTAAGTTGCTTGCCTCCTCTGTGCAACTTAGTTTCAAAATAAAACTATCAAGGGGCTGGGAGTGCAGCTCCAGGGTGGAGCACTGACCTAGCATGTACAAGACCGTAGGTCCAACCCCTAGTACTATGTTGTTGTTGTTGTTGTTAGGTGCCGTCGAGTCTGTGTCCGACTCATAGCAACCCTCTTAGGGTTTTCAACGGCTGTCTGTTTCGATAGAATTAATTAAATGATTTCTTGCGTATCAAGTTGATGGTGTGGTGCCAAGGAAGCTGGTTTAGGGTTTTGTTTCTAATGAATTCTCCCTGATGAAGAGATGATAAAGGGTATTGCTGCTGATGGTATAAACTTGCATGCTTTGTTGCAAAACGGTTTGGCAACAGGCATCAGAGGCCCTAAAATATCAGTTACTGTGCTTTCATGTAATAATTCCACTGTACGTAAATTCTGCAAAGATTTATGCCAAGATATTTACATTTGTTTATAATAACAAAAAAGGAGAAGTAAATATTGTCCAAGAAATTAACTGAAGTATAGTCTCTCCACTGGGAAAAATATAATTCAACCAGATCACGTTTGCAAATTTATAATAAGATGAGGAAACGCTCATGTTATACTATTACAAGAAAAAAACTTATAAAAAAAAGGATTTTACATAGTGTCTGCAGAATGATCTCAGTCACATAGCTAACAGCAAAAAAGAAATTCTCATATACTGAAATCATATTAGAAGAAAATGCACCTAAATATTAAATGGCTTTATTCCTTTTTTCTTTTCACTTTCTTTATTTCCTATGCTTTCTATATAGGATACGTATCTCTTTAATAGCCCTGTGGCATCTGATCCTGTCAGATCTCAGAAGCTAAGCAGGGTTGGGCCTGGTAAGTCCTTGGATGGGAGACCACCTAGGAACACCAGGTGCTGCAGGCTTGGGAGAAGGACCCGGCAACCCACTCCCAAAAATCAGTCTGCCGTTGAAAGCCCTATGAACAACAGAGAAGTACTGACAATAGTGTTTGGCCTGTTTTACACAGGGTCACTATGAGTCGGATAGTGACTCGATGGTACCTAACAACAACAATAACAATCTCTTTATAATCAAATACATGTGCATTTTTTTCTGAAGGAAAATTAATGTTATGGCTTTTCACTCAAAATGTAGATTTGTGAACTGGGGAAGTAGCTCAGTGGTTGGGTGGTTGCCCAGCCTGTGCCAGGCCCTGGTCCCAGCACTGCAAAATACAAATAAAAAATAAAAATAAAAATGTGGATTTGTTCTTCAGTTACAGAGGTGGGTGTGCTTTCTCCTCTTATGGAAAGGAGCACAAAGTAGAAGGCCCAGAATGGTGACTGAACCAACACCTGACACGTGACAGAAAGTCATGGGACTGTTACACCGCATCAGCTTCACTGACTAGTTTACGTTTCCCTAGGGAAACTGCAGCCTGGAATTCTTTACCGTATTTCCCAAGGGCTGACAGAAATAATGACAGAAATAAGGAATAAGGAACCTGCAAGAGCCCAGTCACGTGAGAGGAACTTAGGAGATAAATCCCCAACAACACTGCCCTCAGTTCAGCACCGGACACACAGGAGCTTTCAGGGGCTTCCCCCGTCCAGTGTGGCAGCTACAAGCTGCACGTGGCTACTTATGCTCATAATTAAATTAATTAAAATGAAATAAAATTTCAAGTCTAGTTCCTCAGTCACACTGTTGTTGTTTTTGTTAGGTGCCATCGAGTCGGTATCCGACTCATAGTGACCCTGTGTACAACAGGCAAAACGTTACTGTCAGTGCTTCTCTGATATTCATAGGATTTTCGATGACAGATTGATTTTTGGGAGTGGGTTGCCGGGTCTGTCTCCCAAGCCTACAGTACCCGGTGTTCCCAGGCGGTCTCCCATCCAAGTACTAAATAGACCCAACCCTGCTTAGCTGCAGAGATCTGACGGGATCGGATGCCACAGGGCTACAACTGCTGGCTCAGTCACACTACCCACATTTCCAATGCTCTCCAGCCACGTGTATGTAGTGGCTGCCCTCTGGGACAGGGCTGAGCATTTCTATCACTGCAGAAGCTTCTGTTGTCAGTGCTAATGCAAGAAATTAACTGCCTTATCCCACAGGCAAAGACGGCTCAACACTTTTCAAAAATTATAAAAGAAAGGCATATCAGCAATGAAGGAAAAGAACATAATCATTGAAACCACTGAAGACAAAGTATTTTGAGGGACCTCAAAATTTACTGGTACAAAGCCGGAGGCGGTGGCACACGCCTACAACTCGCGCACCTTGGGAGATGAGGCAGGAGAATCAAAACTTCAAAGCCAGAGGCAGGCTGCGCAACTTAGGGAGACCTTGTCTCAAAAAAATTTCAAAAAGAGGCTAGGAGTGCACCTCAGTGATGGAGCACCCTGGGTCCAACCCCCAGCACCTCCCCCAAAAAAAGAAAAATTTCAGGCAAAAATAAACACACCAATCATAGAACAAGGGAAAGTATGAAGGAAAAGGAAAGCATTCATCAGCATAATAACAGTAAAAAGGGCAAGGTACTCATGAATGCCTGCAGCGGTAGCCCTGTGGCATTCGATGCCATCAGATCTCGGAAGCTAAGCAGGGTCGGGCCTGGTTAGTACCTGGATGGGAGACCGCCTGGGTACACCAGAAGCTGTAGGCTTGGGAGAAGGACCTGGCAACCTCCTCCCAAAAATCAATCTGCCATTGAAAACCCTATGAACAGCAGAGAAGCACTGACAATAGTGTTTCACCTGTCATACACAGGGTCGCTATGAGTCAGATACCGAGACGGCACCTAACAACAAACTCATGAATAATTTCAATGAAATACGTACCAATACCTGTTTAGGGAAAATTACAAATTATTATTAAATGAAATAAAACACTGAAGCAAACGTGGAAAGATGTTAAGATTCGGTTCAAGCATTGGTTGTAATAGTTTCTGTAATTTTCTGTATGTCTGAATTAGCTTATTATGATTTTTAAAATACAATATAAAAACATATTTAACTGGCCTTTATACAATACATAGTAAAATACAATATAAAACTATATTTAACTGTAGCCCAGGATACATACATCTAGCTATTACGTCTTCCATCCAAATAGCTGTACCTGCCACTTGATAAGTGTGGATGTTTCCCTGTGCTGTATAATCATCAGCTGTTCACTGGTTACTGGCCTCAGGCTCTCCATGACTACACTCCTGGGGACAGTGTAGATGCAGGAAGTTAGTTAAACTCAGCAGCATGCTGAGAATTGTCTATAGCTCTGGTCAAGTCATGCTGTGCTGTAATAGCGACACCTAGTGGTCAGTGTAGGAACTCCCACATGCCTTTGGCCAGAGTGGGGTAAGGAGCCGTGTGAAAGAGGGCAAGGTCCTGGGACCGGAGAGGATCATGGTCAGAAGACCGGAACGACTCCAGAGAACCTGACCTGTGCTCCTTCCGTCACCTGGGGAGGGTAGAGAGCCGATGTCTGTTCTGCAGAACCCGCTCCCAGGGTCCTCACCATCACTAAGGCAGAGCTCCAAGTCCTTTAAAAACAATCTGACGTGAGATTTGAGGGAGACAACTTTCTGTGGTTGGGTAGGAAGAGTTTGAGTGGGACCAGGACACATTCTTTTTCCATTGTGAAGCAGGTTCGCCATGACTGTACAGAAATTTACGGGGCAGTTTTTAGGGACCATAGGTGGTCAGGGCTGGATGAAACCTTGGGATTCCTATTACCAGTTCCTCACAGGGCACCTGGATGTCTTAAAATGTCCTCAAGGGCACATGCGGCTAAGAACAAAACTCACACAAATAACACTAGCATTTTTAACACTACACACACTGCAAATAAAATGTGTCCTCCACACAGCTCGCCACAGGACACGGTTGGCCTTCCTCCTTCCACAACCACCTTGTTGTTGTTGCGAGGTGCCATAGAGTTGGTGTCCAACTCATGGCGACCCTATGTACAACAGATGAAACACTATTGTCGGTGCTTCTCTGCTGTTCATAGGGTTTTCAATGTTGGATTGATTTTTGGGAGTGGGTTGCTGGGTCCGTTTCCCAAGCCTACAGCACCTGGTGTTCCCAGGTGCTCTCTCATCCAAGCACTAACCAGGCCTGACCCTGCTTAGCTTCCAAGATCTGACAGGATTGGACACCACAGTGGTACAGCTGCAGGCCCCCAACAACCTATGAGCTGCAAATCGGCAAGTAGCTGACAGCTCAGGACACTGACCCTTACTGGCTTTGACACTGGCATCAACAGACTAAGTACTTTACCCATCAAGAAAACCAACAACTTTGTGGAGTACCAGACCTGTGCAAATATGGTCACCGAGGCTACAGATTGCCACCCTAGTCACCACCTGGCATAAGTTTTACAATTTACTTCAATAACAATGTAATAATAATTGCCAACATTCTGGGCAGTAACTCCATCAAGCCCTGCATATGGGGCTCTATCCACAGTATATCAGTTAATCTCAGCAATCTAACATGTCAGATGCTCTTTGTGCCCATTTTACTGATGAGAAAAATTGAGGTTCAGAGAAGCTAAGGTACCTTTCTAAGGCACACAGCAGAAGGTAGAGGTAGAGCTGAGATTTGCGCCTAGACTCCCTGAGACCAACACCTGTTCACTTAGTCACAAAGCACCAGAAGCCCCATCCAATCCCTGCTCACAGCTAAAATGGATGGCACGGGACTGGTCCATGGCCTTTGCAGCCACAACCCCACACTCACCAGCTGAATGACCTTGAGCAAGTCACCCTGTGGGCCTCAGTTTATTTCACCTATAAAATGGGGCTCATTACCTACCTTGCAGCATCATGAACTAATACAAAACCTATACACTATACTAGGCGGACATTTGAAATGATAATGCGCCACACAAATGTAAGGCATCTAAATGGCAGTCTTTCTCATGCCTGTTGTAGCCATTTCTAGAAGCTTCTTAGCCACTCGCTTTACTGAGAAAAACTGCTGAAACTGTGTATTTATATTTTTACGAAATGTTTGTGTGCACACTCTGTGTGGTCATCTAAAATGTCAGTTATTCCCATCTCATTTTTACCAAACATAATGTTGGGGAGGACTCATTAATGTTAAGAGCCAATTTGAATGGATGCCATGATGTCACTGTGCTGAATTCAGGAGGTAGAGCCCAGCCATGAGCCGTCAAGGATTGCAGCCTTGTGAGGACTCGGGGTGAACAGTCATCAGGTTGGCAGGGGGGAGGGGCTGCCCAGGGATATGGGACTTTCAGGGGAAGTGCTGGGACAGTCCTGAGCCCACTGGGATGAGGGGCCACTGGGGACCCCTGTCCTGCCTCATGGGCTTCAGCTGCTCTGGGTTCTCTGTCTCCATCCACTGCATCAGTCCTGGGGCCACGGAAGAGTTCCATGGTCTCGTGGCCCAGCGGCTCTGCAGCTAAGCCAGCTGCAACGTAGGACCCAGGTGTTCTCTCCATGGAGCAACGTGGGCAGATGCTCCACCACGGCTTCGGCTCACTGTTTCCACAGCCCTTGGTGTGGGAGCAATGCCACGGGGGGCCAAGAACAACAGAATCTGGGACTTGAGGCCACCCTGATTATTGTCACCAAAGTGCCCTCCCCGGGGAAGACCATCCCATACTCTTTTCAGTTCGTGTATGAGCTGGCTGCCACAAGCTTTCCCAGACCCCCACCCAGCAATAACAGGGTCCCTCCCAGTGTCCCCACACTGGCCTCCGTGGATTTCTTGCTCAGAGACCAGCTTTTCACAAGAAGCTTAGTCAATAGAGCTGAAGGGACCAGGGAGCTCACGGAACCATGGATTTCCAGAATGAAGTCCGCTCATGCTGAGAGGGGCAGGGTGCTTCCATATGTCACACACACTGGCTTGCTTTTCCATATATATATAAATATATATATAGCTTTATTGGGGATATAATAGACATTCCATACACTTCATTCACTTCAAGTGTACAAGTGTACAATCTGGGGTAGAGGTTAGCTGAGTGGTAGAGGACTTAACCTCGTATGCATGAGACCCTAAATTCAATGCTCATTATAAAAAAATAATAATCAAGTGTACAATTCCATGGTTCTTAGTACATTCAGAGCTGTGCAAACAGCACCGCAACAAACATTAGGACATTTTCACCACTCCCAAAAGAAACTCCACACCCTTGTCAGACATAATAGCTCATGCCTATAATCCTAGTAACTCAGGAGGCAGAGGCAGGAGGATCTCAGGTTCAAAGCCAGAGGCAGCCCATGTAACTTAGTGATACTCTGTCTCAAGATAAAAAATAAAAAAGGAACTGGGGTGCAGCTCAGTGGTAGAGCACTTATAAAGCATGTGTGAGGCCCTGGGTTCATGCCCCTAAGTACTGCAAGAAAGAAAGAAAGGAAAAAAAAAAGAAAGAAAGAAAGAAAGAAAGAAAGGGAGGGAGGGAGGGAGGGAGGAAGGAAGGGAGGAAGGGAGAGAAAGAAGAAAATTAAAAAAAAGAAAAAGAAAGAGGAGAAAAAAAGAAAAGAAACCCCATACCCTTTCACTATCATCCCTGTGCCTCCCCCACTCACACCAACCCTAGGCAACCAGTAATCCACCCTCTGTCTCTAGAGAAATAGCTTTAGTTACCTATTGCTTTTCATATGTACCAGAAAAAATATGTACCTAACATATATGTTAGGTACATATAAACCCAGGGCTTGGGTTTAGCTCAGTTGGTAGAGTGTTGCTGTGCACCCTCTGAGACCGTAGGTTCCATCCCCAGCACTGCAAAAATGGGAGAAGGACTTGGCGGCCCACTCCCAGAACAATCCTGAAATCATCAGCCATCGAAAACCCTATGAGTAGCAGAGAAGCACTGACATAGCGTGGGGCATGTCTCAGTGTCAGGGAGAGTTTCATTCTGTTGTACGCAGGGTCGCTATGAATCAGAACCGACTCGACAGCACCTACAACAAAACTGACACACTGTGAACTCTACATATATAAAGTGTATGGCTGACAAGTTTTGACATGTGTGTACACCCAGGCAACCATCAGTACAATCAAGATAATACTACATCCATCACCCCTGAAGTTCCCTCGTGAGCCCTAGTAACCTGACCCTCCTCACTCTCTCCATTCCTCCATCTCCAGGTGACCATATGTTTTATGCCAATAGAGCTTAGTTTGCATTTCCTAGAGTTTTGTATAAATGGACCCGCTCAGTATGCATTCCTGTTTGACTCACTTCTTTCACTCAGCATAGTTATTCTGAGAGTCATTCGTGTGCCCTCTACCAACAGTCTATTCCTTCACGTGGCGGAGGAGGATTCCGTGGCACACATAGGCCATAGTTTGCTTATCCGTTCACTTCCTGATGGATATTTGGGTTGTTTCCAGTTTGAGACCGTTACAAGGAGCATTGAAAGTCTTTGTGTGATTATGTGCTTTCAGTTCTCTTGGGACAATAGTTAGGATCGGAGTTCCTAGCTCCTGTGGTTCCTAAGTGGATGTTGAACTGTTGGGGTAGGTAGGGAGATAGGAAAATTGGGCAAGGAGGCAAATTCAAGGTGCTGTGATGAAAAACCCCCAAGCTGCTTGTAATTTCCTATCAAACGTTGCCTTTCTGTTGCTAGATTAAAACAAACCAACACTGGTCTTTCAGTAGGTAATAAAGAACCATGGGTTGCTTATAACTAACCAATAGAAAAATTTTGTTGTTGTTAGGTGCCATCCAGTTGTCATAGCAACCCTACATACAACAGGTGAAACTTGTCAGTGCTTCTCTGTTATTCATAGGGTTTTCAATGGCTGATTTCAATGTGTTTTGGGAGTGGGTTGCCAGGTCCTTCTCCCAAGCCTAGCAGACCCTAAACTAAAAGGTAAACTCATAACAAGTAAAGGCAGTTAGTTATTATTCCTTCCTATCTCAGGTACATCTTTAGTTTTGTTGTTGATGTTAGATGCCATCAAGTTGGTATTCAATTCATAGCGACCCTGTGTACGACAGTTGAAACACTATTGTCAGTGCTTCTCTGTGGTTCATAGGGTTTTCAATGGCAGATTGATTTCTGGGAGCGGGTTGCCAGGGCCTTCTCCCAAGCCTACAGTATCTGGTGTTCCCAGGTGGTCTCCCATCCAAGTACTAACCAGGCTTGACCATGCTTAGCTTCTGAGATCTGATGGGATCGGATGCCACAGGGCTATGGCTGCAGGCTCTTTAGTTTTTTTTTGTTGTTATTAGTTGCCGCCAAGTCAGTATCAGACTCATAGCGACCCTCTGTACAACAGGGGAAACACTACTGTCAGTGCTTCTCTGCTGTTCATAAGGTTTTCAATGGCAGATTGATTTTGGGAGGGGGTTGCCAGGTCTTTAGTTTTAGGCCACACAAAATAAGTCTTGGCCCAGTACAAAGTTAAACTAAATTATACTCCTCCTGACTCTAAACTAAAAGACAAACTGATAATATATTCAGTTAACTATTCCTTGCTGACTCAAAAGCAAAAAAGTAAACTGATAAAATCATGTGGCCCAATACATTGTTAAATCCGAATGTTGTTATTAGGTGACATGGAGTTGGATCTGACTCGTAGCAACCCTATGGACAGCAAAACAAAGCACTCCTCAACACGGTGCCATGCACATCATGATTTTATGTTTGAGCCCATTATTTCAGACACTGTGTTTCCTCACATTTGGAGTTGTGCCACATCAGCAAAAGGAGGTCCCAGAGGCATTATTCCATTCCCAACAGTAAGATGGACTCTACTTTGAGGAGGCAACTCTTCCCCAGTTTTTTCTTGAACCCCGTCCAGCCTGAGGGGCTCATTTGCCTGTACTATATCTCGTATTTTTCTGCTATGCATGGGGTTTTCACTGGCTAATTGTTTCAGGAGTGGGCTGTTAGGTCCTTCTCCCTAGTCTGTCTTAGTCTGGAAGCTCAGCTGAAACCTGACCAGACGTGGTCCTGCTGGTATCTGAAATGCTGGTGGCAGAGCTTTCAGCAACACAGCAACATGCACGCAAGCCCCCTTAGCACAACAAGCTGACAGACACATGGAGGTAAATCAAAATAAAGTTAGTGATTTCCCCCTCAGCCGGTCTGTGAAAAGCTTGAGTTTTGTGCCCAGGGCGTATATCATGCTGGGCAGACCACTGCTCTCTTTTGACTTCAATAAGATGAGGGGGAGAACAAAGATCAGGGCCCGATCTCTAGGGTCACCTGCCTTGTTTGCCCAACATGTTTTTCCTTGTGCTGACGCCTTGCCTCACCCCACCTCCAGGCTCTCTGTCTTCTCCTTTGCCTTTGGGAACCTCCTAATCTCAGATCCCTTCACCCAACAAACCGAGGTTTTCTCCAAGTTTCTCCAGGCTCCTCCAGGCACCTCAATTTCTCTGAATAACACAGCCTTTTAAGAAATTGCCTGCCTGTTTTCCAAAGTGGTTATACCAGTAAGCATCCCAACCAGCAATGACTCAGAGTTCCAGTTGTTCCTTACCTGTGTTAGTCAGACTTTTCGTCACTATGACAAATACCTGAGAGAAACAGTGCAAATGAGGAAAGGTTTATTTTGTCTCATGGTTTCAGAGGTTTCAGTCCATGGTCCCTTGGCCCCACAGCTTTAGGCCTGAGGGGAGGCTGAACGTCACCATGGCCTCAGTGCGTGGTGGAGGAGGCCACTCAACTCATGGCTGCCGGGAAACAAAGCACAGGAGGGGCCCAAGACAAGATATGGCCCCCAAGGACAGGCCCACTTGACCTTCCACCTCCAACTGGGCTCCACCTCTGAAAGTTTCCATCTGCTCCCAGTAATGCTACCAAATCATAACTCCATAATGAGTTAATCCACTGATTAGATCAGAGCCCTCATCATCCAGTCACCTCTCAGTGATTGGATCCACCAACACTTGAGCCTTTTATGGGGAACACTTCACATCCAAACCACAGCAATGTTCTTGTGAAAAAACCACAGCAATGTTCCTGTGAAAGCGTTAAATCAGAAAACAGGGCCTGAAAATGGGAGGTCACCGAGGTAAAGCATTAACAAAGACATGGTAACATTACCGGAGTCTCCGCTAGGCCACAAGAAGGTCAGGAAGTCCATTTCCTCAAGAAAGTCCCATTCTTGAGCCCGGCATGGTGGTGCACGCCTGTAATCCCAGCGGCTTGGGAGGCGGACACAGGAGGATCGCAAGTTGGAGACTATTGGCAGTCTGCATAACTTAGCGAGACCCTGCCTCAAAAAGTAAAAAGAAAAATGGGCTAGGGGTGCAGTTCAGTGGCCCAGCACTTGCAGAGGATGCAGATGCGAGGCCCTAGGTTCAACCCCCAGTACCACACACACACAAAAAAAAAAAGTGAAAAAAAAAATGGGCTCGGGGTGCAGCTCAGTGGCCCAGCACTTGCAGAGCATGCAAGCGCAAGACCCTGGGTTCAACCCCTAGTACCCAAAAAAGAAAAAAAAAATCCCATTCTTCTGATGAAACAAAGGAGTAAACGCCTCTGCAGTTATATTGGGCCAACATACAGTTACCCCCTCAGTGAGGACCCATCTACTGAAGCCAGCCAGTACTGAAGCCAGTACTCAGTGGCTCTACTGAAGCCAGGCAGTACAGCCTGGAGTAAAAAAATTTTATAATCCCTAAGTAACGGTCATACTTGGGCTACCCATTTCTGGGGCCCCTTCCATGCTACGAGGCTTTTCTTCCTTACCGCTTTAAATAAAGCTTCTTCACTTTCATTTGTCTTTGTATAAAAGTTGTTCCTGGGCAGCAAGCCCAGGAGCCCAGCACCCGGCCACCCTCACTCCAGCTCCAGCAACACTTGCTAACACTTAACATGATCTGCCTTTTTAATTTTGATTGCTCTAATATGTGTATAGTAAGATCTCATTGTGGTTGTAATTTGCATTTCCCTAATGACTGATAGTTTACAGCCGTACCACCTTGGCAGTTGAGCTCATCAGATCTCGGAAGCTAAGTGGGGTCGGGCCTGGTTAGTATTTGGATGGGAGACCACCTGGGAATACCAGGTGCTACAGGCTTGGAAGAAGAACCTGGTAGCCCACTTCTGAAACAATCAGCCATTAAAAGCCCTACGAATAGCAGAGAAGCACTGACATAGTGCCAAGCATGGCCCAGTGTTGGGCAGTGTTTCATTCTGTTGTACATAGTGTCACTATGAGTCGGACCTGACTCAACAGCGCTTAACAACAACAACTGATAATATTGAGCATCTTTTCATGAGCTTACTATCCATATGTTCTTTGGTAAAGTGGCTTATCCAACATTTTAATTGGTTTATTATTAGTTAGTTTGCTTTATTAGTTTTCTGTATATTCTATACATATGTCCTTTTGCAGATATACGCTTCTTTTTTTTCCCCAGTACTGGGGGTTGAACCCAGGGCCTCGAGCCTGCATGCTTTGCAAGTGCTGGACCACTAAGCTGCACCCAAGTCCATTTCTTTTTACTTTTTGAAACAGGTTCTTGCTAAATTACACAGACTGCCTCTGGTCTTGAACTTGTGATCCTCCCGCCTCCGCCCCCTAAACCGCTGGGATTATAGGCATGCACCACCACGTCCGGCGCAAATATATGTTTTGACAGTATTTTCTCCAAGTCTGTAGCTTGTCTTTTCATTCTCTTAGCAGTATCTTTTAAAGAGCACTCTGGTAGATCTATTTGTTCTTTTATGGACTATTTTTGGTGTTTCATGTTGTTTAAATGTAAAATGTCCCCAAAGGTCACGTGTTTGAACACTAGGTCCCCAGAGAGTGGCACTGTGTGGCAGGCTGTAGAACTTTAGGAGATGGGATCTAGCTGGCAGAAGTCAGTCCCTGGAGCAGGCCTATGGAAGTTCCACCTGGACCCCTGGTTCTGGTAAGCACCCTCTGCTCCTGTCTGCCATGATATGAGGTTCTCTGCCACAGGCCCTGCAGCCAGCTGCTCTGCCATTCCTACCCACCATTGTGGATTGAGGTCTTCTAAACCATCAGCCAAAATAAATCTTTCCTCCCCCGAGTTCTTTCTGTTAGGTATTTTACCACAGTGATGCACAAGCTAACAAACACAATTGCATTTAAGAAATCTTCATCTAACTCAAGGTCATAAAGATTTTCTACGTGCTTTTCTAGAACTTTTACAGTGTTATGTTTCACATTTAGGCCCATGATCCATTTTGAATTAATTTTTGCATATGGCATAATTTCAAAACACAAACAGTAAACTAGAGCATGTGGGTCTGCATTAAATCTGATTTTAATTTCTCTCCTGGGATTTTCTGTCTTTTCCTCCCCTCCCTACACCCAACCCCAGTGGAGGCAGGAAGGATGGCTAGAGGGCAGCAGGAGAGGACATCAGTCCTTCACCTATTCTCCGCAATCAGTTAGAAGAAGAGCGTGGATCTGTGGGTGGCGCGGCGTGTTCTCACTTGCCTCTGCCTGGATACCCTGCAGTTATTGCCAAATCTGCTTTTGCAAGTGGAGTGGGCCATGGCAATCTTATGTATGTTGCAATGGGAAAGAGGAGTTGAGAAACTAGCAAAAATGGCATTGGGAGGGTTTCTCGTTTTGCAGTTGCTGGAAGAGGCAGCAAGAAGCCGGGTCCTGCATCTTTCTCATCTCCACCAGCTCCAGCTGCCCCAGAATGGGAAAGAATGGGAATGACTGGCAGGTCTCACAGGAGCAGCCTGAGGCCTGCTCGGGCTGAGCACTTATTGTGAACAATGTTCAACAATTAGCAATTATTTCTAACATCCTTTATGATAATCAACACAATTGTAGCATCCATTTCTATAGCAATCGCTAAGGCTCCTAATTCTCTCTGGAGAGAGAACTCACAACTAGAGGCCTTCCAATGCTAACCAAGCACACTCTGGGTGTAGTTTAAATCTCCTTATCTGTGCATACATACTATTAGTTACACGGGGCTTTTGTTTGCTTTTTATGGTGCTGGGGATTGAACCCAGGGTCTTGCCCTTGCATGCTTTGTGAGCACTCAACCACTGAGTTGCACCCCCAGCCCATTTTTTTACTCTTTATTTTGAGACAAGGTCTCACTAAGTTATGCAGGGTGCCTCTAGTCTTGAACTTGTGATCCTCCTGCTTCTGCCCCCCAAGTCACTGGGATTACAGGGGTGAGCCATCACTCCCAGTTTACAAAGAATTTTTTTTTTTTTTTTTTTTTTTTTAGCGGTACTGGGGGTTGGACCCAGAGCCTCGCACTTACATGCTCTGCAAGTGCTGGAACACTGAGCTGCACTCCCAGCCCATTTTTTACTTTTTGAGACAGGGTCTTGCTAAATCACCCAGACTGCCTCTGGTCTCGAGCTTGCAATCCTCCTACCTCTGCCTTCCAAGCCACTGGCATTACAGGCATGCGCCACCGCGCCCGGCTCAGAATTAAAGTTTGTAAACTTCCATAGAAACAATACAATAGGCCTTTACAAATTACTTCTGTGTGCCTCAGTTTCCTCTTCTGGAAGTTGTGTTACCCTCCCCAAGGGCAATTGGGAGGGCAAATGGGGTGATACCTAATAGCAGGTGCAGGGCAGGATTTTCCCCAGTGCCTAGAACAATTCTGGGCACACAGCAGAGACCTAAAAACGTGCTGGATAAAGGAATGAATGAATGAGTGGAGCGTTTTTGTTTGGTTTGGTTTGGTTGGTTTTTTTTTTTTTTTTTTTTCGGAAATCTCTAAGGAGCAGAGCAGCCCCAGGGCCACCAGCGTCCTCTGCGCCTTGAGCAAATGCCTCAGCCTCCCTGGATGAGAGTCCCCGTGGGACCTCTGCGTTTCCTTCGCCCTCTGCCATGACATGAATGAATAAGGTCACACGCTAAGTACGCAACCTCCCTGACAGGCCCAAAGAAGGAGCCTGAGGTTTCCTGGGGGCTCCCTCACCCCTTCCCTATGTCCTCAGGGCATTGGCCCTGCCTGTGCTCAGGGGCGCTGGAATGAGGCTCTTCCACCACCGTCGATAATGACCACAAGCCAGGCGTGGTGGCGCACACCTGTGATCCCAGCGGCTTGGGAGGCAGAGGCAGGAGGATCGCAAGTTCGAGACCAGAGGCAGTCTGATCCTGTCTCAAAAAAACTAAAAAAAAAAAAAAAAAAAAAAAAAAAAAAAAAAAAAAAAAAAAAAAAAAAAAAAAAAAAAAAAAAAAAAAAAAAAAAGGGCTGGGGGTGCAGCTCAGTGGTCCAGCACTTGCAGAGCATGCAAGCATGAGGCCCTGGGTTCAAGCCCCCCCAGTACCGCAAAAAAATAAAATAAAATAAAATAAAAAATAATGACCACAGTCAGCAGTAACAGTCCATGCTGCTCCTCCTCAGCCCCTCAGCAGCAGAGAATCAGATGCCCCCCGAACACAGGAAGCAGCCAGGCAGCGGGGCACTGTGAGGCAAGCGGCTCTGGGGAGGGTCTCTGGCGGATGCTTAGAAAGGTCACAGGCCAAAGACTAGGAGTGATGTGGTCAAGGGCATCTAAGGGGTACCTGCCAAGCTGTATAAGACATGAGGGCGCACCCCGCCCGGGATGTGACCTGTGAACCCTGTAGCAGAGACAACTCAGTCAGGCCGTGGGGCAGGAGAAGCAGGACTCCCTCTTGCCACTGCAGCTCCTAAATCATTCTGGGTAAACAAGCAAAGGAAAACGTCCCCAGGCCCACAGGCAGAGCGATGCCAACCTCTCAAAGGTCAGCAAAGCCATAAATCCACCGCCTTTGCACCAAACAGATGATGAAAAGTTATTTTGCAAATGACACAGCCAAAAAAATTCCCTGGAGCCAAATCCACTGGAAGAACAAAAACAGAGAAGGGGAAATGCCATCTCCCCCCTCCCATCCCAAGGGACCGGCCAGGAGGCCCCGGGGCAGCGAGCGCAGGAGGGTTGCGTCCTGGCACTTTGTAACATAATCCCAAACGCGGCCCTGGGGCTGTTTGTGGCCTAGAGGGGCTGCAGGGCCCTGAGTCTTCCCTGGAACTGTATCAGCTGCTCGCTTCAGGGAGGGGCCTCCAGGGAGCCTCCATGGAACCGGAGCCTGCCCAGGGCTGCCTAGCAGTGGATTCAGACACATCGCTTACAAGTGCACAGGTTCCACACTGACATCGGCTGCTGGGGCTACCAGGGATCTGGCCTGCTGTGATTTTCTTTCAATTAAATAGGTATGCATGGGTGGATGGAAAGAAGGCTGGAAGAATCTATACTTTGACGTTGTTGTTGTTGTTGTTAGGTGCCTTCGAGTCGAGTCCGACTCATAACAGCAGATCAAAACACTTCCCGATTCTGCGCCAGGCAAACAATCTTACTTATGTTTAAGCCCATTGTTGCAGACACTGTGTCAATCCATCTGGTGGAGGGTTTTCCTCTTTTGCGTTGACCTGAACCTCCAGGCTGAGTTCCTTAATAGCTGTACCAGTTTATAATCCCATCAGCAACTTATACAGGTTCCTTTTTCCCCACATTCCCACCAGCATTTGTTGTTGTACGTTTTGCTGATGCTAGCCAATTTGACTGGGGTGAAATGGAATCTCAATGTAGTTTTGATTTGTATTTCACAAATGGCTAAAGATATTGCACATTTTTTCATATGTTTGTTGGCCATTTGTATTTCTTCTTTTGGGAACCATCTGTTTAGTTCAATTGCCCACTTATTGATTAGATTACTTGTGTCTTTGTTATTTAATTTTTTGAGTTCTTTATATATCCCAGATGTTAATCCCCTGTCGTGTATGTAACTGGCAAAGATTTTCTCCCATTCTTTGGGTTCTCTGTTTATTATATTGATTGCTCCCTTTGCTGTGCAGAAACTTTTTAATTCCCTGTAGCCCCATTTATCAATTCTTGATACTATTTCGTGGGCTACTGGAGTTCTTTTCAGAAAATACTTGTCTATACCCATGTGTTGAAGAGTTTTCCCTTCATTTTCTTCCAGTAGCTTCAAAATTTCCAGTTTTATGTTAAGATCTTTGGTCCATTTTGAATTGGTTTCTGTACAGAGTGAGAGATAGGAATCTCTTTTCATTCTTCTGCAGGTGGATATCCAGTTTCCACAGGACCATTTGTTAGAGGCCGTCCTTTTTTCCAATGTATGTTTTTTTTTAATATTAGCACTCGCAGTTATAAATTTCCCTCACAGAACTTCCTTTGCTGTATCCCAAAAGTTCTGGTAGGTTGTGTTTTCATTTTCATTTGATTATAGGAATTTTTAAATTTCCTCCCTAATTTCTTCAATGACCCACTGATCATTGAAAAGCGTACTATTCAGGGGGTGCAGTGGCTCACACCTGTAATCCCAGCAACTCAGGATGCAGAGGCAAGAGGATTGCTAGTTCAAAGCCACAGGCAGCCTATGTAGCTTAGCAAGACACTGACTCAAAAAACAAAGTAAGAAATGGGCTGGGGGTGGGGCTCAGGGGTAGAGCACTTGCAAGAAGGATGCATAAGGCCCTGGGCTCAACCCTCAAGTACTGCAAACAAACAAATAAATGTTGTTCAACCTCCTATTTGTAATGTTTTTGTAGTTTCTTTTGCTATTGATTTCTGGTTTTATTCCATTACGATCCAACAGGATACAAGGAATGATTTCAAGTTTCTTGCATTTGTTAAAATTTGTTTTGTGCCCTAAAATATAGTCTGTTTTAGAAAAAGCTTCACGTAGTGCTCAGAAGAAAGCATATTCCACATCTGTTGGAGGAAGTGTTCTATGCATGTCTATTAAGTTAATTTGGTCTATGGTGTTATTTAACTCTAAGGTTTTTCTGTTGACATTTTGTTTGCATCATGTCTGTTGATGGGCATGGGGGTTACTGAAGTCCCCCATTACTATTGTAACAGGACCTATCTGTTCCTCTATGGCCAGTTGTATTCATTTTGTGAAATTAGGTGCACCAATAAGCTCAGTTGGTAGAGCGCTGCTCTGCAGTCTCTGAGGTCCCGAGTTCGATTCCTAGCACCACAAAAATGGGAGAAGGACGTGACAATCCACTCCCAAGGCAATCCCGAAACAGTCAGCCATCGAAAACCCTATGAGGGTCGCTATGAGTTGGACTCGACTCGATGGCACCTAACAACAACAACAATGTTTGATACATAAATACAACCCTGTATCTTCTGGATTGATTGATTGTTCCCTTTATTAATATGTAGTAACCCTTTGTGTTGGGCTGAAGTCCAATTTGCCTTTTTCGTTTTTGGGGACTTTGAGGGGATTTTGTTTGTTTGGGTTTTTTTGCTTCCCATCCTTTCATTTTCAGTCTGTATCTTTTCCAGTAAGATGTGTCTCCTGAAGGCAACATATAGTTGGGTCCTGTTTTAATACAGTCAGCTAGTCTGCCTTTTATGTGAAGCAATAAGACAGAACGCCACCCCTCTATGTATGTGTGGCCTAATTGAGGAAGCCCAGCTAAATGCAAGGGAAGAGTCAAATAACAAAAAACACCCATTCAAAGCAAAGATATCACAAGGGTGCCCTGGAGCAGCGTGGAAGTGTTCAGCCCCTGAAAGGATAGCGTGGAAGCAGTGTGAGAAGAGGGGTTCCCAGGGCTGGAGTGGCCAGGGAAAGCTTCATGGAGGAAGGGTGAAGAAGAGGGCTCTGGAGGATGGGGAGACTTGAGGGCCAGGTAGAGGTAAGAAACAAAAGAGGGTGGGAAAAGCAAAAGGGCCACCATCGAGCAAAACATGGAGCACAGAGGACTCAGCAAACAGGTGATCTTGAGTGAAGCAGAAGCGCTGAGGAAATGAGAGCTGGAAACTGCCTCAGCGGGAGAGCACAGGCCAGACTGCGCCAACTCACTCACGGAGAAGAACCTTGCCCCTCCCCTGTGCTTCCCACACCTCATTTGTGGGGAAGAGGCCTCCTTAACTGCTTCTTTCAGAAAAGACATCGGCAAAGCCTTGCTTTGGAGTTTGATAGGGTATGTTGTAGTCATATGCACACTGTATTCAGGAGTCAGCTTGACTGCAGAGAAAGCCAGAACTATCATGGTTTGGAAGCACCATTTGAGTAATCACTCCCAACAGCCATAGGTACTAACTGCACTTCAGCCTTGTCAGTCAGTGTTAGCCAGTCAATCCAAGTCAGCCAATCAGTCATAATCAGTGCCGGTCACAATCTGTCAGTCAGCATCAGGCAATCATTCATAATCAGTCTCAGTCATGATGTCAGATAATCAGTCATAATCAGTGTCAGTGTCACCCAATCAGTCATAACCAGTGTCAGTCACAATCATTCAATGTCAGCCAATCAGTCATAATCAGTGTCAGTCACAATCAGTCAGTGTCAGCCAATCAGTCATAATCAGTGTCAGTCACAATCAGTCAGTGTCAGCCAATCAGTCATAATCAGTGTCAGTCATAGTCAGTGTCAGGCAATCAGTCACAATCAGTGTCCAGCATGAATCAGCATTAGTCAGTCATTGTTAGTCAGTGTCAGCCAGTCAGTGAATCAGTCAGTTCGTGTCTATCAGTCTGTCTTTGTTAAGTCAGTCATCATCAATGTTAGTCAGTGCCAGTGAATCGGTGTCGGTCTGTCAATGTGAGCATCAGTGCCAGTAGAGTCTGTCAGTCAGCCAGCCAGCATCAGTCAAGGTCTGTCAAGTGATGTCAACCAGACAACCGGTTAATAAGCAAGGCACTCCACTGGCTTCTGCATACTGTGCCTGTCAGCCTGTTTATTTACCCAGCACCTTTCTTTTTCTGGAAATTGGAATAGGTGAGTCATTCCTCCATGATGGAAAGCTGTCACCCAGAACTCAGAACAAATCACTGAGCTGAGTCAGGCCCGTGGCCCCTTGTTTCAAGCTAGGCCACCTGCTGGCAGACTGAGCAGCTGTGATTGTGAGAGGCTCCTGACTCTGAGAGCAGCCATTCAGAAATGGATCAAAGATGCCGTGGGCTGTGGCACACATCTGGAATCACAGTGGCTCGGGAGGCAGAGGCAGGAGGATCACAAGTTTGAGACCAGAGGCAGTCTGCATGACTTAGACCTTGTCTCAAAATAAAAAATGAGAAAGGGCTTGGGGGTATAGCTCAGTGGTAGAGCACTTGCTCAGCATGAGTCCAACCCCCAGAACTGCAACAACAGAAGGCTAGGGGTACAGCTAAGCTCAGTGTTAGAGCACTTGCCTAGTACACACGAGGCCCTGGGTTCAACCCTTAGCGCTGAGAAAGGAGAGAGGGAGGAAGGGAGGGAGAAAGGGAGGGAGGAAGCCAAAGGGAGCATGGTCACCTTTTGACTCTGAAGAGCCCCTTCCTCCCCATCAGAGGATTTTGGTGGTGTTCCCACCATAGTGCTCATCGGACCCCAAGCCCAGAATTGGCATCACGACCAGGATGATAGGGCGGGCTCCATAGCAGGGGCCCTTACACCTTCTACCCACAGAAGGCTGTGCTATCTGCAGATGCTCAGGCCCAAGTTTTTCCTAACACATCTGTGCCTTCCTCAAATAGGACCAGAATACACAGTAGAGGAGGGTGGAGCCATTCTAAGCCTTGGTTTGGTCCCCAGGTTTGAACATTGTTGTGGGCACGTGTTTTGTCTGTCCCCTTTGAGGAAACTGCGTATCTCCCCTCCTTCACACCCCTTCCCACCCGGGGCTTTGTGTAGTAACTCACAGAGGCTGGAAGGATTGTTGTTGTTGTTGTTAGGTGCCATCGAGTCGGTATCCGACTCATAGCGACCCTCTGTACAACAGGGGAAACACTATTGTCAGTGTTTCTCTGCTGCTCATAGGGTTTTCAATGGCAGATTGACTTTTGGGAGGGGGTTGCCAGGTCCTTCTCCCATACCTACAGCTTCTGGTGTTCCCAGGTGGTCTCCCATCCAGGTACTAACCAGGCCCGACCCTGCTTAGCTTCCGAGATCTGACGGGATCGGATGCCACAGGGCTACAGCTGCAGGCTGGAAGGATTGTAGTACTGCCTATTCTGCGGTGATTGGGCCAGGGATGGGCACGTGACCCGAGCCAGGCCAATCAGAACCCTTACCCAGGATTTTTCCGAGGCTGCCTCTTCATTCCTTTAGTTGGAAGGATATGTGCTCAAGGCTACCAACAGCGTAACCCTCACTCTATAAGGGGAAGCTTATTGTTGTTAGGTGCCGTCGAGTCGGTATCCGACTCATAGCGACCCTCATAGGGTTTTCAATGGCTAAGTGCTTCGGGATTGCCTTGGGAGTGGATTGCCAGGCCCTGCTCCCATTTTTGCGGTGCTGGGAATTGAACTCGGGACCTCAGAGACTGCAGCACAACGCTCTACACTGAGCTAAATCCCAGCCCAAGGGGAAGCTTAGCAGGGGACAATAAACAGAAGGAAGCATGCGCAGAAGGAAACAGACAAGAGACACTTGACAGGGTTTCCAGCCCCACTTCCAGTCAACCCCACAGCTGCCTCTACCATTTGGTTTTGTGAACCACAGTTGTGAGAACCTTTCCTAGTATAAACAGCATATAATTGCTGCTTGGGGCTGGGGTTTAGCTCAGTTGGTAGAGAGCTGCTCTGCGATCTCTGAGGCCCTGAGTTCCATCCCCAGCACCACAAAAAAATGGGAGCAGGAAGTGGCAGCCCACTCCCTGAACAACCAGCCATCGAAAACCCTATGAGGGTCGCTATGAGTCGAATCCAACCCCATGGCACCTAACAAGTTTTAGGCCCCTGTTACCCATTTGTAAGTGGATGACCCAGTGTGGTGTTTACCCAACCCTTCAGCAGCTTGCACCAGAAGTGGGCAAGGATAGCCCAGGGAGCTGCGCTCAGCCCTCAGGTGGAAGAAGTGGGCAGCCCCTCAGGGGGAAGCCTGGCCCTGCACTGCCCCTGATGCTCATGGCCTTTTCTAGCTGTCAGGTGGTGTGTCTTGGGCTCTGACTTCCTTCGCTCAATGTTTTGCTATGAACACACTCCACAGACTGAGCATGTTCTTTTGCTGGTCCTCTTGGTAACTCCGTGCAGGGTTAGCTTCACAGTGTGTGACCTGTGTGGCACACTAGGCCCTGCACTTAGAAGGACTCCACACTTGGTTCAATGCTCTGCTATCAGCAACTGAGACTCTTAATCATTTTCAACAAGGGGACCTGCATTTTAATTTTACACAAAGCACCACAAATTAGGTGCGTGGTCCTGCCATCGTGGAGTCCATCACGGAGTCCATCGTGGAGTCCATCATGGCAGGGTTTGTGATGCCAGTGAATTGCTCCAGCTTCCAGAACCCCTTGCCCAGTGCCCATTTTCTATCTTCCTTATTCCTGAAGGCCTCTCCTCTTCCTCCTCCCCTCTGATCTCCTCACCGCCTCCCCCCTAGATGAGCTTTTCTCCCCGAGGCCAACAGCCTCCATGGCCTCCTCTAAACAGTCCCCACAGCAGCCAGCACCTGCCTTGTTGCTCTCCATCTGAGCTCTATGGAAAACCAGCGCTGGGATTCATTTCACTCAGAACAATGACAAAACAGGCAGCTCTCTTTGCCCCTACGCCTCAACCCCCAACATGCTGCAAGCTGGCCTCCAACCTCCCTCCAGAAGGGGCCTCTGGGAAAGCTGCGCCAGGGTAAACGTGACAGCCTGGCTCATGGGATGGAGCGGTCAGGACCTCGCTGCAGGTTTCGACAGGAAGAACTGCATTCACCAGGCTGCTTCACAGGTCTGTGAGGAGGGTTTGAGTCTAGCAGACAGGTGAGCAGCCGGCGTCCTTGGGAACGGCCTGCTGAGCAGCCAGCAACCGTTATGGGCCTCGGCAGGCCTGGCTGCTTCTCTGGGAAAAGGTGGCTTCTAATCCCTCCCACCCACCCCCCAGGGAGGACTAACACTGAACAGCAGCTGGGGAATCGGGCCATCACCGCAGGCTCCTCACCCACCGGGGAGGACAGAAGAGCCAGCATGAGAAACAGATGCACAATTTGACCATAGGTTCCAGGTGTGGAAAAAGTGATTTATTTCTGGAGCTATAGCAGTAACAGCTATGCAACTAGGAACATTCCACTTATCCATCCCATCCATGCTTTTGTGTCCCAAAGACATACTAAGACTTTGGAAAAATTCCAAAGGGGATTACACTTGAAATATGCTGTTTCTTCACTTTTTTTTTTTTGATACTTGGCTTAATCACCATGAACCAAATAAAATAGCTTTACAGCTTACTAAAACTCCAACTTGTCCTCAAAGGAAGCAGTTTAAACGTTTCCAGTTGTAAGTTAGCAATGCATCGATTCCACAGCAGGAACGAGAGCCAGAGAAACAACAACAACAACAAAAAAAAAATGCAGTTTTCATGGTGAGATTGTCTTGTCCAGAGGAAATGCACACATGAGGAAATGAGGAAAACCCCACTGATGTAGGAAGAGGGGGCCCCCTTCGGGACAAGGGTCCCAAGAGGTGGCATTGTGGCTGCAGTGTTGTCTTTGGAAAAAGGAGGTGAGGAACAAATCTGGGTGAGGCCATGCTAAGGGGAAGGTCAGCAACTCAGGAGGCTGAGGCAGGAGGATCGCAAGACTGGGTTCCAACGGCAGGTGCCTCACATGCTCCCTGAATGGCTAAGCTACCAAGTACCCTAACGGACAAATGAGCTGCAGCCTGCAGGGCTGCCATGGTAACTAGCATGGGCAGGTGGTGCCAGGAGATACTAGGGCCCCTGAGGATATGGGAGACCACGCTCTGGCAGTACTGTCTCGTTTTTGTCCCTTGCAAACAAATACCCCCCTTCCCCCATACCCAGAGCAATAGCTGTCCCTAAGAAACAACACAATCGAAAGTGGTGATAAACCAAAAAAAAAAAAAAAAAAAAAAAAAAAAAAAAAAAAAAAAAAAAAAAAAAAAAAAAAAAAAAAAAAGAAAAAAAAAAAAAAAGAAAGAAAAAGCGGTGCTAAATCTCCACAAGAGCCCTGCTCTGCACTGACCACCCAGAGGTTTCTAGGCAAAAAAAAAAAAAATCATGACTCAGGCCCCTAGTTAACTGTGGCTTAGAGGGGCTTGTTCTGGAAATTGCCATGATAGACAGCTGAGAAAAATACAGAGGCTGAAGGCTGAGCAAAGCAGTGTGTGTGTGTGCGCGCGCATGCGCGGGCTTCTGGGCTGCTTGGATGAAGTGACCTGTGTGAGAAGTGAGGGAAGGCCCCCAGGACAGGCCCTCAGGGTCAAGTGTCCCTGCCACACCCACAGCCCTGCACCACCCCCCAGGAGAGCCTACACAACAAGGCTGGGCTCCCCTTGTGGGTGAGGTTAAGCCATAGCTAACATGAGAACGTCCAGGCTCCAAAACTTCCCCTGGCCTCCTGAGGACATATTGTAAACACTACTTGATGCAATGACAGTCAAGACCATTTACCAGCCTTTTCAAACTTATGACCGTGACCCACGTCCAGGTGACATGGCTTCCAAGGGTGCGGTGCACACAGACGTCCAGATAATGAGTTTGCACTCCGCCTGATCCCGGGGCTTGCTCTGCTAGTTCCTGTTCTGTGGTATTTGAGGTGCTGACCCACTGAATTGATCGTGTGACCCACCTGTGGATGTCACTTGCAGCTGGACACACAAACACATGTGTTTTGGACAAAAGCCTTGGAGCTGCAGTGGGAGCTTCGGTCTTCCACGTATATCAGAAATCACTCCCTCCACGCAGCAAGCCCTGGCCCCAGTGAGGGTCACCGAGTGCCACGTGGGCCCCCACTGCAGCGGAGGAGGAAAAACTCTTCCCTGACCAGCTTTAAAACAAATGGGGTTCTGCGGCGACTAACTCAAGTGCAGGCTGGCAACCATCGGCCCACGCGGCCTGCCCAACTTGCAAGGTAAGACTGGGCCTATCTTTGCAGCGGCGTGGACGGGTCCCTTAGGGGCTCCCCAGCGGCACACCAGCCCTTTGGGATCTCTGAATGAGGACGATGAGTTTGGTCAGGTCAGAGAGAGCAGGGACCGAGGCCATCACGCGGTCCACCTGGTCCTGCGGGAAGACGCCGCAGAGCGCGATGCGCGCCCGGGCGCGCGCGTCCTCCTCGCCCGCAGCGGCCTGGGGCGCAGACCCAGAAGCTCCCCCGGAGGCGCCGTCGTCCCAAGCAGGCTCCGCCCAGGCCGAGTGGCCCAGAACGCGGTTGGAGCTGGGTAGGCTGACCCAGGGGGCGTCAGGCGATCTGTGCCGGGGAAGCAGCTCGCTGCGCGCGTCCCTGGGACCGTGTCCGCCCGGCGTCTGGACCAGGGGGCAGAGCGGGAGCTGGAGGTCGCCGGCGCCAAAGGAGCCCTGCGGGCCCGCGGGGGCGTGCAGGCCTGGTCCCTGCGCCCCGAGGCCAGGCGGCCCTCGGGTCGCAGCACCGCCCGCCCGCGGGGACGCGCCGCCGGAGGGCAGCCAGTCGGGACCTCGCGGCCCGGACGCGAGGGTGCAGGCGGGGTCGTCGCTGAACGCCAGCCGCGAGAAGCTCCCACGCAGGGCGTCCAGGGCCGCTGGTCGCGGCGCTGAAGGGAGGCTGCGCGCGCCCGGCTCCCGGGGGGCAGATCGCGCTGCGGCGGGGCTGCTCCGGGCCTCGGCGCCCCCGCCCGGCCAGGCCCTGGTCTTGGCGCGGAGCTCGTCGGCCACGGCCAGCTGCGCGTGGTGAGGCCTCTCGGGGTGGTAGAACTTGCACTTGATGCCGTAGGTGCACTTCTTGCCTAGAAGGGGCAGCGCAGAGAGGACGCGGGGTGAAACCTGGGGCGTGGACAGGCTGCACGGCCCGGCTGTGCCCGGACCTGCCCCTCTTGGTGGCGATTCCTTTCAGAATCCGGACTCTGCTGCCTTGTTTTTGTTGTTGTTAGGTTCCGTCGAGTTGTGTCCCACTCATAGCAACCCTCATAGGGTTTTCAATGGCTGACTGTTTCGGGATTGCCTTGGGAGTGTGTTGTCACGTCCTTCTCCCACTTTTGCGATGCTGGGAATCGAACTCGGGACCTCAGACACTGCAGAGCTGTGCTCTACCAACGGAACTAAATCCCAGCCCCTAAACTAATTGGTGCGACCCAGATGGGGATTGCGGGTTCTGCCGCATTAGCCCCCCAGAAAAGCCTCAGGATCTGGTCCGTGACTGACGTGGGAAGTGCCCTGGGGCATGGGCGTGATGGGAGACGGGGCCCAGGCCATGACAACCCTCAAAGTCAGCAGAACATCAGTCCAAGAGCTCCCTCTGACCAGGTTCTGACACCAGATCTCTGGATCTGACGACCTTCAGCCTCTACTTTACCGGGGACCCTATGGGGCATGGATGCTCCTGGTGTAGGACTGGCCTCTGTCACTGCCTCAGTTTCCACCTTTGTCCACATCCCTTGTACTCTCCTCTGCTATCTCCCTACAGCTGTTTTAACAGAGGTGGTCAAATGAACTCATAATTGATCACCTAAACCCAGGCACTTTAGAGAGTGAACAGGGGCTTGCAGGGCCAACCTGAATATTTCTGTAATTAAATTAATTCTAACAAGAAATGACTTTGAATGTCACCCAAGGTCATATTGTAAGTGCAAAAACCAAGACCCGAGGACATTAAATAACCTGCCAGAGCAGTTGAATGAAAGAGCTGGCTAGAAGGTCAGCTGGGGTAAAATCCTCAACTCTTAATGGACAGCACAGACCAAAGTCCCTAAAGGTTAGAGCTGGGGGAACCATGGGGCAGGATGAGGACGTGAGGTGTGAGGGGAGCGAGGGGCACACGGTTTCAGCACTCACAGGGTCCCACGCCCCAGGGGGACATCGGCAACCTGCAGTCCAGAGAGGTTAAGTTCCTCCCCAGGGTCATTCAGCTGACTCAGGGTAGAAGTTGGAACCCAGGCTGCTTCTGGCTGTGCCCCTGTGCTGCCCCACAATGTTCCCCCGACAGGGCCGGGCCCGTGAGGCCTGGGCACTCGCTACCCACCGTAGGGACAGTGCTGCCAGGATGGCTCTGGGGGCCTTGGCTTTCTGCTCAGGAAGTTGCTCAGCGTGGGTCCGTGGCGGCCCAGGGGGTCATCAGGAGGCATGAACCTAGAAGATAACCACAGAGGGGCCGCTGCAAGACCAGCTGGGACTGGCCACTGGCACCTACATAGGATTGAGGGGAGCAGACCCGAGCCACCCAGTGACCGCCAGATGTCCCCCAGGAGGGTTCTCATAGCATCTTAACCAGCACAACCCTTCCTTCAGATTGAACCCATGCAGAGCATAGCACAGCCCAGCCGTGGCCTCTCCTGAGTTCTCCACCTCCGTGTGAGCCAGCAGGGTCAGAACCACCTGGCAACTTGTTAGAAAGGCAGCCTCAGGCTTCGCGCTGCACCTGCTTAATCAGAATCTGATGATGTTCAGGAAGCTGCATTTTAACAACTTCCCAGGTGGTTTTTATCTAGGAAAATGAAAGCGTAATTGCCAGGGCTTCCGCTGCTTCCCATTGTCCTCACAAAAGGTTAGGAACTTCCATGGCATTAACAGGTCCTGGGGTTCTGGGCTGCGTGGCTTAGGGTTCTTTTTCCTGTGTGCCTCACTCATGCCAAACTCAGCTCGGGCATATGCAGGTGATGGGTCACTATTAACAGACTCTCAAGTACCAGTCCATGAGTAAATCAGTAAGTCAGTAAGTCAGAAAGTCAGTAAGTCAGAGAAGAATCAGACCTAAGAGCCACCTACACATAGCTCGTCAGCTCCCACTTAGTCCTGGGGGCTCTGGCCTTGGTCTTAGCTTCCGGGGCTGCCCTGACTCTGCACATGTGGTCCCCTCACACCAGCCTGCCCAGGGCCTGCCCCTTCTCTCTGGCACAGGGCCCTAACCAGGAGGGGAATGTGTGCCCAGGATGCTCATGGCTCAAAGGGAAAACAAAGTGCTTCAAGAGCCGGGCATGGGGGCAAATGCCTATGATCCCAGCTGCTGAGGAAGCTGAGACAGGAGGATCACGAGTTCAAGGCCAGCCTGGGCAACTTAGCGAGAACTTATCTCAAAATAAAATAAAAATTGTAAAGGGATGGCAGGGTGTCCCAATGGTAGAGCACTTGCCAAGGAAGTGTGAATCTCTGAATTCAATCCCCAGTACCAAAAAATTAAAATAAATCAAAACGCCTAAGAAGGAAAACTCCCATTTAGTGAGATCCACCTTTTTAAATGAACACTTCTGCTCTCGGGAGACCCTTCCAGGCCATATAAACGTTCTGCATGAGGGCCGTGGATTCTCAGTGGAGGAGGGGCTGTTTTTGTGGGTTGCTGTCTCCCCAGGAGTCGTGCAGAGGTCCCACCCTGCAGAGAGCTGGGCAATCCCTGGCCTAACACGGCCTCCGAGGCTCAGCTCCCAGCAGCACAGCCAGCTTCTCAGAGTTGGGCCCCGACCAAGAATGCAGGGAGCCACCCACTGCCGTTCTTAACAGTTCCCAAAGGCTTCGCCGCCTCTTCTCTCAGGAGCAAGAGCTGTGCCAAAAGGGCCCTGCGGACGTGCCTGGGTGCCCAGGGCGTGTGCCCTCATTCACAAGCAGGCAGGCAGGTCACCCCTTAGCTGAGGCCTTTGCCTCAGAAGGACTTGGCCTGGGCCGAAGGCTGTCACCAGGCCAGAGGCACCATGACCCATCAGCCAGCCCTCAGCGAGGATTTCTGGAACCCACAGGTACCAGACTTGCCAGATTTCTCTAGGCCAATTCTAGACAGAGTCACTGAGAATCAGGAAGGGACCATGGGAGCTACTGTAGGGTGTCTGGGGCTCAGAAGGACACTTCACCTCCTCTGCTGCAGGGGTGCGTAGGGGGATCGCAGTGTCTTCTGGGGACCATGTCCTGACCTGGCCTGGAAATAAGTGCTGCCACTTCTGGGGTACAGTTCTCTCTCATCCTCACAACGATCTCACAGGCATTGTTGTTCCCCTCTTTTCAAGGTGAAGACATTTGGCTCCGTGACGCTGATTCCCCCGCCAAACCCCGCCTCAGCCAGGCAGGGCCTCTGTTGGAAACCTCTCCTGCCACGTGCAAAGCGCCAGCTGGCTCTCGGCCCCACACTTGGCTGCAGGGTCAGGAGCTGCTCTGTTGTGGGGCAGTGCCTGAGCCAACCCCCAGTGCTTTCCCTTCCCTGCTGCTCGCCTCCCCTGGGCCACCACTGTTCCATCACTCCATGCACTGATTCCTTTGGGTACCACCATCACTTCATGCCAATAAAGGGCCAGGCACACTGGGGACATGGCAAGGGAACAGAGCTGAGGAGCTTGTGCAAAAGGCCAGTCAGAGAGCCCAGGAAGCCCTAAGCTCACACTGCCTGGAACAGGCACTGAAGTGGAAGCGGCATCCCCGCTGGCTGGGTGCCACACAGGTCTCACCTGCAGACTCATCCTCTCTGCCTGACTCCCAGCGCCCACCCAAACACGTCTGCCACAGACAAGCTGTCCTTCCCTCCCCACCTTCACCCAATGCTGACTGACAAGTTCCTGCCATGTGACCCTGCCGTCCTTCCCTCCCCTGGCTGTAGATGGTCCCTGACCTTGGGGCCACGTGAGCCCAGGACAGGTTAAGATGGTTGCAGCCCACAGAAGATAATCTCTTGCCCATTCCCATATGTAATTTGAAACTTGAAAAGAAAAAAGAAAACCTGAAATAAGTGAAAGGAACACAACAAAGTTCAGAAAGTCCCCAGGAGCACCGGGCACGGTGGTGCACGCCTGTAATCACAGTGGCTTGGGAGGCGGAGGCAGGAAGATCGCAAGTTTGAGACCAGAGGCAGTCTTCGTAACTTAGCGAGACTCTGTCTCAAAAAGTAAAAAAAAAAAAAAAAAAAAAAGGAAAATGGGCTGGGGTGCAGCTCAGTGGTCCAGCACTTGCAAAACATGCAGGCATGAGGCCCTGGGTTCAACCCCCAGTACAAAAAATAAAAAATTAAAAAATTAAAAAGTCCCCATGATGCCTGTTGGAATGTTATTTGAAGGATTAAGTTTTCCAAAAACACTTTGGTACACTAAGCACGCTCTTGGCCCCCCTGTTGGGCAACTTTGCAGCGAGTCAAGGAGATGTGACCCTGGGGACGGCAAGGTTGGGGATAAAACCACCCTGTGGGAGAAAGGGCCCACGGGGAAGCTGGACATTTAAGAGTGACCCAGAGGAACCGAGATGACCCTGTGGCTCGGGGAGGCGGGCTCCCTCTGCAGAGCTGGCCGCGCCCCAGCCCCGGATGCCAGCCCCCCCCCACCCCCCCCCCCCCCCCCCCCCCCCCCCCCCCCCCCCCCCCCCCCCCCCCCCCCCCCCCCCCCCCCCCCCCCCCCCCCCCCCCCCCCCCCCCC
>VMDO01000245.1:93088-199635 GCA_007922755.1 Pedetes capensis | reverse complement strand
TAGCGGTCATCGTAGCAGACCACCCGCCGGCCGTTCACCTTGCGGGACGGGGTGTACACGAGCACCCCCTGCCGCTCCAGCTCCGCCAGCACGTGCTGCTCTGGGGCCGCAGGCAGAGGCCGCAGGTCAGGGCTTGGCGCAGCCACACCCCAGGGACCTCCCGGACCCAGTCCCGCCTCCCCACCCACGCACCGTGGGTCAGACCTACACCAGTTTCTCCCCCATCCCTAACGCTCAGGTCTTTGGCGAAATTTCAGTCCAAGGGCAAGGAGGCTCTTGGCCTCAATCCAGAGGATGGCACCCAATCAGGAAGAGCCCCTTTAGAAGGGAGATTTTCAGCTGCAAGCGCTTGTCCTTTTGAGAGTCACCTGCCACATTGCCCTACTAGAATTGACACAAGGCCTGCTTTTGGGGAGAGATCTTCCTGTTTAACGGGAAGCCTGGTGGTGCCTAAGCAATGAGAAGGCCCCTGTGTGGGCCTTTTCAGGGGAAACAGGAGTCCATCTTCCCCTCGGAGTCTGCGGGGCCACCTTTGGGCTGGACGTCCCACAGCACACAGCTCTGAGCCACTCAGAAATGAAGCAGGGAGAAAGCTGGGTACAGTGGCTACGCCTGTAATCCTAGCCCTTGGGAGCCTGGGGCAGGAAGATCAGGAGTTCCAGGCCAGCCTGGGTTGCATACCAAGACCTTGTCTCAAAAAAAGAAAAGAAAAGAAAGACTGTAAGAGGAAGAGTCCCAGATTAAGAATGCACAGCCTGGATCCTGGGCTGAGCACATTTCGTGAGTACTTCACTCCTCTTTAATGCTAGGTTTTACCTTCATAAAATGAGGGTAACAGAGCTGGGCACGGTGGAGCACACCTGTAATCCCAGCAGCTTGGGAGGCGGAGGCAAGAGGATTGCAAGTTCGAGACCAGAGACAGACTGCATAACTTAGAGAGACCCTGTCTCAAAAAGTAAAAAAAAAAAGGGGGGGCTGAGGGCACAGCTCAGTGGCCCAGCACTTGCAGAGCATGCAAGCGCGAGGCCCTGGGTTCAACCCCCAGTACCACACACACACACACACACAAAAAGAGAGTAACAATACCTCCTTCATCTATCCCACATTGCTTGTCAGTAGACTGAATAAGCTAGGGGTATGAGAGTTCTCACAAAAACCCAAAAAGGAGGTGGACACAAGTCACTGGTACAAACACTGCAAGGCCTTTCCTATCTGGGGCTAAAATCCTCAACCCAGGAAGGGAAGGGCCGCCGTGTAATCTTAGTTTAGCCTTTGGAGACATGAAGAAGTGAATCCCTTCCACACGTAACAGTTACTCAGAACCTGGAACAGTGTTAGCATATCCTTCACAAATTATTTCTTCCCTGAAGTTTAAATCCTTTGCAACATGACATAACTTCTAGACTTTAGAAAGGTGCATAATGCATTCATGGTACAAAGTATAAGAACAAATACCATGACCTTGAGATGTAGCTGGGCTGTGCAGGGAATTCCCTGCTGCCTCTCCCAGTTCACAGTCCTCTTCCACAGTCTTCTTCCTCTACCTGAAGGTAACTCCAGGTTTAGAACTTAGTGTTTATGATCCTCTTGCTTTTGTTTTCAAAAACACACATGTACGAGGGCCATTTTCAATGTGGCTCAACATTGGACTTGACAAGAATGGAATTGTCCCCTCTGCTGCCCTTATACAACTGCTTTTCTTCATTTACCCTTGTGTTAGAGAGGCTCAGCCAAGCCCAGTGTTCACTGCAGTCAATGTGTGTGGAAGTCCCCAGCCCAGAAGTCCTGGGAACTCCTAGGGTAGATCTCTAAGAATTTTTGCCAATTTGGTGGGTATAAAATGGCACCTTATAGATGGTTTTGTTTTGCATTTCTCTCTGGTTAGTAAAGAGATTGAACATTTTTGCCTATGTTTATTGGCCATTTATGTTTTCTTTGCTGTGAAAAGCTTATTCATGCTTTTAGCTCATCTTTCTGTTGGTTCATTGTGCTTGTCTCATTAATTTGGAGAAGTTCCCATAGATCTAGACAGTAATCCTTTATCAGCAATATGTGATGTGTACTCTGCCCCAGCCTGCCTGCCTGCCTTTCTTTCTTTCTTTCTTTCTTTCTTTCTTTCTTTCTTTCTTTCTTTTTCTTTCCTTCCCTGCTTGCTTGCTTGCTTTCTCTTTCTTTTTGTGTGATCTGTTAATGAACTAAAACCTGTATTTTCATGTAATCAAATTTATTCATCTTTCCCCCATGGGCTTATCTTTGTGTCTTAAAAAATTCCTTCCCTACCCCAAAATACTTTTCCTACTTTTTTTTTTTTTTTTTTTTTTTTGTGGTACTGGGTGTTGAACCCAGGGCCTCATGCTTGCGTGCTCTGCAAGTGCTGGACCACTGAGCTGCACCCCCAGCCCATTATTTTACTTTTTGAGACAGGGTCTCACTAAGTTATGCAGACTGCCTCTGGTCTCGAACTTGCAATCCTCCTGCCTCTGCCTCTTGAGCCACTGGGATTACAGCTGTGTGCCACCTTGCCTGGCTACTTTTCCTACTTTTTACTCATATTTAAATATTTCATAACTGAACAGTTAAAGCCACCAGCCTCCATGCTCGGACCATAAAGAATTACTTGAAGAAACCATTTTATGAGGGAGAACTGAACACAGGTATTCTCCCCTCCGCCTCCCTACATCCTGTAGAAGTGACAGGAAAGAGGTACAAAAGGGGGATCCATAGTCACTTTAAAAATAGGCTTGGGGACAGCAGCAAGCCCAGTATTTTGACAATTTTAGAAAAGTGGCAGAGAGGATAATACGGATTCTCCTGCATGCATGAAGCCACGGCCCCAAATGTACACCGAGGGCTGAGTGGAGGTGGCTATCACGAGTCCTGGAAGCCACAGAGCACTCCAGGCCATGGAGGAGTGAGAGTGAGGGGACAGGGTAGAGGCTAATGGAAAGGCTGCCCATGGGCCACTGCTCTGAGGGAAGAGACCTGCCCTCTTCTCCTATCCCTGTCGCTATAAAGAAAGGGAACACAGCTAGCAAGGAAGGAGGCTCCGATTGTGCTTCAGTCCTGGAACAAAAAACCCTCAAAGTTCTGACGCTGGAATATGTGATGGGCAGAGGGGACCTGCTGCCAGCCTGCTCCATGCAGGGCATGAAGAAGGGAAAACTGCCAGGCAGCACCAATGGGCAGTGTGTTTTCAGGGAAAGAGCCCCATCGTAAGCAAGAAACCCCAGGCCGGTGTCTTAGTGCACACCTGCAATCCCAACGACTCCAGAGGGGGAGGCAGGAGGGTCACAAGTTCAAGGCCAGAAGCAGCCTGCGCAACTCAGTGAGACCTTCACTCAAAATAAAAAGTCAAAACTGAGGTGCAGCTCAGTGGTAGAGCACTCGCAAAGCACGTGTGAGATCCTGGGCTCAATGTCCCAAGTACCAAAAACAAAACAAAACAAAACACCCAATAAACAAAAACAGCAAAAAAAAAAAAAAAAAAAAAAAAAAAAAAAAAAAAAAAAAAAAAACAGGGATTTGCGGAGGTATATTGTTAAAGGAATTCTTTTTTAGTTTACATACAAACTAATGGATTTTACTATGACATTTTCATACATGCATATCATTGTACATTGCTCATATTCACCCCCAGAGATATATATTAACCAATCTAACTCTTTATTCAGAATGTTGTTGTTCTTGGGTGCCATCTAGTTGGTCTGACCCACAGCTACCCTATCTACAACAGAAGAGACACTTCCCAACACTGTACCATGCCTGGTACTATTGTCAGTGCTTTTCTGCTATTCATAAACTGTTCAATGGCTGATTGTTATTTGGGAGTGGGCTGCCAGGTCCTTCTCTCAAGCCGACAGCACCTGGTGTTTAGTCTCCCATCCAACAACTAACCAGGCCCGACCCTACTTAGCTTCTGAGATCGGACAGGATTGGATGCAAGGGTGGTACAGTGGCTGGCTTATTCACAACAGAAACTGACAAACACAGATCACCAGACTTTTGGGAGGAAAACCTAAGAGAATGAGAGAGAGAGAGAAAAAGAGAGAAGGAAACAAAGAAAACTGACCTCAGAAAAACTAGGCAGTATTTGTGGAAGAGAAGTTAAAAAAAAATCTGTATTCGGGTAGAAATATTTAAGAAGATACTGCATTCATAGGCAAGAATAGCATTTTATTTAAAAGAATAAAGAAAAAAGTAAAGGAGGGAGAAGAAGAAACAACTGGTAACTACTGACAGAATGAAGAACAAACCAAGGAAAAGCCAGGCATGGTGGCATAGGCCTGTAATCTCAGCAACTGGGGAGGCAGAGGCAGGAGAATTGCAAGCTCAAGGCCAGAGGCAGCCCGCGTAACTTAGTGAGACCCTGACTCAAAATAAAAAAAATTAAAAATGGGCTCCTGGTGCAGGCCAGTGGTACAGCACCTGCAAACTATTTGCAAAGCCCTAGATTCAACTACAACTATGGCAAAAAAAGAAAAAAATCTTTGGTCAAAAGAGAAGAAGGAAAAGTTCAGGGATGCTTGCAGAGTGACCGAGACATTGGCCCTCCTGCTGTGGACTCGGCTGAACCAATGCCAGCAATGGTTTAACATCTGACTTCTTGTTACATGAGAACCAAACAACCACCACAGGAAAAAAACCCTATTGGCCGGGCACGGTGGCGCAAGCCTGTAATCCCAGGGCTCGGGAGGCAGAGGCAGGAGGATTGCAAATTCGAGACTAGAGGCAGTTGGCGTAATTTAGCGAGACCCTGTCTCAAAAACAGTAAAAAAAAAAAAAAAAAAAAGGCAAGCCAAGCACAGTGGTGCATGCCTGTGATCCCAGCGGTGTGGGAGGCAGAGGCAGGAGGATCACAAATTTGAGACCAGAGGCAGTCTGCATAACTTAGCAAGGCCCTGTCTCAAAAAGTAAAAAAATGCAGCTCAGTGGTCCAGCACTTGCAGAGCATGCAAGCTCGAGGCCCTGGGTTCAACACCCAGTAGCCCCCCAAAAAAAAGTTAAAAAAAATGGGCCAGAGGTGCAACTCAGTGGTCCAGCACTTGCAAAACATGCAAATGTGAGGCTCAACACCCAGCACCACACACACAAAGAACATTATTTAAAAGATGGTGTTCTATTATTTATACCTTAAAATATTCCTACATGATTTAAGAATTAAAGTGGGATCTGGGGGTGGTAGTACACACCTGTAATCCCAGCCCTCGGGAGCTAAGGCAAGGGGACTGACAAAGTTCAAGACTGGCCTGGTCTACCCAGTGAGACCCTGTCTCAAAAAAATAAAAAATAAAAAAATAAAAGCAATTTATCTAGTCAACAAGTATTTATTGCCAGGTACAAGAGCTAGGGCACTGGCCAGGGCCTTGGTGGGGCTTTGAGTGCACTGAGGAAGACAGACCATTAAACCAACTGAATAAGTGACCATGATTGTGGGGCACCCTCCACGGAAGAGGGGACAGCACCCCTAGAGCACATGCCTTGTCCCACCCGGCATACCTCTGATAGGGGTCTCAGACCGTGATGGCTCTTTCCTCCAGGATGGGACAAAAACCTTGATGTAGGTGTGTCCTCTGTCCCTGAACCAGTCCACTGCCAGCTGGATGCCCCGGCAAGAGAAGGCTTCTTTATTTCCATGGCTACAAGGGGAAGACAAGGAAATCTAAGACTCAGAAAGGGCTCCTAAGAGTGGCTTCCCCTGGGAACATCTTGGCACACGATCTCATAACTAGAAAGATCCAGGCAAGTCTGCCTTCTGAAGACAGCCTACTCTTCGCAATAGCTTGTAAGTTGTTGTTGTTAGGTGCCGTCGAGTCGTGCCCGACTCATAGTGACCCTCATAGGGTTTTCAATGGCTGACTGTTTCAGAATTGCCTTGGGAGTGGGTTGCCACGTCCTTCTCCCATTTTTGTGGTGCTGGAAATTGAACTTGGGACCTCAGAGACTGCAGAGCAGTGCTCCACCAACTGAGCTAAATCCCATCCCCCAGCTCGTAAGTAGAACCAGGCAGCTGTGATAAGTACACTGAGGTGGGAGACATTCCAGGGATTCATTGGCTAGGGTGCTCTCTAACTGAAGCTGATCAGGATCGACAGGGAATGAGTGAGAGGAGCCATCTGCAGAGTTGCTCTCCTGAGAGATGGTTGCAAATGTGTTACTGGGTTTAACCCAAGTCCAAGCAAGGAGGCCAGTGCCCCACAAATTCCACCAAAGACATCAGTGAGGCAGGAAGGAAAGAGCAGTGCAACAGCAGGAAAGGGTGTTGCCGGCTTAGTAAAGGTTGTCATTGCCAGGCGCGGGAGCACACATCTGCAATCCCACTGACTTGAGAGGCTGAGGCAGGAGGAAGTTCAAGGCCAGAGGCGACCTGTGTACCTTAGCAAGACCCTGTCTCAAGATCAAAAAAGAGAAAAGCAGCTGAGGTTGCTGCTCAGTGGGAGAGCACTTGCAAAAGCATGCGTGAGGCCCTGGGTTCAGTCTCCCCAGAACGGAAAAAATGTAAAGAGATCGTCATCCTTTCTCCTAAGAGGAATGAGAAGCCATGGAAAGAGTTCAAGATCGGAAGCAAGGAAGAGGCGATGGCGTGCTGGGATCCCATGTGTGTTTCATCAAGCTCAATGTGGCTACAAAGAGGACAACAGGTTGGAAGGAGCAAGAGCAAGTGTGGGTTCCAGTTAAGAAGCTCTTGTCGCACTGGGCACCGTGGCTCATGCCTACAATCCCAGCGACTTGGGAAGCAGGGGCAGGAAGATCACAGGTGTGAGACCAGAGGCAGCCTTCGTAACTTAGGGAGACCTGTCTCAGATAAAACATAATTTAAAAGGGGCTGGGGTTGCAGATCAGTAGTAGAGCATTTGCAAAGTATGTGCAAGGCCCTGGTTCAGCCATGTCCATCCTAATACTGCAAAAAAAAGAAGAAAAGAAAGAAACAAAAGGTAAACAAAAGAAAAGAGAAAAGAAGAAACTGTTGTCATCCCAGCAAAACTTGGTGGCGGCTGGGACTGAGCTGCTATGGTGGGTAGGGGAGAAGAGTAGGATCCCAAAGAGGTATTTAGAAGGTAAATCACCAGAGCTTGGTTTCTATTGGACAGAGAGTCACTACAGAAGGCACTGAGGCTGCTTCCACGACTCTCGCACACCTGGACAGTGCTCTGTTCACTGACATGGCCTATAGTTTTGTTGTTGTTAGGTGCCGTCGATCCGGTATCCGACTCATAGCGACCCTGTGTACAATAGGCAAAACACTATTGTCAGTGCTTCTCAGCTGTTCATAGGATTTTTAATGGTGATTGATTTTTGGGAGTGGGTTGCTGAGTCCGTCTCCCAAACCTGCAGCACCTGGTTTTCCCAGGTGGTCTCCCATCCAAGTACTAACTAGGCCTGACCCTGCTTAACGTCCAAGATCTGATGGGATCAGATGCCACAGGGCTACGGCTGCAGGCCCTGGCCTATTGTTTGTTGTTGTTGTTGTTAGGTGCCATTGAGTCGTCGGTATCAGACTCATAGCGACCCTCATTGGGTTTTCAATGGCTGACTGTTTCAGGATTGCCTTGGGAGTGGATTGCCAGGCCCTTCTCCCACTTTTTCGGTGCTGGGAATTGAACTCGGGGCCTCAGAGACTGCAGCGCAGCACTCTACCCACTGAGCTAAATCCCAGCCCAGCCTATAGTTTGTTGTTGTTGTTGTTAGGTGCCATCAAGTCGGTATCCGACTCATAGCGACCCTCTGTACAACAGGGGAAACACTATTGTCAGTGCTTCTCTGCTGTTCGTAGGGTTTTCAATGGCAGATTGATTTTTTGGGAGGGGGTTGCCAGGTCCTTCTCCCAAGCCTACAGCTTCTGGTGTTCCCAGGCGGTCTCCCATCCAGGTACTAACCATGCCTGACCCTGCTTAGTTTCCGTGATCTGATGGGATCGGATGCCACAGGGCTACAGCTGCAGGGCCTATAGTTTAGGGGGGAAAAATCACAAGTTTTGTTCTGGATACGTGTGGAGTTGCAGGAAGCTTTGTGACCACTAGGAGGACATGTTAAGCAAATAGCGAGGGTTCAGAGGAGCCAGCTGAGTGCTCAACACTGTAGGTCACAGGTGGTTACGCAACAGTTGAAGCCATAACATGTACAGAATTATCCAGTTGCTAGAGAGGAAGTGGGAGGCCTAGGACTGGCCCAAGGAACTCTGGGATACACCAGCTATTATAAGTAGGGAGGAGAATCTTACAAAAGAGACAGAAAGAATCTGCCTAAGGAGGAGGCAGAAAATCAGCTAGGTGCTGCATCATGGAAGCCAGGGGAAGGAAGCAGCCGAAGGTTGTGCCAAGGGACTGTAGAGGCCTGATGACATCCTCAGACTTAGCTGATGGGGATCACTGGTGTTTTGACTTTGATGGGGATCACTGGTGTTTTGCTGGAGAAGAAAAGTGAATAGAGTTATTACTGCTTTCTCCCCAAAACCCCTCAGCTTCCTTCAGCCCTTTATCCCAGCCCTGCACCTTCCTCAACCCGCACCACAGGGCCTTTGCACCAGCTAGTCCTTCCATCTCTGTTCACTCCTCCTCCTCCTTCGGATCTCAGCTGCATCTTCACTTCCTCAGGAAAGCATCTCCTGGCCTTCTATCATCTGTCAGGTCCCCTATTAGAAGCTCTCAAAACATGGCACCTATGCTTCCTGGTATTTAGGAATGGTCACCTTCATCTAGGGGACTCTGAGGGACTCTAACACATAAGCTCCCCTTGCTCACCACTGAGTTCCCAGAGCCTAGGATGGTGCCTCCCACACGTTTGTCAGCTTGTCATCCTGTCGAGGCCTGCATGTTGCTGTGATGCTGAAAGCTATGCCACCAGTATTTCAGATATCAGCAGGGCCACCCATAGTACACAGGTTTCAGCTGAGCTTCCAGACTAACACAGGCTAGTGAGACGGACACAGCAGCCCACTCTGGAAACCATTAGCCATTGAAACCCCTATGGATAGCAGAGAAGCGCTGTCAAATAGAGTGCCAGAAAATGAGCTCCCCAGCCTGGAAGGCATTCAAAAGAGGAGTAGGGAAGAGATGCCTCCTCAGAGTCAACCTTAATAACGGGAATAGCATAAAGCCCGTGGGACCTCCTTTTGCTGATGTGGCATGACTCAAAATGAGAAGAAACATAGTGGCTGCAACAATGCGCTCAAATTTGAAAAGATCATGTGCATGGTACAGTGCAGGGCAGTGTTTGGTTCTGTTGTGCATAGGGTCTCCGTGAGATGGACTTGACAGCACCTAACAGTAAGAAGCAGGACAGCCACTGACATTTGGTAAAGGCTCAATAAAAGTGTGCTGAGTGGATAATAGGGGCAGACACAGGTTCCTGAGGAGCCCGGTGGGGTGGGTCTCCCTCCCATGCTGTCTTGTGTGTGACTCTTCCTTGCGGCTTCGTCCGGGGGTGGGACAGTCATGGGTTTCTACAGCAGGAACAGGGGGCGGGGGCAGTACCCAACGCTAGCACCGGCTGCTTAGCTCAGCGGAGGCGCCTGCGAGCCCTGGGGAGTCCCTGGGCTGCCGGGACGGCGTTTCTCCTTCCGGCCGCAGAGGCAGCGCCCGAGGCTTGGACAGGCCATGGGGAACGCGGACAGCCACCGACGCCATAGGAAGGGAAAGAGAAGGCAGGACACAGGTCCCTGCTGCCCCAACAGACGTTGAAAGAAGAAGGAGGGGACCGCCCTCCAGGTCCTGGGCGGCCCCACCCCACCCCTGCCACCCAGCCAGGGAGGGGCGATGTGGGGATCGGACGTGGGCTGCCGCTGCTGCAGGGTGGCCTTGGGGCAAAGTGGCACGCCGAGGAGCCTGGGGCAACATCCCAGCCGGGTGGGTCATTGGAGCCTAGGGCTGAGCCAACAGCTCTCTGCCCAGGTTCCTCCAAAAGCCAACTAGAACAATGCTGGCAGTCAGCCCAGGTCTCAACGCCCCCAGAGGTCATTTGGGTGGCGGGGGCCAGAGGGGGGAACAGACATGACAGGAAGCCAGAGGACCACACCCGGGGGTGCCCCCATGCAAACGCTGTAAGTGGAAAGGGGGCCTCTCCCTTACCTAAAAACTGGGGAAGAGATGAGCTCATCACAGAGAGGAAAGCTGTACTGCAAACAGTGGGTTCCTCCACTGCACCCCAAACTCTTGAACCTCTTCACTGCCCCAGTCCATGCCCCAGGAAAGTTGTCACTGCCACAATTATTTTAAACATCATTTCTCAGCCAGGAGCCATGGCCTACGCGCGTGATTCCGGCGACTCAGTAGGCAGAAGCAAGAGGATCACAGGTTCCAGGCCAGAGGCAGCCTGCACAATCTACCGAGATCAGTCTCAACGTAAACAATTTAAAAAGGGACTGGGGATGCAGCTCAGAGGTAGAGTGCCTACAAAGCATGCACAAGGACCTGTGTCCAGCCCCATGGTACAGAAAAAAAATAATCATTTCTCAATTGCTCTCTCCCCTGGAACTCTTCACATATCTATTTCTTTTAAACTGGGAGCGGTGGCGCATACCTGGAATCCCAGCGGCTCGGGAGGTGGAGGCAGGAGGATCGCAAGTTCGAGACCAGAGGCAGTCTGTATAACTTAGTGAAACCCTGTCTCAAAAAGTAAAAAAATGGGCTGGGGGTGCAGCTCAGTGGTCCAGCACTTGCAAAGTATTCAAGGGTGAGGCACTGGGTTTAACCTCCAGTACCAAAATATATGTATCTTTTAGCCACTCAAAAGCCAGCTTTCCTACCATAACACTTTCAGCGGGGGTGTGGCTGAAGGAAGAACATATGGCAGAGAGGGGAAGGAGGGAAACCGAGCCCTGCAGAGTGCTCACTCGGCTGATGCCAGTCGCTGAAGTCCCTCTGCAGCATCCACAGGGAAACGCAGAAGCCAAGGGTCTCCGTTTACCTGTACGCCCTTCACCGTCTCAGCACTGATTTATGAGCAGCTGCTATCAGCCTCCGTGGCTGGCTGCTAAGCAGAGCCATCCCTCTTGTTTCTAGGAGCTCACTTTTAATATCCATAGAGAGTTCCCTTTGCCAGGCCACTTGGCACATTTCAGGCTGTTTCATCATTCCATTAATTCCCCAGGGGAAGTGACCTGTACCCCACTTTACCCTTAAAGAAACTGAAGCAAAGAAATGCGCCCAGCTCTTTGATGGAGTGGCATTCCTCAGAGCCTGAGTGTCAGAGAGGTATTAACAGGCTTTCGCAACCGGCTTATGTTGTTTGTTGTTGTTAGGTGCCATTGAGTCGGTATCCAAATCATAGCGACCCTACGTACAAGAGGCGAAACACTATTGTCAGTGCTTCTCTGCTATTCATAGGGTTTTCGGCGGCTGATTGTTTTACGGGAGTAGGTTGCTGGGTCTTTCTCCCAACCAGCTTATGAGGGTGTGGGAAAAGGAAAGGAGGGTCTGAATATTATTGTTGTTGTTGTTAGGTGCCATTGAGTTGTGTCCAACTCATAGTGACCCTCATAGGGTTTTCAATGGCTGACTGTTTCTGGATTGCCTTGGGAGTGGATTGCCAAGTCCTTCTCCCAATTTTACAGTGCTGGGAATCAAACTGGGGACTTCAGAGACTGCAGAGCAGCACTCTACCAACTGAGCTAAATCCTAGCCCGGTATGAATATTAGGAGAGTGGAAAGGGGAAGTGGGTTGGTGCCTGAGGCAAATTTTGCCAACATGACAATTGTGCCTGGGGCAGCCACAGTTAGGGTGTTGTCATTTACAGAAATTGGACAATCTATTGTACAACACTGTATTCTGGACCCTTGCCCAAGGAGTCCCTGCAGAAGTTAAGGGCTCACAAAACAGCCCCGTGGGAAGCAAGGCTGTGGTCCCAGGGTGGGAGAAAAGGAAGAGATGAGCAAGGGTTCCTTAGGGGGCTGAGCTGAAGAGAGACCCTGCTGTTTCCACTGTTTCTCATTGCTAGTTGAATACCAACAGGAGATGCTGTCCAGCTCAGGGCAGGCAGAAGAGAGAGTGTGGGCAGAGGCTGCCCTGGGCGCCCTCGTCATCTTCCTCTTCTTATTTTTTTTTTTTTTAGTACTAGGGGTTGAACCCAGGGCCTTGCGCCTGCATGCTCTGCAAGTGCTGGACCACTGAGCTGCACCCTCAGCCCATTTTTTTTTTTTACTTTTTGAGACAGGGTCTCCCTAAGTTACACAGACTGCCTCTGGTCTCCAACTTACGATCCCTGCCTCTGCCTCCCGAGCTGCTGTGATTACAGGCATGCGCCACCACGCCGGGCTGGCGCCCTCATCTTCTAAGAGCAGAAATGAGTGCAGGCTTAGGAAGAAGCCCAAGGGTGGCATCACTCAGAGAGATTCATGGGCTCAGAAACCAGTCTGGCCTCTAAGCTCAGAGGTAAAAGGCCATCTGAGCCAGGCATGGCGGCACACACCTGTAATCCCACCACTCGGGAGGCTGAGGCAGGAGAATCCTCAGTTCTAGTACACAATGAGCCCTGTCACAAAAACAAAAACAAAACAAAAAAATCTTTCCCATGTCCTCGTAACCCACTGAGAGTTTACCCATTCAAATTCAAAACAGGCTTGATTTCAGCCTGAGCTCTTCTCTGAGGGGTTCCTTCCTGCAGGAGGGGCAGTTGTTGTTGTTAGGTGCCATCAAGTCAAATGGGTGTCCAACTCATAGCAACCCTACGTACAACAGGCGAAATACTATTGTTACTGCTCCTCTGCTATTCATGGGTTTTCAATGTTGTTGTTGTTGTTAGGTGCCGTCGAGTAGGTATCCGACTCATAGCGACCCTCTGTACAACAGGGGAAACACTATTGTCAGTGCTTCTCTGCTGTTCATAGGGTTTTCAATGGCAGATTGATCTTTGGGGGTGGGTTGCCGGGTCCTTTTCCCAAGCCTAGAACACCTGGTGTTCCCAGGAGGTCTCCCATCCAAGTACTAACGAGGCTGGACCCTGCTTAGCTTCCGAGATCTGATGGGATCGGATGCCACAGGGCAGCTGCTGCAGGCAGAAGGGGCAGTAGGAGAGGCGAAATCATCCGTGGCTTTCCTCCGGGCTCCATACTCCAAATCCTGCCTTTTCTAGATTTGCCACAGAAGGTGAAACAGGTTGAACTTTCCAGCTCCCCAAAAGGACAGGCAGCCAGAGGGGCTCCTGAGGACCCACATTCTCCCCAAACACCGCAATGCAGCCTCTAACGGGCCCTCGGTAAGAGTCAGCTTCTCTTTAAAAAGTAGCTGGACATTTTCGTTAAGGCCAGGTGCCTGGTGGCTCAGGTTTTCAGCTGATTGGCCCACACCGACGTGCCCTCCCTCCCTCTCCCTCATATCGTATATAAACAGGCGCACACACACACACCTTTGACCGTACAGGGATTGTACTTGGAAAGCCGCCGGGGGTGGCTGCTCCATCTCAGCCATCACGCAATGCACACGTGGCCCTCTAGGGGCCCCAGCATTGGTGGCGGCAGGCATGGGTCCTGGCACCAGCCCTTCAGGCTTCTGGTGAAGGGAGTGGGGCCCTGGCACAGCCTGTCCACAGCCACCAGGGCCAGGGTTCTCCCTGCCTGGGCAGAGCTCTGATCAATACAAGCAGCCTTAGGCTCTAGAATGAAGACTTATGGGGTCTTCCACCTTTTGCCCCTTTCCAAGGCTAGTTGGGGGAAGAGCAGCAGGTATGAGAACTGCTGGAAGTAATGTCCAATACTGGGAAGAACACTGAATCCAGAGCCCACACTTACTGCTCTGTGACCTCAGGCAAGTTGCATACCCTCTCTGTACCTCCGAAGAAGAGAAATTACTTTATAAGAAAAATTCAAGCTGGGTTTGGTGGCTCACAATTGTAATCTCAGCAACTTGAAAGGTGGAGGCAGGAGGATTGGAAGTTCAAGGCCAGAGGCAGCCTGCGCAACTTAGTGAAGCACTGTCGGCAAAATAAAAAGTAAAAAACATGGGCTGAGGAAACAGCTCAGTGCTAGGACACTCGAAAAGCATGTGTGAGGTCCTGGGTTCAACCCCCTAGTACTACCACCCCCCCCCCCAAAAAAAGAAAAGAAAAATTCACCAATGTTGTTCTTGGCTGGTTGTTGTTGGGTGCCATGGAATCATGTCTGACTCATAGAGAGCCTCATAGGGTTTTCTTTTTTCTTTTCTTTCTTTCTTTCTTTTCTTTTCTTTTTTTTTTTTTTTCTCCAGCACTGGGGGTTGAACCCAGGGCCTCATGCTTGTATGCTTTGCAAGTGTTGGACCACTGAGCTGCACCTCCAGCTCCCCCCCCTTTTTTTTTTTTTTTTTACTTTATTTTTGAGATAGGGTCTCGCCAAATTACACAGACTGCCTCTGGTCTGGAACTTGTGCTCCTCCTGTCTCTGCCTCCCGAGCTGCTGGGATTACAGGTGTGCACCACTGTGCCTGGCTCCTCATAGGGTTTTCAGTGGCTGATTGACACATAAAATAGTCACCTTGACTCTTAGCAAGTCAGAAATGGAAAAGCCATTTGAAATTCCTTTGTCCAGGCTCATAATTGTGTGAACAGATCTCAAAAACATCAGGGACTCCCAGAGGCCACACAGCTGGTCAGCTGAAGAGCCAGGGTTGCACAGCTTCATACATGTGGCTGTTGACGTTTAAATTCAAATGAATCAACAGAAAATAAAAGTTTAAATTCAGGTCCTCAGGCTGGGGGATAGCTCAGTGGTGGAGCCCTTGCCTAGCATGCGTGAGGTCCTGGATTCCACCCCTAGCACTGCAATAATAATAATTATTATTATTAAATATTATTAATAAATTATTATTATTATTATTATTATTATTATTATTATTATTATTATTATTCAGGTCCTCTGTCACATTAGCCATTTTTCAAGCGCAAGATTGCCACATATGGTAAGTGCCTTCCACACCGAACGGTATCAGCTAAAATTTGCATCCTCCCAAAGAGGACCTCTAGCCCTGGGCTAGAAGTGAGAACTCAGACCTTTGGGCACTGAGCCACATTCCGTCTTCTGCTTCTGACCTCGTGTTTTCCTATGTGCACACAAGAGATTCAGCAAGGCTGTGGGCCACGTGTGAGCCCTGGTTCCCCCAGTCCTGGTCTGCAACTTAGAATTCTCATTAAAGTTGGCCCATTGCCTACAAAAGAGCAAATGAAGACATCTGTCCCAGCTAGCACAGTGGCACACGCCAGTCATCCCAGCCACTTGGGAGGTGGAGGTGGGAGGATCATAAGTTGAAGGTCAGAGGCAGAGTGCATAACTTCGCAAGAAGACCTTGTCTCAAGATCAAAAATGAAAAAGGGGATTAGGGGTGCAACTCAGTGGCAGAGCACTTGCAAAATATGTGCAAGGCCCTGGGTTCAACCCCCAGTACCGTGAAAAAAAATATATATATATGTAAAAGAAGACATCAGTTCTGCTTATTGGAGACCCAAAGACTTCTTGTGTCATTACAGTAAGGAGACAGAAGGTTTTCTAAGTCTCTTGTGCAGTAACCACACATTTAGTTCCATTCTATGCAAATGACTTGAGAACGGGTTGTGTTGTATGTAGCAGCTTAACCTGAATGTACCCTGAACAAATACCTTCCCAGTGCTTTCAAAAAGTCTTTGTGTAGGTCACTCTGTTGACCCACACAGAGCAGCCAATCCAGGCCTTCTGGGTTCAGGCACAACTAATGGCCGTGAGTTAACCATCCTTCTGCAGAGGTTAGCATGGTCAGGGAGTGCACCACTGGGGGTCAGGTGTGACTTCAGCCAGTGTTGACCTTGGCCAAGCCCTTCAAGTCTCCTCCTGGGCAACCAAGAAGATCAGATATGAGGACCGATGGCCCAGCTCTAATTCTGTGCACTGGCCGGGGGCATGAGGCTTAGTGCTTCCTGAAAGGTAAAGGCAAAAGAAATCCCTGGCCGTAGAGCACAACATTAGGTGCAATTTCTCATTCTGTATCAGTGGTCTCCAACATCTCAGAGATCATAGATGTTTGAAGTATCTGTTGAGAACTAGGACCGTTCCTCCCAGAGAAACAGGTGCCAGCCTGTGTACATCATTTCAAATTACTGTGGGTTTTAAGACAGAAGGATCCACAAGGCAGGAAGGCAGGAAAAGGCAAAGAAACCACCTCTCCCCTCAAGCTTCCAGAAAGGAACACAGGTCTGCCAACACCTTGATTTTTAGCCCAGGAGCCCTGGGTCAGACTTCCATCCTCCAGACCTGGAATGGAATAAAGATGTGCTGTTTTAAGCCAGCAAACAGCAACAGGAAACGAGTACAGACGCTGGTCCGTAAGGATCCACTGAAATACAACTTCTCAAAGGCAGTGGAAAAATACTCTGCTAGCAGCCTCACTGGGATGGGATTTAGCTCAGTTGGTAGAGCGCTGCGCTGCAGTCTCTGAGGTCCCAAGTTCAATTCCTAGCACCGCAAAAATAGGAGAAGGACCTGGCAATCCACTCCCAAGGCAATTCTGAAATAGCCATTGAAAACCCTGTGAGGGTCACTGTGAGTCGGATACTGACTTGACAGCACCTAACAACAAGCAGCCTCACCTTCCAAAAGAGGACAGCAATATTTGCCCCACGACAGGCCCCTGGGAAGGAGGCACTTCAGAAACCACGTTTCCGAGGTTACTTCAGTCTGAAGTCAGCAGTAACAACACACCAGTGGGGCTTGCAATCACCCATTCTCTGCAAAGGGTGAGCTGTGACTTGGATCTCTTTCCCAGCTGAGGATCTGGCAGGCCCTGGGGACATGGGCCCTGTCGAAGCTCCCGTTTGAGGATACGGTAGACATAATTACAGGAGCAGGGACAGAGGATGGAACAGAACATCACACCCTCATTCTTTTCCAGAACTTGCCTTTCAAGGGACAATATTACATTTGCATTCAAGTGATGGCTGTGCCATTTGTCCCTTTTCCCTAACTGTTAGGATTCAGGGGCAGGGGGAAGAGATGATTGTGTGTGTTAATGCCTGCCTCTGTGTGTGTGTGTGTGCGCACGCGTGCACAGAGAATGGATGCTGGTTAGCAGGGAGTTTGTAGGCAGCACGTGTGTGAAAACATTCAGGTTCTCATGCATTCTTTGCAGTGAGTCTAAGTAATGGGCTCTGCTGGCAACCACCTAGATTGAACAGGAGGGGACTAAACTGATTGCAGCTGTGGGAGGGGGGCATGGAGGTTATGGGACCAAACAAATCTACCCAGGACACTTCAGGTTGTATAAAAATAGAGGGTGTGGCTTTGAGTTCCAGCCAGCCACAGATACCCCCATCAAAAGAAAACCCTCCACCAACACTGTATCACAACAATTCCTAAGCATATCCCCTGGCCCCCAAAGAGAGGATGCTGGTATTACCTGTAGCCCCCAAAGCAGCATTTTCACTGTATAGCCAGTCTGCTGGTCTATTCGGAACCACAGAATTCATATCCTCTTCCGTCTGGGAAGGGCTTTGATTTATGTGATACCATCTTACAGTGAAAGCCCACTTTCATTTTTTGTTTGTTTGTTTTCGGTACTGGGGGTTGAACCCAGGGCCTCGCGCCTGCATGCTTTGCAAGTGCTGGACCACTGAGCTTCACCCCCAGCCCATTTTTTTTACTTTTTGAGACAGGGTCTCTCTAAGTTACGCAAACTGCCTCTGGTCTCGAACTTGTGATCCTCCTGCCTCTACCTCCCGAGTTGCTGGGATTACAGGCGTGCACCACCGCGCCCGGCTTGAAAGCCCTCTTTCTACTGATGCCCAGAGAGAAGCCTGGCCTGGATCATCCCCTTTCATACCTGTCCCACACTATCTAGGACCCTTGCACTGGCTTCTTAAAAATTGCTTTAACACCCCCGAGATCTTCCATTGAGCAGGGTGTCTCAGGCGCCCCCACCTGGCGCCTACCAGGTCCCTACAGTTCTCAGCATGGCTGAGAACTTGAAGGAGGGCCCCTAAGGCCCAGTGGAAGCTGCTGTCCAGCACTGTTGATGTCCTCAGGGCCAGAGAGCCCTGACTGGGTAAAAATGGATCAAATGCTGAGACACACCATGTGGGCTGTGTGGGGACAGCCCTGAGGCTGGGCCATTCCAAATTTCTGTCTTGTGGTGCCAAATCCGGCCGTGACCCCAGATCCCTAGGGGAAACTTGGGGATGCCTATGGACACATTTGGAGCGGCTGATAACTGCTTTTCTGGTTTCCTACCCATCACTCAGCTTTTCAAAAGGGAAGCACAGATACTTCCAGCTGTGGGTGAACAGTTTCCTGTGGCTCTGCCCCTTGCCCAGTTGTAACTCAGCCAAGCAGCAGGCAGGCCCACGATGCCCTCCCCGACACGCAAGAAGTATGGGAAGCTGCAGACATTCTGTCACAGAAGCGCTTAGCCAAGCCAGGCACAAGACACTCAGGAAATGACACTCAAACCCCCAAACACACAAAGATGCCAAGACATAAATAGCCACTCAGCCCTATCTGCTTGCTCAAGCGGAGAGGGGAGGTCCACAAACATTTCTCTCAAAACTAACAAGGGACGCCTACCCCCTCACATCCCCACCAAGGAGAGGGCTTCCAGCGCAATGCAAGTCCTCCTGCCCTGTGAGGGAGACAGGAAAGACATCTTCTGGCCTCCTGCACAGAAGAGGAACTGAGCCCTCTGGCTTTTCCCACAGTTATGCAGCTGGTTAGGAACAGAAGTCACATCAGCCAGCACCTAACCCTGGGCTCCTCCCACTTCCCCACTGCCTCCCCCCAAGCAGTGTGCTGAACACCCACTTGGTGTCAGACACTGTCCTCAGCATGTGTGAAGCTCCGGTCTCACAACTACCCTGGGGGGTGAGGGACTCATCCCACATCACAGATGGAGACGGTGAGGCTCAGAGAGGCTTGCTTCACTCACACAACTCCTACGCGGTGGCACAGGCACTCACAGCCCCATCCTTTGGCCCCAAAGCCCTTGGGACCAGACCATAGAGAGGAAGATGGTTCTCCAGGCTCCTGGAAAGCGGACCCCCACTCCCAGCCCCTTCCCCTCCAGGTACCTCATTGCCACGTTGCTGCCGTCGATCACAATGGGCCGCAGGGAACTGGCCAGGTCTCCCCAGTCCTCTTCCAGGGCCCGCCCCAGGCCCCGCTGGGCAGAGTCTGGGGCCCTGCAGGCCCCTCGAGGCACAAGCAGGGGTCCGGTGCTGCTGGCCAGCGCCTCCTGGGCCCCGGGGCGGCTGCCCATCTGGATCAGCTCCTGCAGCACGTCATTTACCAGGGCTCCGTCACCCAGCTTGCCCAGCACCCTGACCACATCTTCCCGGCTGTAGCCCAGCTTCTGGAAGAACTCCATCTTGCCCGGGCGCTCCATGCTGTACCAGCCGACTGCCTGGCACGGGTCCTGACCCCAGCTTCCTTCTGGCGGAACCCCACAGGCATGAGCTGGAAAGAAAAAGCGTCCATCAGGGGCTTTCCGGGCAGGCCGGGTCACGGAGGGCAAGCGGGGTATGAGAGCCGCAATCCCCGCCTTATCTGTCAGGAAGTCGTGTAGAGCCTGGTCCCCTGGGGGATTTTCAGTTGCTCACTGTGGCTGGGGAGCCACAGGTGCCTGGGTTGGCGCTGCTTTCACTAGCATGTCCCCTGAGGCAGTCACTGTGGTGCCACCTCGAAGCGAGCGCCAGGGCGCCAGGGGCTGAGCTCTGATAAAGGCTGACTGGTAACCACCCAGATTCCTGTGCCGAAGCCTTCGCTCAGTACCTCGGAGTGGCCGGAGACAGGACCTTCCAGCCGAGGGCCTTCGGATGGGCTCTCGTCCAATGACTGGGGTCCTTAGGACACAAGGAGATTGGGACACAGACCCTCCCCCATCCCCCGACACAGGATGCTGGGTGAAAGACCCAGGAGAGACGCCTCCAAAGAGACCAGCCCTGCAGATGCCTTGACCAGGACTTCAGCCTCCAGAGCTGCAAGGCCGTGAATTTCTGGTGCGGGAGCCCCAGGCTGCAGTGGCTTCTTATGGCCGCCAGGGCAGACAAGCGGGACTCCTGGGTTCCCCAGGGAGAGCCCCACCCCTCTCCCAATACCCTTCTCCTCCCAGGAAGGCAGGGTTCCCCTCAAATCCAGCTCTGGGGTCTAGGACAGCTGTCATTCAGAACACACTGAACCTTGAAAACAGAAGGGCCTAACCCAAATTTGACCCTTCCCCTCGGGGCACCCTGCCCAGCCTCCACCTGCTGGGAGGCATGGGAGAGGGCTGCAGCCTGACAGGTGTTTTCAGAAGGAGATGGGACAAAAGCAGCAGGAGCACTTGGGACAGACTGGGTCTCTCTTTTCTACCCACTTACATCTTTCAACACAACAACATCGTTTAAAAGCGTTGTAAAATGCAGACATAATCATAAAAACATATTTGCTGTGAAAAATTCAAACGATTCAGAAGTATAAAGAATAACATAATCCCCACACCCTGCCCCCACTAATGATCTGTTTGCATCTCTCCAGCACTTGCTCTGTGCACTTACTTGCATGTTAATAGATACACACAAGCCAGGCACAGTGGCGCACCCCTGTAATCCCGGCAACTCAGGAGGCAGAGGCAGGAGGACAATAATTTCAAGGACACAGGCAGCCTGCATTACTTACCAAGAGCCTGTCTCAAGATAAAAGAGTAAAAAATGGGCAGGGGCTGCAGTAGAGCATTTGTAGAGCATGAATGAGGTCCTGGGTTCACTCCCCGAGAACTGCAGAAAGAAAAAGAAGAAAGAACAGAAGAACAAAAGAAAGAAAGAAAGAAAGAGAGAGAGAGAGAGAGAGAGGAGAGAGAGAGGAAGGAAGAGAAAGGAAAGAAGGAAGGAAAGAAGACATATAAATATGGCTGTGTTGTCATTGTTGTTAGGTGCCATTGAGTCCTGTCCTACTCATAGCCACCCTCATAGGGTTTTCAATGGCTGACTGTTTCGGGATTGCCTTGGGAGAGGATTGCCAGGTCCTTCTCCCATTTTTGCGGTGCTGGGAATCAAACCCAGGACCTCAGAGACTGTAGAGCATTGCTCTACCAACTGAACTAAATCCCAGCCCCCAAATATGGCTTTAGGATTGTTTTATTTTTACATAAATTATGCCAAACTATATGTATCACCAAACAATGTGCTCTTATTAAAAATGCATCTTGGATTTTTTTGCTTTTTGTTTGTTTTTGAGACAGAGACTCCATGTATACCCCAGGCTAGCCTGGAACTTGCTGTGTAGACCAGGCTGGCCTCCAACTCCCATCAATCTTCCTGCCTCTGCCTCCCAAGTGCTAGGATTACACACGTGCACCACCACACCTGGCTAACAACTTGGAAATCTTTTCAGGACAGTTGACCTGCTCTGCAGCCCACTATATGCCCAGCATCTAGACCAGTGCCTGACATGGTTGAATCCCAGTGCATACTTACTGGTGAGTGAATGAAAAAGGAATGAATAAATGGGACTTTCTGGGCTTTGACTCTATGGCAAATGATAGAAATTTAGCTTGTCTTCCGTTTCTCACTGTTTAAAAGTCCTGCTTGGTGAAGATTCGCGCACCTCTCCCTTTGCGCCCCCTCCTCTTCTCAGCTTGGTGGGTGCTTCATCTTTCAATCCTAGTCTCCTATGGGATCCTTTGCAGCGCGCATGCTTCTGTGCAAGGTTCCCATTTCGACTCTGTATTCCACGCAGGGCTCCCCTGCAGTGCCGGAGCTGGGGCAGAGCTAACAAGGTGGAGGCCGGGTAGGTGCTGGGCATTTCACAGCTGCCCTTCTGTACAGAGGCCTCTGCCCCAGACCCTACTGCTCACCTCCCACCCCCTCCACCCACTAACAGCAGGCCCCCCACTGAGATGCTGAAACTGCCCCCTCACATCCAAGTCCAACAGCATTTTCAAAGTCCTTGCCTCACCCAGCCTCTGGGTGCCGCTGGAGACCCCGTGGACCACTGCCCGACTTGTTATTTTAAATTAAAAAATTATGGGCTGTTCCCTTCTCAAACGCTCTGCTCCCTCAGGTTGTAAAACTTGGCCTGATTTTCCTCCTGTCTTTCCAGCTCCTTCCACTTCTCCCTCCTTCAGTTGAGGGTCGGGCCCATGCCCTCCGCCAGCCCCTATATTCTGACAGGCCCCCACAGCTGCACATCTGGCTCTGGCCTCCTACTGAGCACCAGGCACCCAGTTATAAATCCATTTGATACATGCCAGGCATGCTATTTAAACAAAATACTGTGGGAACTCAGAGGGCCGCCATTCAATACGCATTTGCTGAGTGTCTACTTTCACGGTCCTCAAAGTGTGGTCCAGGAAACTTTCTCAAGGAGTCCATGAGGTAAAAACTCTTTTCATAATAATGCTCAGATGCAACTTGTTTCTTTCATTCTCATCTCCTCACAAGTGTCTGATGGAATATTCCAGACAGAGTTTCTGGACTATTCCCTGTTTGGAATATTCCAGAAACTACATGTTCTGTCACATGGCAACAGTTTAAATAGAGAAGTAGATATGAGACTCCTATTAGTCCTATCTCCTATTACTCCAGACATTAAAAGGATTTGGAAAAGAAAAATCAGTGTCACTCCTGTTTGCCATTTGAGAGTTCTCTCTCAAGGTACGTCCCTTATGTTCATGTCATTGGCTTGTTGCTATTTAAAAGTAACTGAATTCTTTTAAGTTCTTAACTCTGTTCTCTAATAAAATGTACTTCAGTAGAGAGAGATAACCCTCATAAACAAAAGCTTTTTGAGGGCCTTAAAATATTTAAGAGTAAAAGGGATTCTGACACCTAAAAATTTCTTTTTAAGCCCAGAGCTGTTCCAACAGGTATTTCTCCATAGATAATTCCACACAGGTGGCCTACAGACATGCTCCAGTGGCCTACTGGTGGGTGGTGGAGTGGTTGGAGCCACGACACAGCCCACCAGCCTGTTCAGGGTTTAGAGTCTTTCTTGTGGTCATGGGGTTGGGGACAGAGGATACCTCAGGGCAGGGGCTGTTATGGTCAGACGTGTAGAAATACCAGGTTGGCTAAAAGCCAGCTACAAGCCAGATGAGCTTGAGGACAGAGCCCTGAGGAGGCTGCAATGCAGTAGGTATGTGAGGAGGAAGACAGGGCTAAGACTTGGATGGCAGGTTAGTCGTGGGAGGTGGGTTTGAGAGGCCCAAGCTGAGGGCTGGAAAGTCACCAGACTTTCTGAACCTGGGTCCTCAGAAAGTACAGAGCAGCACTCTACCAACTGAGTTCAACCCCAGCTCTGCCTCTTTCACATGGAGACTCTTATTTCAACTTCCTGTCACGCCTGGTGGGAAGACAAGGTAGATACAAACACTCTCCTTTCACAGGCGAGGAAACTGAGACTCAGAGGAGCCCCGAGCAAAGGTCACACAGCGAGTAAATGGCAGAGACTGATCATCCGTAGGTCCTGAAAATAATTTGTCACTTTGCATTGTGCTCAGGATGGAGGCTGAAATGGAAAAATATACAGCTAGGTGACTTCTCTATGGTCTCAAAGGAATGGCTAAAAGAAGAGTCTGTTTATTTTGTAACTGCGCTGCGGGGGTGGCAGAAGCACAGACATTTCCACAATGAGAAGATTTGGGTCTTTGACCAAGGGGCAGGCAGTGTGGCCATGTGACGCCTTGGGAACAGCTGCAGCTTCCCACCAGCCCGCAAAGTTACCACCCCGGGCTCCTTTCCTCAGGAGACTTCCGAAAGGCCACGCGTGGGACCAGACAGCTGTTTTTACACAGAATTAACAGAAAGAATTCGCTGACTTCAGAGACTTTTCTCCCCGGGGACTTTAAAAGCAACTTCATTTCCTTTTAAAACAAATGTGTCCTACCTCAGGGAGGAACCAGCGTCAGGGGCCTGTTCTCAGGAGATGACACCCTCCCCTCAGATGTGCTGGTGCTTGAGCTGCGACACCCACCGCTTGCTTTGCCTTTCTATTTTTAATACTTGAAAGTCTGCACATCTTCATCTCAGTGTTCTTCCTCAGCCTTGACTGGAAGTCACACACAGCACAGAAGATGCGTGACGTGGTCTTCAGAGTTGCCTCAGAAGCTCTTGCAATGCTCAGCATCCTAACGCTTTCTTCCCTGCGGTTAGCAGTCAAGGCCACTGAACAGGGGGATGGAAGGCTGCCTGGTGGACTCCAAAGTCAGAGGCATCTCACAGAGCAGAAGCAAGCAAAGGGCAGGAGGGAGGAGGGGAAACACACGGGTTTCTTCTAGAATCAGAGGCATAGTCTGTAAGCTCTGACTGGAAGCTCTGACTGGGGAAGTAAAAGAGAGACTGGAAGAGCAGGAAAGGTGAAGGGTAAGAGAAATGGAGAGCCAGTTGCTGCCACATGCATAGTATTTCATGATTATAAGATGCTTCCTCCTGCACTGTATGTGAAAACCCCAGGCTCCCTCAGAGGTGGAAAGTGCTACCTCATTCCTCAAGTGGCAGTTTCTATGAGGAAACTGAGGAGAAGAAAAGCTTTGGTGACTTTGCCAAGGTCCCACAGCTATTAAATAGGAGACAGCCTAGGGCTGCCATTCCTGTCACCGGGAACAAAAGTTTCCCCCAGTGGCTGTGTGATGCATGAGGCCACAGCACAGGGCCCCAGACCCACACATTCAGAGCCTTGTTGCTGTCTCCAAGGCTGTTCTGGGTGCCATCTGCCTGCTCCACAGAAATCTATGACATCATGGCCTCCAGGAGTTGAGCACCATGGGGAGGAGCAAAGAGAAAGAGGTCTACCTTCCTCCAGCTTCTCCAGAGGCCTAGCAGAAATGTGCTGGTTCATCCCAGATCTCCAGGGCCTCCGTGGAGTTACCTGTCAGTTAGACTCTTTTCTTTTCTTTTCTTTTTTTTCTTTTTTCTTTCTTTCTTTTTTTTGTCAGATTTGGAGGCCATCACAGAGAGGCAAAACTTTTGATTTTTGCCTGGGCTTTGGTTTTTATTCTTGTTTTTTGTTTGTTTTGTTTTTGTGAAAGAAAATTTGTAACTTTTTTTTTAGAAATTGTGGTAAAATATAACGACCTGAAATTTATCATTTTAACCACTTTTAAATGCTCTGTTCCGTATCACTAAGTACATTCACACATTCAGCAACTATCAGCACCATCCATCTCCAGAACTCTTCATCCTTCAAAACTGAAACTGTGTGCCCATTCAACACCACCACTCCCTTCCCCTACCTCCACCCATTGCACTGTCAAGGAATGTGGCCACTCTAGATACCATATATGCATGGAATCACAGAGCATCTGTCCTATTGCTGTGGTTTATTACATTTAGCGTAATTTCTTCAAGGTTCATCCTTGTGGCGTGTGTCAGAACATCTTTACTTTTAGAGGTTGAATCCTAATCCACTTTGTGTATACTCCACAGTCATATCTATCCATTCATCCACTGAGAGGCACTTGGATTGTTTCCACTTCTTGGCTACTGTGACTAATGCTACAACGAAAAGGGTGTGCTGGCCTGGCCTTTCATTTTCTCTTCAAATTTGTCCCCCACCTTCCGTACTGCTATAGGCTACAAGGGGCGAGCTTGCATTAAGTACAGGCCTGACCCATATGCTAGAACATTCCACTCTATTCTAATGTGTCAGGTGTCAGAACTTCAAGGTAGCATCATTTGGCCGGGGAGGACAGCCCGTCATCCTCAGGGGCATAGCTGAGGTTTCTAATGGCTGCGGGCAATTAGCTAAAATTATCTCCACCGCAATCAGATTAAGACTTCGTTCAGTTTCCTCTTGGGCCCACTGGAAGCCCACAGAGCCCTCCAGAAAGGATGGGGCGTGGAGCCGCTGCCAAAAGTTCCTGGCCTGCATTCAGCCAGGACACTAGATGCCAACAAACCAACATCTAGACCAGCAGGTGCTTTCGTGAACACAGAGACAGGGTCAAAATGCGCTCCAATCCTGACTTCCTAACACTGAAATCACTGCCCAGGCCACAGCCGGAGTTTTACTTAAAAGGAAGAACATAATCTGTCCCCCCATACAATCTTTGCTAAAATCCAGCGAGGACGGCACCGAAACACAATTAAAGATGCTTACCTTATTTTCGTTACTGGAGCAGTTAAAATAATTTCAGGTGCGAGACATCAAGTTGCTCAGAACAATACTCCCCCGAGGACAGCCCTTGGACCTGACCTTCTTCCGCCCTGAGGTTCTAGTCTCTCTCCTGCCTCCCCTTGACTGAAGGCTGGGCAGTGCCAGCCACTGGCAGATGGCAGGCAGGGCACATGCACTCACCAGTGAGGTGTGTCCTCCGGTTCTCGCGATGGACCCTGCCCCCGGCTGCCGGACACTCTCCTGCCAGCAAAGGCCCCGGCCCCTCCGAGTGTCTGGAGTCACCGGAGGGCAGCCAGCCTGGGGCACGCCACTGCCAGAAGCCACTTCATGCCCACGCTCCACTTCCTGTGCACCGAGTCACGTTCAGCCGCGAAGGGAGCTAGGCTTTGAGTTAAAAGGAAAGGAAGAAAATGATCGGGAGGAAGCCTTGGGGGAGGGCTCAAGGTTGGTCCCTTGGCATGAGTCACAGAGTCAAAGTTCAGTGCCCCATGCGAAACAACATCTCCAGAGGGCGGCAGCAGGGACTCCCCACAGGAGCGCCAGCCAGGCAAGTCCCAGGGGCATGAGGAGTCCAAGGGTGCGAACTGCTGCCCCAATGTCCCACTCCCGCCTGCAGCTGGGAGGAACAGCTACTCCGAGGTGCTCCTGGGGGAAGGTGGTGCTCATGGCTAACCAAGATGACGGCAGGCAGGACGGAAACAGTATCAGGGGTAAGGGACAGAGCAAAGACCTAGGCATGGAGGAGGACCCTGCCCCTTCCTTCACAAAGACTGAGTCACGAAGTCCTTTGAGTAGGGGGCCTGGGCACGTGGCTCACCGATGCCCTGCATGGAGCCGGGGGCTGCCTCCCTCATGGCAGCCCTGACAAACAACCCCAGCCCCACACAGCCTCAGTGTCCCGCAGCCCCTCTCACTGCCAATCTCAGCAAGTGCAGGTCTCAGACGCAGAACTCTATTTCCCAAGTCTGCTGCCCAGCAGCAGCCAGAATGACAGGAGAGAACACAAGCACATGCCACAGCAGCCCCTGTGCCATTGAACCACAACGCCCCTGACCGTGGCTCTCTCTAGGACACAGCTGGGAGGCCACGCTGAATTTAGAACCCAAGAGTTGTTGTTGAGGAAACAATGGCCCAATTGACTGGGATTTGCTGCTCTGATTTACTTATTCCTCACTTGCCCCCAAAGAAGATTTGAAATGGTCTAGACTGTTACAACAAATGCAGAAATGGATAATTCAAATAAAACTGACTAGAAATCACTGGCCTGCAGCCATGGCCCTGTGGCATCGGATCCCATCAGATCTCAGAAGCTAAGCAGGGTCAGGCCTGGTTAGTGCCTGGATGGGAGACTGCCTGGGAACACCAGGTGCGGTAGGCTTGGGAGAAGGACCTGGCAATCCACTCCTAAAAATCAATCCACCACTGAAAACCCTATGAATAACAGAGAAGCACTGACAATAGTGTTTCACCTATTGTATGTAGGGTTGCTATGTGTTGGATACCAACTCAATGGCACCTAACAACAACAAGAACTCACTAGAAGCAAAAAAAATACTGTACTAGAAAGCTAGATTAAAATAGTCACTTCATTGGAACACCAATTCTAGCTTTGAAGTTTCTGTCAACATAGTGGGTTTCCTAATAACTCCTGCCATTTGCTCATCATCCACAATATATTTGGTAGTTTTCATCAGAATGACCCAAGGAGTAATTGTTCCCATTTTAAGATGAGGTTACTGAGATTGAGACAAGGTGACTAACGTGCCCAAGTTTGCCCAAGAAGTGGTAGAGTTAGGATTGAAACCCAAGGCCACTGGACCCCCAAATATGTTCTTTATACCACCACAAATTGCCTCTAAGTGACCAGCTCCCTGAGAAAGCATGCAGAGTTTTCAAGAGAAATAATACTTTCCTGGTGTTAACTTTTGGCAGAAATGCAAATCCTAATGTTGAGTATCATATCAGACAATATCTTCAGCTCTCATAGAACCACCCAGGGTCGTGTCCACATGCCTATTCTTCCCTGGAAGCCCTGGCAAAAGCTGAGGGTGTGACCTTATACCCCATCTCAGGGTGGGCATTTCCCTGGGGAAATGAACTGACACTAAGACCCACCTTCTCTGATTGTCTAACTGAATAGAGCAACAGAACCTAGAGCCACATAAATCCCAGTAGCTTCTCTGGATGATCTCTTTCAAACACTAGATGACAAAGCCACCATTTTTTTGGTATAGTGCGGCAACAAGTCAAAGAAGAAGTCTTCTGGGGAGATTTCCAAGCCTCACCACACTGTGCTCTTAATGAAGGATGAAACTGCTCAGAGGCATTTAAGAATCCAGGTTAATAGGGCGTCTTCACAGGGAGAAGGTTCAAGTAGGAAACACGGAATTGCTTCTCAAAAGGGATGATGGGATCTGCTCAATGACTAGAATGTATTTGGTGGAGGCCCAAAAATTCTGTATCTTAATTCCATGAGACATTATTTAGACTAGAAAAGTTGTTACTCAGTTCTCTTTTTTTTTTTTTTTTTTTTTTTTTTGCGGTATTGAGGGTTGAACCCAGGGCCTTGCGCTTGCATGCTTTGCAAGTTCTGGACCACTGAGCTGCACCCCCAGCCCATTTTTTAATTTTTTGACACAGTCTCACTAAATTACGTGGACTGCCTCTAGTCTTGAACTTGCAATCCTCCTGCCTCTGCCTCCCAAGTTGCTGGGATTACAGGCATGCGCCACTGTGCCTGGCTTCAGTTGTCTCTGTTAAAGAAAGAACCACTGTACGGTCCTGTATGGTATCTGATTTAGAAAAACTTCATCTGGATTCCACCACTGTGAAATGATCCGGCTGCCATGACTCTGGGAAGCTGAAAAAAATGAAGCCATTGTTGAGCTACTTATTGCCCATGAGACTAAGAAATAAGGTCTGCTGGGGGGAAGAATTTTAGTTACAATTTCACTGACCCCTAACTAGGCGCTGCCTAGGACAGGTTCAGGAAAGATAGCGGCTCATGTGCGAGGCCCTAGGTTCAATACCCAGTACCACAAAATAAACAAAATAGAAAAAAGATAAGGTAGCAGCAGCTGTCTCGCAGTGGGAATTAGACACAAGCCTGCACTTGCGGGATGCGCCTGGAGTCCTGAGAAGCGTGGGTGGAAGCTGTGCTCACTTCCCTCTTCTATCCAGCTTACCTCGGTGCTGGATCTGTCTTGAGGCCACTTCTCCTACTCTGACCCTTGTGGTGAGTCTGAGGGCTGTGCTTGCAGGAAGTGGCCAGGAGGCGCTGAGACAGTGGGCGGGAGGGGACAGACCCTCACCATGGAGAAGGACCAACCTGCACAAGTACACTGGAGCCCTGCTAGAGCGTGCTTGGGCGCAGTCCAGGAGCCCCCGGCTCGGCTGCCTCCTCCTATCTACAGCATCAGCGCGCACCACACACCGTCCTGTTGTATAATCTGTTTCCTCCGTGAGCTAAAGCACAGTACAGTTATTTCAGTGGTGACAGGGGTTTGCATTCGTTTCAGCCCTATTAATTATTTCTCACTGCTCACATTGCTCTGCCCGCCAACAGTGGGTAGGAATCTTCCTTCCTCCCTATCCTGCCAGCGCTTGGGATTGTGAAGCATCCTACTTTTTGCCAATATGATGGGGGAGAAAGGGTGTGTCCTGATTAACCTTCATTTCTCTGGCTGCTAGCGACCTGCAGGAGCTTTTCAGGTGGTTATTGGCTGGCCATTTCTCCCTTTCTCCCCTTCTTTCCCTTCCTTGCCTATCTTCCTCTTGTGTAGCCGTTTCCTTTTTAATTTCTATTGTTGTTGTTGTTAGGTGCCGTCGAGTCAGTATCCGACTCATAGCGACCCTCTGTACAACAGGGGAAACACTATTGTCAGTGCTTCTCTGCTGTTCATAGGGTTTTCAATGGCAGATTGATTTTTGGGAGGGGGTTGCCAGGCCCTTCTCCCAGCCTACAGCTTCTGGTGTTCCCAGGCGGTCTCCCATCCAGGTACTAACCAGGCCCAATCCTGCTTAGCTTCCAAGATCTGATGGGATCAGATGCCACAGGGCTATAGCTGCAGGCTTAATTTCTATTAGCTTTTATATATTCTTCATACTCAGCCATTAGCTTTTTTGTATATGCCATAAATATCTGTTCGTGGCCTAAAGTGTCTTTTAGGTCTGTTTATAATATTTTGGGACCTACAGATGTTTTTGCTTTTGTGTAGTCAAAATTATTGGGTTTTCCTTCAGTGTGTGTGCTTTGTGTTTAAGAAATCCTTCTCTAACCTGAGATTGAAAAGACATTTTCCTATATTTTCTTTAAAGTTGTAAGGTTTTTACAATTTTTTTATTTTTAATAATCAGGTCTTTAATCATGATCCAGAGTTTATGATAAGCAGTTTGGTGTCATGAACTTAAAGCCAGGCTGCCCTGCTATTTATAAGCTGTGTAACCTCAAGCCAATTATCTAACCTCTCTGTGCTTCAGTTTCCTCACGTGTAAAATAATCTCATCCAACTGATAGGATACTGTGAGAATTAATACATATGAAGTGCTTACAACAGTGCCTGCTATATATTAATTGTTGAACAGATGGCTGTTAGCATTTTGAACACAAGCTTTTTAATTTTTGTGGGGAGGGAGGAATCAAACCCAGGTCAAACTAGGCAAGCTACACCATAAGCCTAAAACTTTTGTTTCTTGTTTTTGTTATTGTTTGGTTTTTGGACACAGTCTTGCTATATTGCCCAGGATGGCCTTCTCAGCTCAAGCCACTGGCCCTCCTCAGCCTCCTGAAGAGCTAGGACTGCAAGCACACCCACCACACTGGTTTGAGCACCCACTTCAGTGAAGATAGGATTACTAAAACTTGTTGCAGCAAAGTCTGTTGTTGTTAGGTGCTTTCGAGTCCAGTCCAACTCATAGCAACCCTATGTACAGCAGATGGAAACACTTCCCGATTCTGTGCCAGGCACACGATCTTATTTATGTTTAAGCCAATTGTTGCAGACACTGTGTCAATCCATTTGGGGGAGGGTTTTCCTCTTTTGAGTTGACCTGCCACTCTCCCAAACATGATGTCTTTCTCCAGGGATTGAATTCTCCTGACTACATGCCCAAAATATGTAAGACGCAGTCTGGCCATTCTTGCTTCCAAGGAGCACTCTGGTTGCACTTCTTCTAGGACAGATCTGTTGGTTCTTTTGGCAGTCCATGGTATATATTCAACAGACGTCTCCAGCACCATAATTCAAAAGCATCAATTCTCTTCCTGTCTCCCTTGCTCAATGTCCAGCTTTCACAACCTTATGATGCGACTGAAAATACCATGGCTTGAGTCAGACGCCCCTTCGTCTTCAATGTGACATCTTTGCTTTTCAATACTCTAAAGAGATCTTTTGCCACAGCTTTTCCTAGAGCAATGCGTCTTTTGATTTCTTGACTGCTGCTTCCACGGGTGTTGATTATAGAGTCTAGCACCTGGGAAACACTGAAAAACTGTCAGAGGGTTACAGAGACCAGCGAAAGTGCCCTCCCCGTCATCAGTAAGGGTGTGTGCACCTGCGGCACACACAGAAGCAAGTGGGAGCAGATGTCCCTGTTATTGGCTGAGCCTAAGCCAATAATCTAATTTTTTAAATGTGCCTTTAAAAACAAATTTATTTTGTTAAATAAAATCCATGGCACTTTCTCTGGGTTTTACCTGACACATTATCTTAAACAACTGTAAAGATCCAGGCAATACAACTCTGTTAAGGGCATTTCACATCTCAGAAATGTTCCTTTGTACCATGCACCAGGCTGAGAACACAATCACCAAATGATCAGAATTTCTGCCCCTAAACAGAGACACGACTGTATACATCATTATAGCGACATAGTAAACGTTAGACTAAAGCAAGGTTTGTTAACCTTAGTGTTACGGACTTCGGAAGCTGGATATAGACAGTTCTCCATATCTCTGGGTTCTGCATCTGCAGATTCAACCATGGATGGAAAATATTTTTTAAAAATATATACTGAACATGTACAGAGTTTTTTGTCATTATTCTCTAAGTAATATAGCATAATTATCTTTATAACATTTATATTAATAATTGTAAATAATCTAGAGATGGTTTAAAGCACAGGTGCATGGTTTATATGCAAACATTATGCCAATGCATGTAAGGATGGGAACATCTGCAGATTCTGTGTCCTGGGGGGTCCTAGAACCAATCTCCCAGATACAGGAGGACAAATGTAATCTTGTCCTGGGGTAATGGCTGTCCTATGCCTTATAGGATGCTCAGCAAACTCCCTGGCCTACCACTGGCTACCAGTAAAACCCTTCCTTCCCCATTCTGACAACTAAAAATGCCCCCAGAGATTGTCAGGTGTCCCTCTGCAGGGAGAATTGCTCCTGGGTGTGAACTGCTGGCCTAGAGAGATGGTCAGGTGCCAATGCCCCACTGACGAGGAAGAACCTGTGTGAAGTGGCAGAGGCGGTCTTGGGGAGGAAACGAGGGCTCTGTGGTCCTTACAGGATGAGTTAGAGCATTTCAAGTGGAGGAGTCTGAGTCCCTGGGATGTTCCAGATGGACAGAGGCACAAGGAAACATGGCAAGATCAATACAATCGGGACCAAGGCTCATGGTGAAATAGCTCATGAAAAACCAAAATGCCTCAGGCCAGGCATTGTGGGGCACACCTGGAATGCCAATACTCTTGGGAGGCTAAAGCAGGAAAATTGCAAATTCAAGCCTAGCCTGGACACAAAGTGAGACCCTGTCTCAAAAATATAGAATAAAAAATAATTTTCACTTAAAATTAACTGAATTAAGTAAATATGTGCTTTCACACCCCAGCTGTTTTGTGAAGATTTTATTTATTTATCTTTGCATTACTTGGGGGTGGAACCCAGGGCCTTGTACATACTTTGCAAGCACTCTACCACTGGGTTGCACCTCCAGCCTAGCTCTTTCCATTTTTTATTTGGAGATAGAGTCTCGCTAAGTTATGCAGGTGCCTCTGGCCTCAAACTTGCGATCCTCCTGCTTCAGCCTCCTGTGCCACTGAGCCCAGCTCTTGTTAAGGTTTTGAAGCAGAACAATGTCCATTTCTTGACCATCTCGAAACCAGTAGTCTGGGAAAACTGACGGTCTCCTCAAGCTCAAAGCGGCTGAACATGCCTTAATGTCAGGAAGGACCCAGCCTTCCAAAGACTAGCTAACCTTGCCAGGAAGGGCCTCGCACCTTCCTATCAACCAAGGGGAAAGAAGTGATGATCCTCCAGGGTGGTCCATCTTATTCTTTGTCTAATCTGGCTTCTGAACTCACTGCCCTGCCGTGTACTGTCTGATATACCCAGGGCTCAAATGCCTACCTTGTTTGTTCCTAGAGCCAGTCTCTCCTTAGTTAGGTTGTGACTATACAACCCAAATAAAGTGGTATTTTGGAAAACCTCCTTACCGCTGGTGTAATGTATAGTCCTTATGGACTGTGGTTGACTGTGAGGGACCGACCTTTTTTGGAGCCTGTCCTTCTCCCTCAGAAAGCCCTGCGGGAGATAATAGTCACTCTGTGCTAACATTCAATCCATTGTCAAGAAAAGAGACTAAGAATGAAAAGCCAGGAGGACTGTGGGAAGCAGGGACAGGAACCCAGGTGGGGGCAAAGAATAAATAGGAACGACTGACATGTTAAGTAGAGCCCCAATGCCTGGACTAATGACACTGGCTTGTAGGAAATCACATTGGCCACATTCTGTGCTAAGATGTGGGGGCTCCAAGGCTCAGCTCTTTCTGCTCAGCACCTTTGCTGACCTTTGGCTTAAGTCCTGAAGATGCTTTTCCTGAGCTCTATAAACACCTCACCTCTTGAAGTACTTGAATTGTGCCCCCCAAAAGAAATGTCCTAGCCTAACCACCCATATGTGTCAATATAACTTTATATGGAAATAGTCTTTGCAGATGTAATCAAAGATGTAGTAATAGTGGTTTAGAGAAAGATCTAAATCTAGTGGCTCATGTCATTTTTCTTTTCTTTCTTTTTTTGTTTGTTGTTTGGGATTTATTTGTTTTTTGAGACAGGGTCTTGCTAGCCTAGAACTTGCTATGCAGCCGAGGCTGGACTCGAACTCTCAATCCTCCTGCCGCAGAATCCCAAGTGCTGGGATTACAGGCATGCACCACCATGCCCAGACTGGCTGATGCCCTTGTAAGAGAAAGGAGAGGGAAATTTGGACAGAGACATGGGGATGAAGGCTGTGTAAAGAGAGAGGCAGAGATTTGAGTGATGCACCTGTGAGCCTAGGAACACACCAGAAGCCAGGAAGCAAGGGAGGATTCATCCCTAGTATGTTTAGAGGGAGCATAGCTTGACGCACAGTTTTCAAGTTAGGGCTTGTAGCCTATAGAACTGTAAGAGAATATGTTTTTGTTGTTTTCAATGACAGCAGCCCTAGGAAGCCAATGGACCCCTGGCTTCTCAAACCTGTTCCCCAGGAGCTCTTACTCGGGGCGCCCATTTACTTGCAGTGAGCAAACCCCTACTCCCTGACAGGAGGGAGGAAGCGTTGATGTGGGCGATTCCTGTGCCTGAAGCCCTGGCCGGTTGCTGGGTGCGGACATCGCCATAACCGCACACGGGAGGGCTGTGCCATGAGCAGGACAACCGAAATCAGCCTGAGAACAAAGAGACGTTGTGGTGAAGTCGGTCACCCTATTTCCCATCAGCACACACCAGGGTAAAGGACCAAAATCATGTGTTTTTGGACTGTTCTCAGAGTGGGTAGTAGATAATTATCAAAGTAATAATGAAACATCCTTTATGATGAGGCTAAAAATACCTACCGCTATCTGCTGAGATTGCAGTATGTGTGAGCCATTTTTTACTATGTGTGAGGCACTCCCTACATCCCCCGGGTGGACAGAGATGCATCTGACAAGGTGACTGTCCGCAAGACTCTGACAGGCTAGCCCTCTGCTACATGGCCCATCAAGGCAACACAGACCACCTCAACCAGGGGGCTCCCCTGACCCTGCTTACACCGTATCAAGGAAATTTTACTAAAGTCAAGTCCATTTGCGGCCATTCCAAAGATATTTTAACTGTTGTTCTTTTTATCATGATGAATGAATATGCAGCAAAGAATTATAGAATTTTAGAATTTTCTAAATTTAGAATTTAGAATTATAGAATTATAGAATTTTCATTGTGATGGCCATTCTATGTTCCAGCCCTGCTTCAATAACATTGGACATCAAATGCAGACAGTGTCAGCTTATTTATTACCTCGTCTGAAAAGCCTACTCTGATGTAAATCTGGATTTGGGGTTACATGTGGAATAGATATGGAACAAGTCATTCACTGCCATCAAGGAATTTGGTGTAAATCCTCAGTGAGGATCCCATATACAACTCCTGAAGTCACTATTCTCAACTATCTGTTGCTATTTCTTTCCTTAGGAATATGCCTAAATCTAATCTTTTCTTTTCTTTTCCTTTCCCTTCCTTCCTTTCTTTTTTTTTTTTTTTTTTTGCAGTACTGGGGGTTGAACCCAGGGCTTCACGCTTGCATGCTTTGCAAGTGCTGGACCACTGAGCTGCACCCCGAGCCGATTTTTTGTTTACTTTTTTGAGACAGGGTCTCACCAAATTACACAGACTGCCTCTGATCTTGCACTTGAGATCCTCCTGCCTCGGCCTCCTGACCTGCTGGGATTACAGATGTGTGCCACTAAGCCCAGCAGGAATATGCTTAAATTTTTTACTGCTTGACCAATCAAATCCAAGCATCCTGGTTTTACATTCAGTGCTGTCTCTGTCCCCATTCCCTTCTCCTTTTTGGCCCTCAGTTCTCTCGCAGTCTGCTTTGGTCAGACCAAACTTTGCTCTCCCCTAGCACCTAGCTCCTTATAACCTTCATACATCTTTGCTCTTGACTCAAATCCCAAATTCTCTCCACCAGACCAACGGAATAGGACAAAACTTCATTTCTGCAGGAACTGGAGGTCATCACGGCCTTGTTCTAGAGTTATTGCAACAAAGCAGCACTTTTCCAACATCTCTTTTTATAAAAACTCTCTTGCTAGGATGTCACCATATATACCATCTATTATGTGTGTCACCACTTCCTAGTGTTGCAGGCAAAGTACATAACAGCAATACAGCTTTTTAATTGCACACAAAACACCACTGAAAAGCCGACCCGTCTACCCATTTGAGGAACACGGAATGGGAGAGGAGGCAAACTATAAAACTGTTCACTCTTGGCAGTGCCCTATTAACAGTCGAGTAAACACAGTCTCATTAGCAAGAAGAACAGACGACTTGCTTTGAAAAGAGACAATTTTGAAAATGAAGGGGATCTCCACACTCTCATTTAACAACAGGAAGCACAGGCTTCTCTCAAATTTCCCATCAAAACACCGTTTCATAGCAACAGCGACTAAAAGGCAAGACTTCTGCGATTTCGATTTTACTGTCAGGCATTCTTTGTGACTCAATCTAGATGGATAAGGTCACACTTGAGATTAAATGTTTTTATGATAAGTAGGAGACAAAGCAGAAATATAGCTTGCAGTAACTAAACAGCACTTTATTAAGAGAATTTCCAAAAGGATAACTGCTGAGCCCGTGTAAAGGTGCTGTCTTTCTTACCCTGTCAAAGAACTATTAAACTTCAGACCAAAATTTTTGAAAACTAATTGGAAAGAAAGGTTAAACGGAAACTTCCCAGTTAAGTTGTAATAATGAGCAATTTTAAGCTCAAAATAACTATTTTTAATACAAAAAATCTGACTACCTACAGCTCAATTTTTTTTCAGTTTTAGCAAAAGTCAGTAGAAAATACTATTGAAGCCTGGTTTTAGGAGTTCACCTAGTAGCTGAAGATATTGCTCAGAGGTAAAGTATGTGCTTAGGATGCACAAGGTCCTGGGTTCAATTCCCAGCAACAAAGATGGAAAAAAAAAAAAAAAAAAAAAAAGGAGAGTTCACCTAAAACCCAAGGAAGCAAAAGCAAAGGAACAGGAAGCCTGGACACTTTACCCTAGGTATTAGCAGTAATGCCTGTGGCCATACCACCCTGGCATCCCATCTTGTCACATCTTGGAAGCTAAGCAGGGTTTGGCCTGGTTAGTACTTGGATGGGAGACTGCCTGGAAATACTGGGTGCTATAGGCTAGGGAGAAGGACCCAGAAGTTTACTCCTGAAACAATTAGCCATAGAAAACCCTATAAATAGCAAAGAAGCACTAACAACAGTGCCAGGCATGGCACAGCATTAGGTAGTGTTTCATTCTTTGTACATAGGGCCACTATGAGTTGGACCAGACTCAATAGCACCTAACAACAACAAATTAGGAGGAGTAACACAGAGCCAAGATTGCCCTGTACTTAATCAAGGAAACTCAATGAACACTATGATAGAGGTCATTGCCATTAAAATCACATCCTGGTTAACAGTGTTGCTATATACATATCTTTTTAAAACCACAGTTTCTCATATTTGCACTTAAGGATAGTTTTGAAATGCTAGGTTCAGAGAGTTTTACTAATTCGATTTTCCCCACTGAATCTATTAGATTCAAGTTTCAGTTGTCAGTAGGTTATTTCTTTTCATGCTTTCTATATCACATGCAACCAACATTTTCCTCTTATTTATTCTTTTAGACATTTTAGAATCTTCTGGATAAGCAGTACTTCTATTTCTATAATTCTATATTCAGGGTGATAACTTCTTATGTAGTTTTTCTACTGGTGACCAGGACAGTGGAGAGACATCTGCTCTAAGCAATATTGTTGTTGTTGTTGTTGTTGTTAGGTGCCGTCGAGTCGGTATCCAACTCATAGTGATCCTCATAGGGTTTGCAATGGCTGACTGTTTCGGGATTGCCTTGGGAGTGGATTGCCAGGTCCTTCTCCCATTTTTTACAGTGCTGGGAATTGAACTCGGGACCTCAGAGACTGCAGCGCAGTGCTCTACAGTATGATGGACTGGATATTCTGAATTGTGACCACTCCCTATACCCATACAACATCCACATCAGATAAATTATAGCAACTATCCTTTTAAATGCACTGATGAGACTGTGCAACAGGGAAATTCCTTACAACTCAAAAATAGATTAACAAAATGGAAAGCAAACCACTAGCCAGGATGGCCCTGCACACAGAGCTGGGAACTAAGGGCCTCTCCTCATAGTGATAAAGAACCTTGATAAAAATGAGGCTTTGGGACTGACAGACTTGGGAAGCTGAAATCTAAAACCTTCGCATAAAACCAGGAGACAAGAGGGGCTCACTATCAGAGAACAACTAGGCCAGAAAAGACCATCTGCAGGCATTTGCCTCAGTTCTGCCATGATGGGGGTATAGACATGAGCCCTTAACAACAGACATGTTTCCCTGATATTCTGTTGCCTCTCTTTATGGTCTATGGTACACAAATATACTACGCATGCACATAGAAACAGGAGGCCAAGCAATGATAGAGATTCCAGGTGACTATCACCTGGAGCCTGAAAAATAAATATAAATCCTATGCGGGGAAAAGCATCCTCCATGTGGGTATCTTCACAGTCCCAAAGTACATACTCCCACTTTAAGAAAACAAAAAACACACAATGAGGGTGTAGGGTGGGTATAGCGCAGTTGTAGAGGGCTTGCACAAGGCCCTGGGTTCCAACCCCATTGTGGAAGGTGGGGCACGCAAGGAAAGAAGCCACTATGTATGCACTACCGTCAGTAGGTTAAAAACAAAACAGCAAAAAATTAATTTACAAGAAGTTAAGACATTGGAAATATCAACAATAATATAAAGTATATAAATAAAAGTGAAAATAAATGAACAAGAAACAATAATGAGAAATAACTAGGAAAACTTGAAAAAAGAATCAAACTGAACTTCTAAAATTGAGCCAATCAAATAAAAAATTCAGTGGATGGGTTAAATAGCACACTGGACTTACATGAAGAAAGAATAGGTAACCTGAAATATAGAACTGAAGAACTTACTTAGAATGCACTTAATGGAAATTATGAATTAATATACAAAGAATGAAGAAGGCTAACATAAAACTAGCATTACAAAAGGAAAGGACAGAAAAGATTTGGGGAGAAAAATGACAGAGATGGTTCCAAAATGAGGAAGGATGTGAAGTCATCAGACCTAAGAAATGATGTATCAAGAAAGATAAAGGAAATCCACATGTAGACACCTTGTAGTGAAATTCCATAAGCAAACACAAAACAAACCAAAAAGGCCACACCCATTTCAAAAATGGATGAAAGATTTAACATCATAAAACTTTTAGGAAATAGGAGGAAAATTTCAAGAGCTAAGACGGAGTTACTTTTGATACCAGCACAGTCCACAAAAGGAAAAACTGATAAATTGAACTTCAGCAAATTAAAAAATTTCATTCTCCAAAACACCCTATAAAAGAAGATAAAAAAATACAGATGAAAGGACAAACTGCACACTAGGAAAAAATATTTGTAAACAATATTTATGACAAAAGAGTTAGTACCTACTATAAAGAACTCTAAAAACTCAAAAGTAAAAAACCAAAAACTCCAATTAGCACTTCACCTAATGGAATATGTAGAGGGCAAAAAGTACATAAAAAGAGGTTCAACATCATTAGCAGTTAGGGAAATGGAAATTAAACTCAAGTGAACCAGGTGTGGTGGTGCACACCTGTACTTCTAGCACTCAGGAGGCTGAGACAGGAAGATTCCAAGTTCAAGGCCAGTCTTGGCTACATAGCAATGATTGTCTCAAAACAAAAAAACAAGAAACAACAACAAAAAATCCAAGTGAGGTGGCACTACACACTTATCCAAATGGCCAAGACTAAACACAGAGACATCACCAAATGCTGGTAAAGATCTGGAAAAACCATCATTAGTGTCAAGTATAACATTGTATACCTGTAATCCCAGCAACTCAGGAGGCTGAGGCAGGAGGATCCCAAGTTTGAGGCCAAAGGCAGCCTGTGAAGTTTAGTAAGATCCGGTGTTAAAATAATAAAAAAAATTTAAAGGGGTAAGGGGTGCACCTCAGTGGTAGAGTGCTTGTAAAGTATTCATGAGGCCCTGGGTTAAGCCCCCTAATATTGCAAAAAATTTTAAAAATGGTTTGGGGGTGCAGTTCAGGAGTAGAACACTTGAGAAGTATGCATGAAGTCCTGGGCTCAATCTCCAAGTAGGAGAAAGAGAAACTGGATCATTTGTACATTGATGATGAGAATGCAAAATGGCACGACCCACTCTGTAAAAAGGTTCAGTAGTTTCTTAAAAATCTAAACATGCCATTATTGTATGACCTAGCAATTGTACTCCTGCGACAGTAATCTAACAAAAATGAGGACTATGTTCACACAAAACCAATAGCAGCTTTATTTATTACAGTTCCAAAATGTAAACAATCCAAATGCCCTTCAATGGGTGAATGGTTAAACAAACAATGGTATATTCACACTACAGAATTCTACTCAGCCATAAAAATAAGTGAGCTACTGATATATGCAACAATCTGGAAGAATCTTTGTGGAATCAGGCTGAGTGAAGGGGGAAAAAAGTCAATCCCGAAAAGCTATATACTATATAATTCCACTTATTTAAAACTCTTGAAATGAGAAAATTACAAAAATTGAAAAGATTAGTGGTTTCCAGGAATTAAGGAGGAAATGGACACTGCAGGTAAATAGTCGACATGAGGAGTTCTTGCAGGGATAGAAATGTTCTGTATCTTCACTGCCCCAATGCCAACATCCTGGTCGTAATATTGTACTACAGTTCTGTAAGACGGTACACCAGGTAAAAGTAGGTAAAGGGCATGAGGACTCCGTGTTACTTTTTAAATGAACAACAAAAAAGCATCCAGAAAGGAAAGTCACACTGCATCTAAAAGAAAATTTAGAATGACAATAGATTACAGTAAATAACAAAAGCTAAAATAATACCATCAAAATACTAAGAAAAACTGCCAACTTAGAACTGTATATACAAAACATGAGTAAATTGGAAATATTTTTGATAAACAAAAACTAAGAGTTTACCATGAGCAGACTGTCATCAAAGGACATGCTTCTAAACAAAGGAAAATTATTCTAAGGGAAAGCTTTCAGAGAGAAAAATGGTAAGTAAAGAAACCATTTAACACATGGATAAATCTAACCAATTATCTGTATGAAAACAGTAATACTGTGAGGTTGAGGCAAGATGATTGCCGGTTTGAGGCCAGTCTGGGCAACAGAGCAAGATTCTATCTCACAAAACCCTCAGAATATTTATAAGATCTAATTTTAAGGTTAAAAATCATAAGGCAATACTAAAATACTGGGAGATTGTATCACAATAGTTGAAAGAGGGATGACTTGAAGATTTCTAGGATTCTCAATTAGAAGAAAGGGAAAACATTAATGTGGCACTTTAAGAATGGATAGTGAAATTCAAAAGGAAATTTCCCTAAAGAAAAAAGATGGTAGAATTTAAATTTTTTAACATTAATCCAAAAGAAAATAAGGAATGGGGGAACAGAAATACAAAAAAGGATGGTAAAAATAATTGCAAATGTATGAGTAAACATCAAAATGCACTAAAATAATTAAAATTTATATTAAAAACTAAGCTAGCCAATGCTGTTTATGAGGCATACCTAAACACAAGGACATTGGACAATAGATAAAAATAAAAGGACGGCAAAAACATCTTCAGATAAAACTATGAACAACTCTGTCAATAAATTAAAAACTTCAATTAAAGTAAAAAATTCCCAGAAAAATGTCATAACCAAAATGACCAACATTATGAAATGAAGAGGTTAATAATTCTATTACCACTGAAATCTAATCAAATGTTAGAAATTATTTTCACAAAAAGAAATACAATGTTCAACTTTATAGGAGAGATCTATCCAACTTTCAAGGAACAGATGATTTAAATCTTTTTCTTATTTTCCAAGAAGGAGGATGGTGGAAAACCTTCCCTAGCATATTGTATAACCTGGACATCAAATCACAGTAGGAGTAACACCCTCCTCCCAAAACATTACTGGCCAATTTCATCACTGTACTAGAAATGATGGCCAGTTAAAATCACTATTCTGTTCAAAATTATACCAGAAATTTTAGCCAGCAGGCACTGTAATAACACTATCACAACTATGTATATATAATTTTTTTAATTAGGAAAGAAAAAAAGACTATAATTATTTACAGATATTATCTACATAAATGATAGTCTTACTGACAAATTTTAAATATAAAAGCTTAGCAAAATGGCTGACTATAAGGGCAATAATCAAAAACATAACTTCAAAGATCAGAAAACCAAAACTCTATTTTTAAAAGATGCCACTTACAACAGAACGTTCAAAAAAAGGAAATTAGAAATAGACCCAACAAAGAATGTTCAGAAGTATTTGTTAGGAAAATTCCAAGAGCTAAACTGAGAGCCATGCTAGCTTAATAGGAAGATTCAGTATTATGAAGACTTTTTTCCCTCAAAGTGATCCACAGTTTTGATGCTAATGCAATTAGAGTCCCAAGAGAATTCCTTGGGAAACTTGACAAGTTGGTTCCAAAGTTGTAACAAAGACCCAAAACACTCCTAACAAAGAAACAAGTGGAGGGACGTGTTTAAATATCAAGACTTTCTACAAAGTCATAGAAATATCATCCAACAGAACAGAGAGCCCATGAAATAAAACCACCCATATGGAAACTCTATATGACAAGTGGAACTATAGATCAATAGAGAATGGACTAACTTTTCAATAGGCTTTAGATAATTGCTTATATCCATGTTTAAAAAATACACATAAAAAAGTAAATCTGGATTCCTCTATCATACCATATACATAAACATACAATTCAAGATTAAAGATTTAAATGTAAAATTATAAAGTTTTATAGTGTTTACACTACAAATGATCTTTATTACCCCAGCATAGATTTCTTCTATTTTTCTTTTTCTTTGTGTGTGTGTGTGTGCGGTGCTGGGGATCAAATAGGGAGCCTCATGCATGCAAGGCAAACATTCTACCACTGAGCTATGCCCAACCCCAATGGATTACTTAAACAGAATACAAAAGCAAAAAACACAGAGAAAAAGGCTAATAAATCTGCCATTAAATTCTAAGCTGGGTGTGGTGCACATACCTGTAATCCCAGCACTTGGGAAGCTCAAGCAGGAGGATCATGAGTTCCAGGCCATCCTGGGCTACAGGGCAAGATTTTGTCTCAAAAATAAACAGAAATCTGAATTTTCTACCTAAAATGTATAATCTAACTGTAATTAAGCCTGAAGCCATACCACTGTGGCATCCGATCCTGTCAGATCTCAGAAGCTAAGCAGGGTCAGGCCTGGTTAGTACTTGGATGGGAGAACGCTCGGGAATGTAGGCTTGAGAGAAGGAACTGGCAACCCCCTCCCAAAAACACAATCAGCCGTTGAAAACCCTATGAATAGCAGGGAAGCACTAACAATAGTGTTTCACCTGTTGTGAGTAGGGCCACTAGAAGTCAGACACCAACTCGACAGCACCTAACAACAACTGTAATTAAACATGGAAACCTAACTTCTTATTTTGTATAGAATATTAGAATATATAGAATATATTATATAGAATAGAGGACACCATAAAGATTCTATTAGTAGTTCTAGAATGTGGAAATTACAATCTAATATTGGGGGACGGTGGGGAAGGGTGGGAATCAATCAGCAGAAAGATCATAAGTGACACAGATGACACTTGTTAGCTGCTGTCAAGTTGCGTCCAACTCATAGCCACTTCACACGGTTCTCAATGGCTGATTGTTTCAGGATTGCTTCAGGAGTGGATTGCCACATCCTTCTCCTGTTTTTGTGGTGCTGGAATTTAATGACAAGTACATTAAAGTAACTATTATACTACAAATGCTCCTCCCCAAAACTGAGGAAAGTATGAGTATGTTAAGGAGAGACACAAAAGACAGAAAAAGACCCAAACGGAACTTCTAAAGAATAAAATGTAATGTCTGAGGTAAAATATACACTGAATGGGATGAAAAGAGATTAGATACTTCAGAAGAAGGGATTAATGAATATGAGGATACAGCAATGGACACTAAGATGAAACACAGGAGGAAAAACACAAAAAAAACCTGAAAAGAGCATCGATGTACTATGAGACAACTTCAAGAGACCTAACAAAGTGACTGGGGCACCAAGAAGGAGTAAGGAGGAGAGGGACAGAAGAACATAAATGAAATGATGCTAAAAATTTTCCAAATTTAATGAAAACCATAAACCCACAGGTAAATAGCTGCAGCAGAAGAAACATGAAAAATCCTATACTGAAGACATATCAAATTGCTTAAATCTAGGGATAAACAGAACACCTTAAGAGCAGCCAGAAAAAACGATAATTTCCTTATAAAGAACAAAGAAAAACAGTAGTCTTCATGTTGGAAATCACAAGAAGCCACTTAACATCTATAGCTGGACGGCATAGTTGTGCACATCTGTAACGCCAGCTACTCTGGGAAGCTGAGGTAGGAGGATCTTGAGTTTAAGACCAGCCTGGGCTACACAGCAAGACCTTATCTCAAAAAAACAAAATGACAACAACAAGGCATCCACTAGATTGGAAAAAAATTAAAAGTCTGAAATGCGAAAATTTTAAAAGTATGAAATTAACAAGTGTTGGAAATAGAAAACAAAGGTAACACAGGGAAACACTGAACTGACTGGAGTGTAACTGGGACAACCACTTTAGAGAATTATCAACCAATTTAGAGTACATTCAAACCACATGACCAAGCGATATCATTTCCAGATATTGTTCATAGCAGCACTGATTGCAACAGCAAAACCAACCAACCAAACAAAATCCAAATGTCCATGAACAGAAGAATAGATAAACTGCACTATATTCATATAATACTACATAGCAATAAAAATGAATGACTCTTAAAAATGCTAAAAGGAAAAAACAAAGTCCCACAAAATAAACATACATTATGCTATTTATACAAAATTCAAAAACATACAAAATTAACATTTCATTTAGGAATAAACACATGAAACCACAACAAGCAAGAGAATGACAAACATAAAACTCAGAATAATTACTCAAGGGGGAAATGGTATATACAGAACCCCTAAAATGTAGGCAATGTTCTATTTTTCAAGCTTGTTGGTAGGTACACATATTTATACTTATTATTCCTCATACATTATTTATAAATGCTTGTATTTTTGTAGTATGAAATATTTCACTTAAAAAATAAGAGTGAAAATATGACAGACATTGAAAATGAATTCTATCATTTAAGTAAAATAAAATTGTGTAAAAAAAAGTATACACACAAAGCACTCAATTATCTTTCAGTGTCTGATATTATCAGTATTAATCTAATAGGGCCATAATCCGAATGTGGAGAAAAAAAATTAAGCAGTCTTTAACTGCTTTGACACAAAAATCTGAACATTTCTCCTAGAATTTTAAGTTAGGTAAGAAGTAAATATGTTAGCCATTCATTTCCGATTCTTCACCTTTCATCTGTATTTAGATTTTTCTTTGTCCTTGGATTTCTTTGGACTTCTGCTTCGGTCTCTCTTTTTGCTCCGTTCTCTTTCATAAGGATCCGTCTGGTATTTGGGTTTGTGGCTATTACTGTAGTGGCCATCCCTTTCTCGAGATCGACTGCGGCTGCGGTTCTGAGGTCGGTCTCTCTTCTCACTCTTTTGTTTCTCCCAACAGCTTTCTTCTTCTTCGTAATGACCAAATCCCATTTCCCTGTAGATATCCTGTCAAAGAAATGCAGTTACAAATCAATCACTAAAATAATCATTTTGTGGACACCGTGTATCAAAAAAACTGAGAAGAGTCTTCTGTCAGTAAGCTGTTCTAACAGTTCAAATTTGTTTTCGTTTTTCTGAGACAGGGTTTTGCTATGTAGTCTAGGTTGCCCTGGAACTCACAACCTCCTGCTTGTCTCTCTAGTGCTGGAATTATAGGTGTGTGTCATCATGCCCAGCTTCAAATTTGAATACTACAACTAATGTTGAAAATCTCATAAAATAGCCGGGTGCAGTGGCACATGCCTATAATCGAAGCAACTCAGGAGGCAGAGGCAGGAGGATGGCAAGCTCAAGACCAGAGGCAGTCTGCGTAATTTTGTGAGACTCTGTCTCAAAAAGCAAAAAATGGGGCTGGAGGTGTAGCTCAGTGGTCCAGCACTTGCAAAGCATGCAAGCATGAGGCCCTGGGCTCAATCCTCAGTACAGGAAAACAAAAAAACAAAAAAACAAAAAAACCTCTCATAAAAATTAAAAACCAAAATAACTCAGACAAAGATTTAACCATTTATCTTATAGATCTGTTTTGCATCCACTATTTCAGTTAGACTGAAAGGTCAGATCCCAACACGAACTGAAATAGCCCAAGTGAAATTGGATCAAGTCTTCTCTCTTCATTTGGGGTGGGTGTGTGTGTGTGTGTGTGTGTGTGTGTGTGTGTGTGTGTGTGTGTGTGTGTGTGTGTTCGTGTGTGGTGCTAAGGATCCAACACAAGCCCTCCCATGTGCTCTACCACTAAACTACACTCTTCGGCCCTAGAACAAATCTTTAAGGTCATGTTGCAATATCAAGTTTTGATTATCTATAATCACACTCTGGCTTTTCTTTCCTCCACTTCCTAAAAAATGTGGTCCCATCACTGATCTGTAATGAAAACTACTAAGATTTCTTTAATGATTCTATAAAGAAGATATCATTCAAATAGCAATAGGAAGTAGCCTTAGACAAGTCAGTTTAAAAAGAAAATAGATTTTCCACACTTAGGTCTGGGAAACTAATTTAAAAAAATTTTTTGGAGATGGTGATCAAATCTAGGGCCTCATGCATACAATCTACCAAGAAGTTATACCCCTAGCCCTGATTTTTTTTTCTCTTTTTGTAGTACTAGGGGTTTGAACCCAGGGTCTCACACATGCTATGCACGTCCTCTACCATTGAGCTGCACACCCCTGTCCCATTTTTTCCTTTTTATCTTGAGACAGGATCAAAGTTACATAGGCTGCCTCTGCCTCTGCTTCCTATGTTGGGTGCACCACTGCACCAGGCTTCCTGATTAATTTTTACAGTGTTTTGCCTTATAACCGATTCTCTTTAGATTTTCAAATACATTTTCCATGTTCAGACTAGGCTGATACATGTTTTCCTTAAAACGCTTGCATATTTCTTTAAAATGAGTTAGGAAACACTGGAACAATCCACTGCCCCGAAGACAAGAAAATGGGTATATTTGGGGTAGGGTACAATCGAGTGGGGAATGTGCCTCAGTGGTACAGTGCTTGCCTGGCATGCTCAGGATCATGGGTTCAACCTCCAGTGGACAGCAAAAACCATAAGTAGGGACAGGCACCATGGCACACACCTTTAATCCCAGCTACTGGAGAGGCTGAGGAAGGAAGTTCACAGGTTCAAGGCCAGAGGGAGCCTATGCCACTCAGTGAGACTTTCCCTCAAAAAATGTGCTGGGGGCACAGCTCCGTGGTGAAGTGCTTGCCTGGTACAAGGCCCTGAGCTCATCCCCCAATACTCCCTAGAGGTGCTGGAGCGGGGGAAGTACTTTGGTTTAGCCCTTTACCAAGTATTTTCTACCAAAATATGACATTCCTGGATAAAAGAACTTTTTTGTGCTTCCTGCAACATACACAAAATGTAAATCTCTATGTACTATTCTGCCTGTACACCTACGCACTTATTGCTATATCGGCTGAGAAAATAATCTTTAAAAATGCAGAGCACATCAATTTATATATAACTCCATAAAGTCCTCAGCACATTATTATACAAATGTTGTTGTGGTTATTGTTAGGTGTAGTCATGTTGTGTCTGACTCATAGAGACCCTCACAGGGTTTTCAATGGCTGATTGTTTCCGGATTGCCTCGGGGGGTGGATTGCCACGTCCTTCTCCCATATTATACAAATAGGTACTTAATTTTTTGAGTATTTAAAATAAAAGAGCAATAAAAAGTTATGAGGTTGGGGTACATAGTTCAGTGGTAGAGACTTTGCCTTGCATGTCTGGGGGGGGGTTCCACCTCCAGCACTACAAAAATAAATTTAAAAAAATGAAAGACTTAATTCTTTGAAAAATTTAGGAAGCTGAAAATCTAAAAAAGGAATCAAACTTACAGATCCTCCTACCTACTTGGAGTAGTTTTCAAAACTATACACACTGTAAAAGTCAGGAAGATCTTGGTTCAATTGGTTTCTGCCATTAGGAGATATGTCAAACAAAAAGTACTCTTAAGGTGAGATTTATCAGGGAAGGTTTCATGGAGAAAGTAGAATTTGAGGTGAGCCTCAAAGGATGAGTGGCTTTGGGTTTGGGATTGGCTACAAGGCCCTTCATGAAAGCAGTGTAAGGGAAAACTAAAAAGCAAGGAAGGCTTGGCACCGTGCGTAGGCAGGAGGAAAATGTAGGGGGCTGGATGAAACCAACTAGAGCTGATACTATACTATGTGCTAACACGGTGCTAAGTGCTTTGGGAATGCATCACGTCATTCTAGAAATAGACTGAGATTCAAAAGATACACACACACACAGACACACACACCCATTTAAAGCAATCAACTTTACCCAACAAATGACTTGCTATAAATTAGTAAAAAAGTCTAGTCTACCTAAAAGCCACCCTTGCTTAGGTCTCTGGAATTAAATCAAAGATCCAATTAAATCTAAACATGGGAAAAAAATTAAATCCAAACACTAAAATAACATTAAATTATTAAAATACTGGCAATAAATAGACTGCCAAATTATAAGAATACACATACTACAAAAACCCCAGTAGAGAAAAGAAACCCAGTATGACTACTACTTAGTCAGGTAACCCGCAGCTGAACACTCATTTCCTGTAACCCCAGTAAGACTCAAACCTCAATAACACAAAAACCACCTTTGGAATTAAGACAAGGGATGGAAAATTAAACAGAGAAGTTTTCGAATTGAATACTATAGTTGTCTTTCAATAAAAAACAATTTGAAGAAATAATATAAAACATTCTTAAGAAATTAGACTCATCTGGCAAAATACCAACAAAGAGGAAAATTTGAGACACACCTAAAATTTAACTAGTATTGAAAATTCTCTGAAATAAAAAATACTGAAGTTGAATTTTATTACAAAGAAAAGAAAAAAAGAAAGCTAATATAGCTATGTTATTAAAAACAAGAAAAAAACTAAAAAATACTTTAATACATTTAGAGGGAGAAGGAAATATAGTTCAGAAATTAATTCCATAGTTACCAATTCCCTTAAAATTCTTTTAAAAATGCTAACAGCACCCCCTCCGCCAAATATGATACTTTTTATTCCATGCCAAAAGAGAAAGATTCTGCCACTATAAGGTTTTAAGTAATCAAACAGCAGGATAGAAAAGTTCATAAAGTGAGGAGAGGACAGACTTAAAAGGTAGCCAATCTTTGCATTTTTTTTAAACCTATATGTAGTCTAGGTAGGCCTCACACTTATGATCCTCCTAAAACTTACTATCTCAAACACAGCAATGTTTATCTCAGGCCTAGACTCATTTAGTTACAGGAACAGCTGTAACTAAAGCAGCACACAAGGCTAAGGAACTAAGGGCTTTTGTGTGGAAAACATGCTAAATATTCATAGGAATATGATATAATCATTATTTAAAAAGACCAGGGTATAGCTAGGCCTGTAAGCCCAGCAACCTGGGAGGCAAAAGCAGGAGGATCACAATTTGAGGCCAGAGGCAGCCTGGGTAACTTAATGAGACTCTGTCCCAAAATAAAAAGTAAAAAATGTGGTTAGAGTGCAGCTCAATAGTAGAACACCTGCAAAACCATGCACAAGGCCCTGGGTTCAACTCTCCAGTAAAAGAAAAAGAAAAAAGAAAAGACAAGACTAGGGTCATCTTGGGCTAAATATTAAGAATACACAATTTAAGGAGGAGGAGACACTCCTATTAGATCACACTGGAATACCGCTCTATGGGGCAAATTATAATAGAATTATAATAGGATTAAGAAAACTATGTAAGAACAGCAGTAGAGCAGCTAGAGTATGAGTCGGATCTAAATTGCAGTGCAATTACTTACTAGTTGTGTAAAACTATGGGCAGTAACAATCGTTTTCATCTTCATTTTCTTTGTTGTGAGTGGAGATAAAAGAATACACCTCACATTTTAAGGACAAAACTAATGCTCACTATTATTGCTATTGCTTTTATTATTGCTGATTCATGTGAAGGACACTTGAAGGAACTGAAAAAGATGTAGCTTAAAAACTGGGGTAGAACATGAACGACAGCTATCTTGAAATTGCTAACAGGCTATGGAAAGGAGAGATTATACCTTTACTAGATGACATCAGGGGCTGGGATTTAGCTCAGTGGGTAGAGCGCTGCACTGCAGTCTCTGAGGCCCCGAGTTCAATTCCCAGCACTGCAAAAATGGGAGAAGGACCTGGCAATCCACTCCCAAGACAATCCCGAAGCACTCAGCCACTGAAAACCCTATGAGGGTCGCTATGAGTCGGACACCGACTCGACGGCACCTAACAACAACAACAACAACAAGATGACATCAAGGGGTAATATGTTATCTAGGAAATAGGGAGCTAAGAATATCTATTAAATATGTATTTGCTGAAATATTTTTTTAAATGAAGATAAACCATAAAATACACAAAATAGTTACTTACCAAGGGAAGAAGAAAAGGGGAAAGGGGAAGGGGTAGAAGCTATATTCTATATATGCATCAGTTTATTGATTGTCCTATTATTTAAAAAAAAAAAAAAGACAGGGTCTCACTATGTATACAGCCCAAGATGTCCTTAAACTCTTGATCTTCCTGCCTAAGCCTCTCATGTGCTAAGATTATAGGCATGCACCACCATGCCCAGCTAGATTTTACTTCTGAATTGTATCATTTTAAAAAGTACAAACAAAAAATATTTTAAGCAATCTTTTACCATCAAAATAAAATGAAACAAATTAAATGAAATACAAACATAGTTAATAGCATAATGATAGGGAGAAACTATTACAAAGGACTTTAAAACAGCAATTTGACTATAATAGTAAAGTGGCAATAAGAATAGCCAGTTAACAGAAAATGTTTGCAAACACATTTATTTTCAGTTATTCATAACAACATGCCTGTGAAGTGTTATCTCAGTCTTGTAGAGGAAATTGTGACTCAGAAAATGAAATAACCTGTCAAGGTCACATCAATGACTAGCCATGTAGAAATGTAAATCTAACTCTCCTGATAACAGATTCTTTACTTTGCCTACCATAACACATTTCTCCACCTCTCTGTCTTTGCTTGACACCCTGCCCTCCTGAGTTCCCTCCCTCCTCACCTTAGCCTACAAAATCCTTCTCAGCGGCTCAAATATCTTCTGTGAGGTAAAATGAAAGCAAAGGGCTGTGGTAGATTTTGTTTTATATTTAAAAGAGAACTAAAACACAAGTGAGAAATGATTTCTTCTCTTTATAATCAATTTTCTTTGGGGAGTTTTTATTATAATTATTTTTAAAAATGTATTATTCAAGAGAGCTTTAAGATGATCAAGTTATTGTGAACACTATTTCTGTTTCATATATACAATTTGGAAGGGCATAAATGTTTTGCAGGCCATAAAACCTCTGAGGCTGCAAGTATTACACATAAAACATGTGCTGATAAGTTAAACTAATAACTGAGAAGCATTTTTTCAGCATAACCACACTTGTTTTTGATGGAAACAAAGAAGTATCCATAGGCATGGAAATTGCGTATGCATCACAATGTAGAAATATATGACACATTCATTTACTTTGAAAATAATCTTTTACATCTTATGCTACATATACTTGAAAATCAAAGTACAAAGCCAGGCATGGTGAAACATGCCTATAATCCCAGCACATGGGAGGCTGAGACAGGAGGATCAAAGCAAGTTTGAGGCCAGCTTGGGCTACAAAGCAAAACCCTATCTCAAAAAACAAAAGATGGAAGGCCCTTAGCCCATGCAGCCATTCTACATTTTAGAGTCAGGAACAGCTATGCAGAACTATCCCTTACCTTTTAAATAATACTACTAAGATGTAAGCAACAAAGGGACAAAGTATCTCCCCAGACCTACGCCTGGATATTAGAAGTACCTGGTTAGTATTTCTGATTGGCATATAATCCTCATCATCCTTTTCTTCAGAGCAGTGACGGGTTTTCTTCTTGTGTTTTTTACTTGTGTGTGAATAACTTGATTTTGAGTCTTCTACCTGCTCATCTAGTATAAGATCGTATTTCGCACTGTAGCATTTAGTTAAGGACAAATATGGTAAATGATAGATAAGACATCAAAACATAAGAATCTGGTAAACAAGGGAGGTCATAAGACTAAATATAACTTTTTAAAGCAAATAGCATCTCAAAGTATACAGTATATTTCTAAAACAAAGCTAGTATTTGCTTCCATTACATACTCAGGAGAAATGGAAGGAACCCCATCTTAAACAGCTAACAACTCGTAGACAAAAAATATGGAAGGGAAAATAAAAGCGTATCCACAAATGAAAATGCAAGTAGCATAAGAAATAAGGAAATATATTTGTCGATAATAAAAAGAATTAAACTTAGAAAATGAGGCAATTGCTGGGTGCGGTAGCACACACCTGTAATCCCAGCGGCTCAGGAGGTGGAGGCAAGAGGATTGAAAGTTTGAGACCAGAGGCAGTCTGCGTAATTTAGCGAGACCCTGTTTCAAAAAGTAAAAAAATGGGCTGGGGGTGCAGCTCAGTGGTCCAGCACTTGCAGAGCATGCAAGCGCAAGGCCCTGGGTTCAACCCCCAGTACCGCAAAAAAAAAAAAAAAAAAAGAAAAAGAAAAAGAAAATGAGGCAATTTTGCCAGGCATGGTGGTACACACCTGTAATTCCCAATTCTTGGGAGGCAAAAGCAGGAGGATTCCAAGTTTGAGGCTAGCCTGGGCTACACAGTGAGACATTGTCTCAAACATACACACAAAACAGGCACATCTTCTACAAATGATCTGGATTCAAGAACCTTATCTTTATGGCTTTTGTGACTTTTTATAACACATTACACAGTACTTTACCCATAGTGGATGGTCAATACACATTGACTAAATGATTCTTATTAAGGATACTCCTGTTTGGGCTTTACTTTATCTTTCAGAACCAAATTGGATGGTTTATCCTGTTCCTTTTCATACTCCTTGAAATCATTCTTGGTATACTTCCCACCTACTCATTAAGAAAAACAAAGTTTAATAAGAAAAATCACATAATTAGTTAGAAAAAAACCCAACTATTTTATAAAAGATATAATGTAAGTACTACTTTATTTATTTACTTTTTCATTTATTTTGCTGTACTTGGAAGTTGAACGCAGGGCGTCCCATATAATTTGAAAGTGCTCTACCACTGGGCTGCATCCCCTGCCCATTTTTTATTTTTTATCTTGAAACAATGGGAGAAGGGCATGGCAATCCACTCCAAGGCAATCCCAAAATAGCCATTGAAAACCCTATGTGGTTCGCTATGAGCCGGATACCGACTCGACGGCACCTAACAACAACAACAACAACAATCTTGAAACAGGGTCTCACTAAGTTTTGTAGGCTGTCTTTGGCTTCAAACTTGAGATCCTTATGCCTCCACCTCCAAGGTCACTGGGATTACAAGTGTGTACCACTGTACTTGGCCGTGTTACTTTATAAATGGCATATACTGGGAGACAGAAAAAGGGTGAGGAACAAAAGAATCATAGGAATTCAATCTTCACTATTATTTTAACTGAAATCAGATACCCATTTTGCTAGGTAGTCATATGCTGCCACCTAATGACATATATGGATGTTACAACATCAAACTTTCAAATAAATTACAAACCAATACTGCAGTGTTTAAGCGAAGTCTGTAAGAACATTAAGACCAATGGAAAACTGAAGATAAGAGACCTAAATTTGGGTTCTGAAAGACAAGTTTGAAAGAAGTGAAGCTCTAAAGACTTGTGACCTGTCTCTCAAACAAGCAGCAGGCAGCTAGCAGACAGCAGAATGTGTGTAGTTCACTGAAGAGATGTAAGAAGAGTTGGAGAGGGCACCAAAGAAAACTATCCCTGCTTTTAAATTTTGGCTCATAGACACCTCTAATTCTCCCAAAGTACCAAAAATGAAATCAACACCTTATCTCAAAAATCTAAAAAATAAAATAAAAACTCATGCTTTCTCAGCATATAACAGAAACAACCTTGAATTTGTCATGCCTCTACAAGGGATTTGACGTATATGTATGCAGTATATGTGGGAAACGTCATACATACAGGGATAGCACACAGAACATAGAAGAGATAAACATTTATAAACACATGAATGGTCATTAATAGAACTAGTTTAGTAAGTTATGATACATACATTCAATAGAAGACTAAGCAGTCATTGAAAATAATAAATTGGCATTTAATATACTAATATGAAATGATCTCGAGACACATTGTCAAATGAAAAACGCAAGATATAGAAACAGCATAATCTGTGTCCTTTGTATTTTCTTTTTCTACAGAAGGAAAAAAACATATATGCATGCACATTCAAAGAATGTATGTGGGAAATTATGAAACAGGTAAGACTGGGCACCATGGTGCATGCCTATAATCCCACCAACTTGGAAGGCTGAGGCAGGAGGATCCTAAGCTTGAGGTCACAGGCAGCCTGCACAACTTAGTGACACTCTGTCTCAAAATTTTAAAAAAATGCAGCTGGGGGTACAGTTCAGTAATAGAGTGCTTGGCTAGCATACATAAGGCCCTGCATTCAATCCCCCCGGTACTGAAAAGGAACAAAGGAAAGCAGGAAGAAAGGAAGGAAGGGCTAACAGTGACTTCTGGGAAGAGAAATTGATTAGATGAGGAGCAGGAGTGGAAGAGACTTTGATCTAAAACCTTTTCGCAGATCTTTTCAATGTTGTGCCATATGACAACTAAAACAAGCAGACTTCACTTTTTTTAAATGTTTTATATCTAAAAGAATCAAATCACCATAAAGTCATAATTACTTTGGAAATACATCATGTCTGCAGTGAGTAATTATAAGTAATCTAAAATACCATCAAACATACAAAATAAAAATACTTTCATCAGTTTAGAACACACACACACTCCTGGTTCTAGCTAGCAGCTTTATAAAATCATAAGTGGCCAGAATTACATAAATGAACATTTCTCCTAATAAAGAGCACTAAATCATATGATATATAGGCCAAAAATGGCAGTGCACACCTATAATCCCAGCACTTGGGAGGCTGAGGCAGGAAGATCGCAAGTTCAGGGCCAGCTGCATTACAAAATAAGACTCTTGTCTCAAACAAACAAATAATAACAAAAAAGTGTATGTCTATATGTAGCCCCCCACATACAAGTATGTTGTTGTTTGTTGTTAGGTACTGCCAAGTTGGTGTCTGAGTCATAGAGACCCTATGTACAACAGGCGAAACACTATTGTTGCTGCTCTTCTGCTGTTCATAGGGTTTTCAATGCCTAATTGTTTTTGAGGGCTAGGATTTAGCTCAGTTGGTAGAGCGCTGCGCTGCAGTCTCTGAAGTCCCGAGTTCAATTCCCAGCACCGCAAAAATGGGAGAAGGGCCTGGCAATCCACTCCCAAGGCAATCCCGAAACAGTCAGCCAATGAAAACCCTATGAGGGTCGCTATGAGTTGGACTCGACTCGATAGCACCTAACAACAACAATTGTTTTTGAGAGTGGGCTGCTGGGTCCTTCTTCCAATCCTACAGCACCTAGTGTTCCCAGGTGGTCTTCCACCCAAGTACTAGCCAGGGCTAACCCTGCTTAACTTCCAAGATCTGATGGGATCGGGTGCCACAATGGGATAGCTGCAGACTACCTACAAGTATGCAAAGCATAAAAGCAATAACCAACATACCTTTTCCTTTCCATTTAACCTTTGCAACAGATTGGCTAAAATCTACATGTATTCTTCTGTCATCAATAAGTACATTATCCATTTTGAAGAATGCTTTCTCACAATCTTCTTCCTGATAGTAATTATAAAAAATGCAAGCATAAATATTTATGGAAAAGATTTCTGTAGACAGAATACTGAAAACACAAAAAGTCTGTTGTTACTAAAAATGACTATTTGAATACTTATTACACACCAGATTTTTTTTTTTTTTTTCAGTGCCGGGGGTTTAAACCCAGGGCCTTGCACTTGCATGCTTTCCAAGCGCTGGACCACTGAACTGTAAAATCCAGCCCATTTTTTTACTTTTTGAGACAGGGTCTCGCTAAATTATACAGACTGCTTCTGGTCTCCAACTTGTGATCCTCCTGCCTCCGCCTCCCAAGCCGCAGGGATTACAGGTGTGCGCCACCACGCCCAGCTACAACCAGATATTTTTAAGTGTGTTGTATTTATTCTGGTAATAATTCTATCAGGTACTATCTATCATCACCTCCACTTTCTCAATGAGAGAATAAAAGTTTAATAAGGTACAGAAGTAGGAAATGGTCACACAGTTGGAAAGGGCCAGAGCCAAGATATTGAACTGAGGCAGTCTGACTGCAATGGACATGAAACAATTGTGTTATACAGGTCTACAATCCTTTTTATTTAAAACCCCAAAATACTGTATCCTAAAAAGAGAAAAGCTGTTTTCATAAGTTTGGTGTTAAAAGTAGTTTATTAGGGTCAAGGGTATAGCTCAGTGGTACAGCACATGCACAAAACCCTGGGGCAATCTCCAATACCAAACAAAACCAAATACAACCCCAGCAATTTAGCAGCAATATCTGATCTAATAGGAGGCTGTGGCCTTTTTAAAAATACACTTAATATGACTATTCATTTGTTTGACTGCAGACACTCTTTTATGACTGATTACAGAATGCTGGCCCAGTGGGGTATCACATAATCCACAGATGTGATGTATGTGTAGATGCATCCACTTACACAATACACCTTTCTAAATTCTGACAAGTTCTAAATTCAGAAGCCCTGCTATAGGGCTTGTGGTATCAAGGTCTATGCTACACAAGAACCTTTCCTGTCAGTAATTTCACAAATTCTAAATCTATTTATGACATCTGAAGAGTATAGTGGCAGTTTCAACCTAGCACTGATCAAATTTCTTCTCTATTCCTGGAAACTTATTCTTTAGTCATTCACAACTTGCTACGCACAATTCAGAGAGAAGCAGATCAAAAAACTAGTTATAACCATGTATGTTTACCACATGTGTCAAGAGTTAAATGGATCATAAACTTTATGAAGATATACATAGAGCTTTACTTATTTTTCTATCTCCATCATTTAGAACATCATCCAACACATGGTAGGCAATCAGTGTTATGTTTGATGAATTTGATTGTTTATACTTGGACAGGTATAATTCCATCACTCTGCCACTTCCCTAAAGAAAAAGTTCTCAGATCACTTTTATAGGACAGTATTTGCAAATACTCCATTTACTTATTTCTAAACAACAGTTAAAAAATCTCTTCAAAACTGAGAAATATATATATGTATGTATATATATATACACACACAAAAAATAATCAAGGTAGTCTTCAAGTACAACAAAGTTGAAGGACTCAGAGTAGAAGATGTCAACATATTACAAGGCTATAGTAATTAACATAATATAAAAGTGGTTCAAGAATAGACAAATGGGACAGGTGCCATGGCACAGGCCTGTCATTCCTATAACTCAGGAGGCTAAGGCAGGAAAATCACAAGTTCTCAGTCAGGGGCAGCCTGCACAACTCAGAAAGACCCTTTCTCAAAATTAAAAAATAAATAAATAGAGGGGTGGGGGTGAGGCTCAGTAGTGGAGTGTTTGCCCACCATGCACAAGGCCTTACATTCAATCCCCAGGATCAGGGGTGGGGGGATATAGACAAACTGACCGGTGCAATAGTACAGCAGCCAGAATCAGATTACACATATACAGATGCCTGATTTATAGAAAGGGGGCCCTCCAGAGTTGTGGAAACAGAACAACTTTTTAAATAAGTGGTGCTGTTTCATCTGACAATCCAATGTGAGAAAAATAAAACTTAATGTAATACACCCAAGACAATAATCAAATCACAGATCTAAATGGGAAACAATCTCACAACAGCTTCTAAAAATAGCACAAGAGAGTATCTTCACGACCTTGGAGTAGGCAAAGACTTTTTAAACAGGGCATAAAAGGAAGAAAAATGTTACAAACAATTCAATTACATTAGAAATTTCTGTTTATCAAGAGATACCATTAGGAAAGGAGAGGGGTAATCCATGGAACAGAAGATATATGTACCACATATAATCAAAAAAGAGCTTGCACCCAGAAATGTGAAGAATTCTTATAAATCAATAAAAAGACAGAATACCCAAATAAAAAGTGGGCAAGTCTTGAATAGGTACTTCACTGAAAAAGGACGTCCAGGGCTGGGCAGGGTGGCACACGCCTGTAATCCCAGAGACTGAGGAGGCAGAGGCAGAAGGATCACAAGTCTAAGGTCAGGTGTACCTTGTGTAACTTAATGAGACCCTGTCTAAAGATGAAAAATTAAAAAAATGGGTTACAGGTGCAGCCCAGTGGTAGAGCACTTGCAAAGTAGGTGCAAGGCTGTGGGTTTAGCCCCCAAGTACTACACACATGAAAAAAAGGACAACAAAATGGTAATGACCATATGAAGAAGGATCCAACCAGGGAAATGTGAAATAAACCACAATAAGATACCACTATGTATCTACCAGAATGGATAAAATTGAAAAGACGACCATAACACGAGCTGGTCAAGATATGGAATAACAGCCTTCAGTGTGGTGGTGAATACCTGTAATTCTAGCACTCAGGAGGCAGAGGCAGGAGGACCAAAAGTTCAAGGCTAGCCTGGATTACACAGGGAATTCTAGGCGACCCTGTGTTCATGAGATCCTATTCTCATGGAAAAAAAAAAAGGAACTACACGAGCTCTCACAAACTACCAGCAGCATTGAAAATTAATGTAACCACTTTGGAAAACTGACTAGTTATTTGCTGAAGCTACATCTACCTTTTCACTCAGCAATTCACTCCTAGATATATCTCCCATAGAAATACACGCATACATACACATAGATACATACCCCAAAAGATATGTTTATAGAAAAATATATTTTAAAAAATGAGAGCTAGGCACCATGGCACATGCCTGTAATCCCAGCAACCTGGAAGGCTGAGGCAAGAGGACTGCGAGTTCTAGGCCACAAGGAGCTTGTATAACTTAACAAGACCCTCTCTCAAAATTAAAAAATTAAAATATAAAAGGGCAAGGGGTGCAACTCAGTGGTAGAACACCCAGGGTTTAATCTCTCAGTACCACAGTAGACTTTCTTTAAAAAATTTATATTAGCAGCATTCATGACAGCCAAAGAACTCACGTATCTATCAATAGCACAATGGAAATATAAACACAATGAAATATTACATTAATGAAAATTCATTAAGAAGTTAACAAATGCTACATGTAGTAATAAATATAAAATGTATAAATAATAGCAAAAGAGGTTAGACAAAAAAGAACACAAATTGTGTTCCATTTATATCATTTAAAACTAGATAAAATTAGTCAATGGTGTTAGAAGTAGTAGCAACAGGAAAATTATTGGAAGGGGATATAAGGTGGTCTTCTGGGGACTAGTAACTTTTTTCTGCTAAGTATTTTGTTTCTTGACCCAGGTGATGATTTATATGGGTATATTAACCTTGTAGCAATCTGCTAAACTATTCACTCATGATTTGCACATTCCATATGTTTAATTAAAAAAAAATTGGGGCAGGGCACCATGGCACACATCTGTAATCCTACTGGCATGGGAGGCTAAGGGGGGTAATCAAAACTTCAAGCCCAAAGGCAGCCTGTACAACTTAGCAAGACCCTGTTTTACAAATAAAGAAAAGGCATCCAGCTCAGTGGGAAAACACTTGCTTAGCATATGAAAATACCTGGGTTCAACCCTCCAGTGAGTACCACCAAAAAAAAAAAAAGTCAGATCAGATTATCTAAGGCATAGAGAACTTGTGTAACGTACAAAAAAATAGATTCAGTCACAAACACCTACAAAGAAACTACTAACCATGAAAATCAAAAAGTTGAACAATGTAGCTTAATATGATTTTCAAGAAATGAAAAAGGGCAGAAAAGGTGTACTTCAAAAACTGAAATGTTGAATTATGATAAAGAATTCATAGATTTCATAATCACCCTCTTCACGAAAGTTGACCTGAACTACATATTTATAGAAAATAGTATAGCTGCAGAACACTCAAAGACAAGGGTAGGCATTAGTGTATATGCTACAAATGAGATGAAATTTTGACAGCAAATATATAATATGTCCTACAGTGTGAATGACAGAAGGACAGTGTTAGATCTATAAGAAGTTTTCATAGCAAATCATAGGTAAAGATCTTTGTGCTAGCACTGATGAATCTTGTAAATATCATTTCTGATATATATGACACAATAGCTAGGTATAATTCGCTGTGTCTATCTTCCTCAATCCTCCATTACTTAACTTGTATCTTTATGACTTATCCCAGATTCTAAAACATAGAATCTGTTGTGTAAATGCTTTGGAGTAATAACTTAGAATGAGCTACTTCTGGACACAGACTAGTCCAAAGTTGCATAAAAAAGAGAGCATAGCATAGCATAGTGGCTAAATTCAATGGAAATGGTTTCAGACATATCTAAATTCAAATCCCAGCAATGACACTCACTAGGGGAGTGATTTTGAACAAGTCATATTACTACTATCTGTCTTACTTATTTCAAAAAGGAGGGTAGTATCTATCTCATACAGTTATGAGGGTTAAATACAGGAAAATTAACATAATGTCTACCTTAAAGCATTTGAAGAACATAAACTATCATCATCATTAAAAATCTAGAAACAACCATCTGTCCAATATTAAAGTATTATTTATAAGGAAGGAAAGGCCTAGAAAGAAGGGTTAAATGAACTGTCAAATACTGCACGATAGGTGGCTAATGACTGAGTTTGCATTAATATCTACAGCTTAACATTCATCTACTTCTTAGTTATATTTCCATCTAAGTAGTAATGAAAAATCATTACTTGTTTGTAAAGGAAAAATCATTAATTGTTTGTGAAGAACTTTACTTAAAAGGTGATACATTCAGGAAGATCATATCTGAACCTATAGTAAATATATGCACATTAACATCAACAGATGCTAACTTTATTCCCTATATGAATATAATTAAGTTTATTTTCTTGGATTCCTAAACAAAGTGCAATCCTGGCCAGGCACAGTGGCTCACCACTGTAATCCTAGCAATGTGGGAGACAGAGGCAGGAGGATGGAAGGTTTAAGGCCAGAGGCAGCCTGCATAACTTAGGGAGACCCTGTCTTAAGATAAAAAGATAAAAAAGAGGGCTGGGGTATGGCTCAGTGGTAGAGAACTTGCAAAGTATGTGCAAGGCCCTGAGTTCAACCCCCCAGCACTGAAAAAAAAGTGCAATTCTAAAAACTAGAAAGAATTCTGTAATTTTTCTCTTTTAATACCACATGAAAACAAAATAGCCAGGCAGAGTGGCATGTACCAGTAATGCCAGCTACCTGGAAGGCTAGAGCAAGAGGATCACTAGTTTGATGCCACCCTGGACAACAGAGAAAGACCCTATCTCAATAAACAAATAAACACCAAGCCTAATTAATGTACCTAGATTATGACATACCTTTTCAAATTCAATAAAAGCGTAACACAGGGACTCTCCTGTTTTCCAATCTCGGATAACTTCACAACTGAAAGAAAATTTTGAAAAGTGACTTAAAAAAATTCACTGTCATTCTTCCAAACAGAAGAACAAAACAAGTCAGTTATCGAAAGCCAAAGTTAACTCACAGAATTTCTTCCATAACAATTCTTTAAAAAAAAAAAAAAAAAGTTCATCAATTCAGTAACTAATTTATCTAAATTCTATTTTAAAGGCCCTAAGACCTATGGTTCTAAGTTCTCTAAGCACTGAAAGAATAAAGTATTTAATTTTCTTTTAACAAAGACTGCTGCTAAAATATTTTTAGATACTAACGCATTTGTAGTCCAAATATACATAGCTATTATACAGTAGCCCTTACTTTAGAATAATGTACATATGTATTTATTATGTCTATATTTTTTAATTTTATGCAAATGAAGCTCAAATTTCACACACTCAGTAATTACAAAGAACTAATCTACCATAAATGCCTGCAGCCGTAGCCCTGTGGAATCCGATCCCGTCAGATCTCAGAAGCTAAGCAGGGTTGGGCCTGGTTAGTACCTGGATGGGAGACCGCCTGGGAACACCAGGTGGTGTAGGTTTGGGAGAAGGACCTGGCAACCCCCTCCCAAAAATCAATCTGCCATTGAAAACCCGATGAACAGCAGAGAAGCACTGACAATAGTGTTTCCCCTGTTGTACAGAGGGTCACTATGAGTCAGATACCAACTCGATGGCACCTAACAAACAACCTAACAATCTACCATAAAATAAACAAGTGAAAAGGCCAAAAAAACCAGAGTTGAAAACTCCTGGCTTGTCTCTTTCCAAGACAATGTAAGCCTCATTTTAAAAAGATGAAATGAAAAGAAATCCTAAACATAATACATTTTAATCAATTACAAAATAGCGTCCTTTCTCACCGAAATACTAGCTTCATAGATTTTTGTAGTAAAAATGAAGTAAATATTAACCAAAAGAAAAAATTTGAGCCTAGTGTGGTGGCACATGCCTGTAATTAATTTCAGCACTCAAGAGGGTAAGGCAAGAGAATCTGAGGCCAGCCTAGACTATTTAGCAAGACCTTTTCTCAAAAAACAAAACAAAACAAAGAAAGAACAAAGAAAGAAAAGAAAAACTTAATTTTGACATAGATTGCTGATAATTTTAGGAATAGCTGATTAAATGATATTTTAAATGTTAATAGCTGATTAAATAATATTTTAAATATTAAAGGAGGTTGTGGAGAATATTATTTGTTGTTAGATGCCATCAAGTTGAGTCCGACTCATAGTGACCCTCATAGGGTTTTCAATCGTTTGTTTCAGGATTGCTTCGGCAGTGGATTGCCATGTCCTTCTCTCGTTTTTGTGGTTCTGGGGATCAAACCCACAGTCTCAGAGAGCACAGAGCAGCAGCACTCTACCAACTGAACCAAACCCCGGCCCACAAAGAGAGACTATTATAGAACTAGACTTAAACTGTGCGATTCATTTCCTGTTTCAGGGCAAAAATGGATTGCAGGGGTGAGGAGAATCATTCAAATATCTGTGTACATGTGTGTCTATGTGTAAACACTCACTTTTCTTCCCTACTGTCCAAACACTTACCTGCAAAAATATGCCAGTATAAAACTCACCCACATGTTGTTTTAGGTGCTTTCTAGTTGGGTCCGACTCATACTGACCCTATGTATAACAGAATGAAAACTCCCCAACACTGTCGACACTGTGCCAAATGTTTCACTATGTCAGTGCTTCTCTGCCACTCATAGGTTTTTGTTTTGTTTTGTTTTGTTTTTGTGTGTGTGTGGTACTAGGGGTTGAACCCAGGGCCTGGTGCTTGCATGCTTTGCAAGTGCTGTACCACTGAGCTGCACCCTCAGCCCATATTTTTTAGTTTTTGAGACAGGGTCTCGCTAAATTATGCAGACTGCCTCTGGTCTCCAACTTGCGATCCTCCTGCCTCTGCCTCCTGAATCCCTGGGATTATAGGCGTGCGTCACCACACCTGGCTCACGCTCATAGGATTTTCAATGTCTCATTGTTTCAAGATTATTTAGGGAGTGTGCTGCCATGTCCTTCTCCCATTTTTGCGGTGCTGGGGATTGAACTCACAGCCTCAGAGAAGGCAGAGCAGCACTCTACTAACCGAGCTAACCCTCAGCTCTACTTCCTTACTGTCCAAACACTCACAAGTAAAACTTTGCCAGTATAAAATTGACCCAAAGCTGACAGACTGATGAGAAATGTGCTATTGGAAAACTACCAATTAATTCCTAGATAATTCTGAATTTCTCTTTCAATAATACTAGGGGTTACCTTCTTATTGGCCCAAATCTTGAGAATATTATTTCGAGATCCTCATCTGTAGTCACTGGGTTCAATTTACACACAAACAACACATTTTCAGGAGGTTTAATATCTGCATCAGGTAAGTCTCCCACCTAAATTATAAATAAACAAGAACACAAATTCTTTCATTTAGTTTCTATTCTAAGTACTGTCTCCAGGCCCACAACACTAATTTCCCTAAAACACCTAAATTCACATCATAAAACTATAAACTCAGGGAAAGAAATATGAATAAGATTTCAAAATTTGAAACTATACCATTCCTGGTATTAACAATATTAATAGCTTATATTTTATTTACCTGACTCATACTTGGTGTGTATATGTGGTACTTCAAATACATTACTACTAATTCTTAAAACAATATCACAATTTCCGTTTACTTATTTATTTATTTATTTATGACAGGGTCTTGACTAAGCTGTCCTTGAACTTGTACTCCTCCTAACTCATAGCGGCCCTTATAGGGTTTTTAATGGCTGTTTCAAGATTGCTTTGGGAGTGGATTGTCACGTCCACGATCACACAGGAGTAACCACCAGAGTTAGGGTTTGAACCTAGATGTATCTGGCTTCAGTGTCCCAAATTTACTCCACTTTTTTTTTTCAAGTATTTTTAAAAGGAAAAGACTTTATGCACAGTATGTGTAGGTTATGAAGTACAAAAATAAAAATTATCTACGACACTACCACCAGCCTAACAACTAATACTATATTCCCAGGTCCCACTGTCCCTCTGCCTCTATAATCAGAGATCAAGAATATTAACTTTTTGGTTTTCTTTTTTGGTTATTCCCTTGTATTTTTTTATGACTTTTACCATATTCGTGTGCATCCTTAAGCAATATGTTGTTTAGTTTTTCTTGTTTTTGAACTCTTGAAAAAAATATTATCATACTGACTCTAGCCTTCTCTTGATTTGCAATGCCCAAGTCTTTCCACATTACTGTTCAGTGTAGAACTGCAAAAATTCCTGGAGAGTTTTTGTAGGGTTTTTTTCCCCCCCAAACTTTTAACCTTTGGACTTTTACAAAAGCCAAACTGAAATCAACCTCAAAGTCAACTACTTCACTAAACAGTATCACTTCCTACTGAAGAACCAGCTGAGGGGAGCAGTGAGGAAAAACCATGAGGACAGTATTGGTTTCAATGCGGGGAAATTGTATTGCCCAGCATGCTTTAGATAATATTCCTTTATACATATATTCAAAAACTCTCAGGGATGGTTTCTAATAAGATTATCAAGTAAAGTGTCTCCTCTTGAATAAATGCACCAAAAAAAAAAAAAATGTTGAAAATCAGAAACAGTAAGAAGTCACAGAGCCATTAAGATCTGCTAAATGTTTAGTCAGTCTGGGTAAGAGATATAGATATTCTGTACACTATTTTTTCTATAGGCTTGAAATTATCTGAAAACAAAAAATTTAAAAGCTTTATTAATCCATTTTTCTCTCCTGACATAAACTTCCTAAATTTTTGCTGATGAGAAATCTAAGAATAATTTAATAATCTCTCCCTTATAAGTCACTTGTTCTTTTGGCTCAGTTGCAGAAAAGATCTTTCTTCAAAGTCCAATAATTTGCTTGGACAAATTCCAAGAATTTGTCTTGGTACTGGGTGTTCTACATTAACATTCTTAGATATACATGTGCTCATTAAAACATGTATTTTCTTTTTTTTTTCCCTTTATTAGTAAATGCTAATGGGGTATAGAGTAATAGAGCACTGGCTTTTTCTATTATGCATCCTTTACAAAAACATCTATTTAAAATTTTTATTTCACTAAAGTGTCCTGAAATCCTTTCATATTCGTTCATGTAGACTGGTGATGATAAATTTTAAAACAAAGACTTTATTATATAAAATATTAAAAACATAATTACTATCCATTCATTCAAAGGTTTATTATTCATCTATTATGTAAAAAGTATACCTATTCCACAAACTTAAGATATGGAAAAAAATGCCTAGTAGGTCAACTAACCATCTACTAGACAATTATTCCCCAACTAACTGCACATTAGTAGTAACTCTATGTATTAGAGTGCTCAATTTCCACCCAGGTTCATTTTACCCTTTAACTATTATTCTATTATTTAATTTCAATATTTGAGTGACACAATGAAAAATTACTCTTTAATAGACACAAAATTTAGTCTAACAAGCATTTCTAAAAATGAGTTGAATATTAAACTGAAATTCAATTAGTATTTATAAGTTAGATATTTACTTCCCATTTTTAAAAATGATACTTAGCATTATATTAATAATGGAACAAAATTTATTTTCATTTGCATTATTATTTCATACAAAATTTAATCCAGAAAAAAACTCTTCACTAAATTTTTCTATTTTAAGGCTATCACAAGGTCCAAAAGTAGATAAATTCATAATAAAAATGCATTATGTTACAAAACAAATATTTGACAAAGATACTCATCTTACCATCTCTAAAAGAATAGCTTGAGTCTTAGCCTCTTTTTCTGCTTTTATTTCTTCTACTTCTTCAGCTGATCTTCCTTTGAAGTCATCAATTTCTTCATCTGCTCCTATTCGACCACTCTGTAAGACACAAGTTATTGATATAAAAATATTTAAAAGCCAGGTGTGGTGGCGCATGCCTGTAATTCCAGTGGCTTGGGAGGCAGAGGCAGGAGGATCGCAAGTTCGAGACCAGGGGCAGTCTGCGTAACTTAGCGAGACCCTGCCTCAAAAAGTAAGAAAAAAAAACAATGGACTGGGGGTGTAGCTCAGTGGTCAGCACTTGCAAAGCATGCATGCATGAGGCCCTGGGTTGAACCCCAAGTCCTGCAAAAAAAAAAAAAAAAAAAAAAAAAAATTAAAGAAAAAGTCTGAGAAACATGGAAGACATTATGCTTTATTCTTAGTCCTATCAAATATGTTAGAATAGCAACTGAAATAAATGTACAAACCTCTGAAAATTGATTTAAATTAATTCTCTATTAGCCAGACTGGGCTTCTGATTGATTATAAAATCAAAATAAATATTTATATAAACCCTATTATCCAACTAAATGCTGAATGGGAGAACATAAATGATTTTAGGATTAAATACCAATCTCAACCATAAATTCGGCTCTGAGGAAGCTTCATAAGCAGAAAATTATACTTTAAAATATCTGGTGGCGTAATCTGTGCCATTCCACAGAAAATTATGGGTTGTAGCCTGGCTCCAAAGTATTCTCCGCTGACAAGTGTCTTCACAAGATGGTAAGTTTAATGTGGCCTTGAAGCTATTCTCACAACTAAACCTAGGTGATAAGAAAAAATTTCCCAAGGAATCAATCATATGAGCTTCCAGAGCTAAGGCATTCTGGTGGAACAGAAACTACAGAAAGGAAATTAAAGAAATGAAAAGATAGCTACAAAAATGAGTATCTATTTCTATGGAAGAGAAAGGAACTCAACTTGTTTTAGTATAACTGATCAAGCATAATTAATAGAGAAGTTTTAATTGACTAACAAGCTAAATCCATACAAATCATTAATATACCTATACATTCAATCACAAGAAGGCTATACTTACATCTAATTGTTCCCTTGTGGGTTCTGGTGATCGATCAGGAATTAACAAATCAGGAGGATCATCAAAGGGATCATCTAAAATCACTGTATGATTTATCCTTACAAAATAAATCCAAATCAAATGTTATATTTAAGTTACTGCATTTCAAAATGTGGATTTTATTTTCATAGATTATAACAAATAACTTAAATATTTGTAATGTTGAAGAGACTGCATATTGCACAAGGCTATTACTGATATACAATATACTTCACAATAAGTGTTACTGCTTTTCATTGTTTGATATGATATTCTTACTCTGCATTAAGATGTAAAATAAATGTCTACATCTTAGTACTTTTCCCTTCTCACTCTGCATATTAAAAGCAAATTAAAGCATTCATAATTCTTCCCAACATAAGCTACCTTTTTGTTTTGGCAGTAGTGGGGGGTTGAACCCAGGGTCTCACACATGCTTTGCAAGTGCTCTACCACTGAGCTGCAGCCCCTGGCTCAGCTTTTACTTTTTATATTTAGACAGTCTCGCTAAGTAACATAGGCTGCTTCTGACCTCAAACCTGCAATCCTCCTACCTTTCCCTCCCTACTTGCACGTGCCACTATGTCCGGCCCCCTACATAAGCTATTACAAATAATTAGTATAAGTGTAAAAATATGAAAGATCCTTTTTATAAGGATTCTTAACATTTTGTATGAATTTACATTTTGTAATTGTTCACAAACTAGTCCCACGTATACAAGGCCCATACATGCCACTACATGTTGAACACCACAGCATTAAAACATTCTGGTATATTCAAGATGATATTTGTGACCATACCTGATATCTTGATATGGTACAAAATCCTTGTCAACAAAAGTCTCATTAATTTTACTGACTATGTCCATGCCTTCTGTCACCTCACCAAATACTGTATGAACACCATCAAGGTAATCTAGATTTTCTCCTGTAGTAATAAGAAACTTTACAGAAAGACGAACAATAAATATAAAAATATATAACTTTAACTAAAATATAACTTTAACTAAAACTTATGACTATTAAAAAAATATGCAAAACTGAGACTCTAGATTTACTGCACCAATGTTACCAGAACTAAATAAAAACATGGACCTTATTTAGAAAATAGCAGCATGTACACAGATCTTCTCCTGATCATTTAAAACACTTGAACAAGCCCTGGCTTAGTTTCTTCACACGTAAACAATGGAAAATAAAAGCAACCTACCCTAATTGAATTGTTGTCAAGGTTAAATAGCAAAATGAATGAAAGGGACTCAACATAATCTGTCTGAAAATAAGAAATAAAAACTAAAAGGAAGTGAGTCACAAACATGAACAGTAATAATCATGGGTGGTGGAACTATGGATAATATTCTTTTTTGTGCTTTTTTGTATTTTCTAAATTCCTCACATTAGGTATAGCTTACATTTAAATGAACAAAATACTGTGTTTTGTTTATGGTACAGGGAATTGAATCCAGGGCCTTGTGTGTGCTAAAGCACATGCTTTATCACTGAGCTACATCTCAAGCCCTACAACTTTTTAATATAGAAAAAATAGTGCAACATTTTTTTCCCTAACAAGTATCTTTGATTACATTCCCTCATTACTGAATAGTTTAAAAACATAACTTTGTAGGCTCCTTCCAATCCTTCATTTCTAAGCAAAGCCCATCTTGTACCCATTTCCTAACCTGAGATCCATGCTGATCACTGCCGTTGTTCACCATGGACACAGTTCCTTTCTTCTTGTGCTTAATTCTTGGCACTTTTTCTGCCTCAAAAAAACTTGCTTGATCACCATACAATTGACTGAAAATATACAATAAAGTTATAAAACATAAGTAATCTCAAATGAAATACAGAGGTACTATCACATAGTTTTACTATTTCTTTATAGAAATGTCACTATGACATTTAGGGAACTTGGGGAAAGTAACCCCCATTTGAATAGCATTTTAACATGAAAACTGAACTATGAACAATTCTATTTTTTCCTCATTTAAATAAACGAACTTACCCAAAAACAGACTCTCCTCCACGGCCAGTCCCTGTAGGATCACCAGTTTGTATGATAAAATCCCTCTGTAATATATAGAATTCTTTGTTAACTCACAGAATTTGCTAGATAATTCCAATGACAAAGGACATGATTAATATCCAGCAACTTACCTGTACATTGTGAATAAGGCAATAATTGTAATATTTTATTTTGCACAGCTTTAGGAAATTCAAGCAGGCTGAAAGAAAATAAAAACTAAATTTATATCAATTCACAAATTCAGTTTTAAACAAGTAAAAGTAAGGTTTGTATAACTTACTCTCTAAATTACTATTAAGAGAAAAGCAAAAAAGTAGTCAAATGTCCAAAGCCATAAAAAAGGGTAGTAAGCCCCTAAAAAAAAGTCAACATATTTTAAATTACCTATTTTCTTTTTATTAGGACTGTTCAGGCATCCGAGCTAATGCAAGAAACTGACATTTATCTAGGATAAGCAAACATTTTTTGATGGACTGGTTTTATTAAGAGAAAAAAGAACAAAGAGGATACTTTGATAGGAAAAGACCCAGCAGAATATCTGAAAACGGATACAGATTATATAAATTAGAGAAAATCAAACAACTAGGGACAATTTTTTTTACAGTGATTAAAAGGCAGTTCACAAAAATCCACACGCTTGAACAAGCTTTCTCATGAATTCACTTGCTTATCCAACAAGCATTTACTATATACCTTATCTAGATGCCTGGCACAAATGTCACTGAACCATGGGTCCTATCCTCAACAAATCCATAGCCTAGTAGTGGGCACACAAGCTAACAAGTTCTAAACACATTAGATTAGAAACCAGATAGGCAGTATGATCCACGAGGCTCCTTGCCCTCAAGGAGCTTACATGAAACTGGGGTCCTAGCCAGACATGAAGGCATACACCTGTAATTCCAGCATTGGGGAGGACGAGGCAGGAAGACTGAGAGTTGGAGGTCAACATAGACCACATAGTGAGATCCTATCAAAAAATTAGCTCTTTCACACACTCACACTCTCTCTCCTTCATACACACATAGTAACTACAATCCTTACAAATGAACACAAATAGTTACAACATGGTAGTGGTGCCATCGAGTCGGTATCCAACTCATAGCAACCCTCATAGGGTTTTCAGTGGCTGACTGTTTCGGTATTGCCTTGGGAGTGGATTGCCAGGCCCTTCTCCCATTTTTGCGGTGCTGGGAATTGAACTCAGGACCTCAGAGACTGCAGCGCAGCGCTCTGCCAACTGAGCTAAATCCCAGCCCCAGTTACAACATAGGCATATATAATAATACTATTTGTGCTACTTAGGTCGTAAAATGTAGTTTAAGGGTAGTAGTTTAAGGGTTAAGGTACTAAAATAATTGTTGTTGTTGTTGTTAGGTGCCGTCGAGTCGGTATCCGGCTCATAGCGACCCTCATAGGGTTTTCAATGGCTGACTGTTTCGGGATTGCCTTGGGAGTGGATTGCCAGGTCCTTCTCCCACTTCTGCAGTGCTGAGAATTGAACTCAGGAGCTCAGAGACTGCAGCGCAGCGCTCTACCCACTGAGCTAAATCCCAGCCCACTAAAATAATTAGGTTGTATCAAATCATCTCCTGCACATCATAAATATCTATAATTAGGTTGTATCAAATCATCTCCTGCACATCATAAATATCTATAAGTGTCAATTAAAAACATATATAAAAAGAGAACTGAACTGTCATAGAGTAAAAAAGTGATCGTTTCATGCTGAAGATATTATGAAAAAGCCTGCCAGGCACTGTAGCACACACCTGTGATCCCAGCAATTAGGGAGGCTGAGACGGAAGGCCAGAGGCAACCTGTGTACCTTGGGAAGACTCTGTCTCAAAATTAAGAAAAATAAAATTTAAAAAGGGGCTTGGGATGCAGTTCAGTGGTAGAGTGCTTGCTCAGTATGTATGTCTAATGTGTGGAAGGCCCTAGGTTCAAAGTCCCCTCTACCCCACCCACCCCCACTACTGAAAAATGAAACAAAAACAAAAACAAAAACAGCCTGGAAAGGTTATGGGTATAGCTCAGTGGTAGAGGGCTTGCTTAGCATGCAGGAGGCCCTGGGGTAGATCCCTAGCACCAAAAAGCAGGAGAAAAAGGCTGGAAGTGGGAATTTAAATGTTTTGAGGGGAACGGGGAATCCAAAACGCCAGTTTGAGTTTTGTAATATGCTAGTAGTACAGAGTAATACACAGTTAAAAGGCTAGAGATCTGGCGGACAAATTACTGAAGAGCCTTGAATATCAGGCTTTCAATTGTTTTTCTTGAATATATTTCTAGACTCACTGTTATATAGCCTGGAGTAATCCTTTTACTAAAAAACAAAAATAACAGGCTTAGGCAACTGTCAACAGCTGTCAAAATCTTTAGATGAAAAGCTGATGGAACACTTTATAAAGCAGAACCCACCAATGAATTTTAACATCACAAAAAGGCAAGCTGGGCTGGGAATATGGCTCAGTGGTAAACACTCAGCTTGATCCTGGGGCGGGGGGGGGGGGGGGGCCAAGCAGACATCAGTGCCTTCTGTGAATGTCATGCAGGCACATATGCACAACACTTTATGTAAGGTATTATTTCCCAAAACTTTATGCCTGAATCTGATCAAGGGTCTAAGTAGCAACTTAGAGGAAATAGAAGAGATGGAGGAATATGTTAAAAGACGAAAAGGAAATAATCAGCCAAATACAAAATAAAAGAAACTCTACAAGACAAATGACCCATATTCTTAAATTTTTTTTCAAGGAAAAAATGGGGGGAGGGGTGCGGAGGACCTATAGATTAAAACATATTTAAGAAGCCTGGCACAGTAGCACATGCCTGTAATCCCAGCAACTTGGAAGCAGAGGCGAGAGGACTGAAGGTTTGAGGCAAGAGGTAGCCTGTGTAACTTAGTAAGACTATCTCAAAATAAAAAGTAAAAAATGGGATAGGGGTGCAGCTCAGTGATAGAGCACTTGTATAGCATGTGGGTGGCACTGGGTTCAACCCCCAGTGCTGCCAAAAATATAAAAAAGTTAGGAGATGTATCAGCTAAACTACTGTATATGACCTTGCTGAGATCCTAATTTAAATTATCACATTTTTTAGTGCTTTATAAGATGACTGCCTGCAGCCATAGCCCTGTGGCATCTGATCCTGTCAGATCTCAGAAGCTAAGCAGGGTCAACCTGGTTAGTACTTGGATGGGAGACTGCCTAGGAACACCAGGTGCTGTAGGCTTGGAAGAAGGACCCACAACCCACTCCCAACAAAGAAAACAATCAGCCATTGAAAACTCTACCAACAGCAGAGAAGCATGACAATAGTGTTTCGTCTGTTATACGCAGGCTCGACATGAGTAAGACACTGACTTGACAGCACCTAACAACAACATAAGATGACTGGAAAGTTTAAATATTAAGGAATTACTGCTAATTTTTAGTGATGTGATACTGATTTGTGGGCTGGGGTTTAGCTCAGTAGGTAGAGTGCTGCTCCAAACTCTCTGAGGACATGGATTCGATCCCCAGCACTACAAAAAAGGGAGAAGGATGTGGCAATCAACTCCTGAGGCAATCCTGAAACAATCAGCCATTGAAAACCGTATGAGAGTTGCTAAGAGTTGGATTCAACTCTAACAACTACAACAAGTGATTTGCGGTAAACTTTTCGAAAGTCATTATATTTTAGAGATACATACTGGAGTAATTTCAGATTAAACAAATCCCGTGGAGGCAGCGGTACTATAAATGAAACAAGATTGGCTATGTGTTGACAACTGTTAAATGAAACTGGTCATGGGTACATAAGACTTCATTTACATGATTCTATTGTAAATTTTCAATAATAAAAAGTCAAAAAAAAAAAAAAAGGGAAAGTCAGCCTGGATGTGCTTACTGTCAATTTGGTGAGTGAGTATACACATACAGCTAAATGTTCGATCATATGCTTTGCAATATGTACACACAGGGGGGATTCTGTTTTTGGAGTTCCCGGCTATCTTTGCAGAATCACTGCGTGTTAATCATGTGAGATAACCCTACCTCCGCTTTGTTTCTTCACAACTCAGTGGAGAGAGGCCCAATCATTTTGTAAGGTGCTGCTCTCTACATGGAAAGAGTGTCAAGGAACTCAAAGGAAAGCAAAATCAAGAGCTAAAAACTGCAATTCCACAGAACATCCTTTGAACCCCCAGATCCTGCCGTCCTTATAGCCAAGATTACTCCAGTAAGATAGGCAATCAATTATTTTGTTTACGCCAGTATGAGCACTTCTATTACCTGACACTACAAAGAGTTCATGCGAATACAACATACTCATGTATTTTTCATTGTAATGAACCTCTAGTGTGGGTCCTCAGAGTCACAGACATTGTACTAAGTATTCAAAATATAGAGATAATTAAGATACAGTTCCTGTTCTCACTGCAGTACATCCTTGAAAGGGGACAAGAACTGCCAATAATTCCAGGACAGTAAGTTCATGTTCTAATACAATGAGTGTCATGTGATTTATAAAACCACCCGAGACAACACAAGAAACAGATCTAATTCTGCTTAGGAACAAGGGTGCAGTGCACAGAACAAAGGTGCTTGATCTGAAATTTGAGTGAGTAGAAAGTTCGCCAGAAGAACAAGGGTGGAGAGGAATGTGGGCCAGGGACAACAGTAAGAGAATGGCAGAGACTAAGGGACAGAGTCAAGTGCTTTGGGGATGGGGCAAAGGGGAGAAACAGCTGAGTGTACGAGAAAGTGTAGCGTGGCAAGAGGCACTCACTGGACAGCACTGCAGCTAGCTTCATCCTGCGATAAACTCTGTATTCCATGGGGGCAGGACGCTGATTGTAACTAATCTCTTCTGGTCTCCTGCTTCTCCCAACTGATACATTCCCCAACTGCGGCCGATTGTCTTTCCAAAGCAAGTGTGCCATGCCGCAATCCTACTTCCAAAAACCTTCAGAGACTCTGATCATCAGCAGGGCACATAAGACTATTCAGGACCTGACCTAATGGTATGTGACGAGACTCCCAGTCCACCGTTCCCAGCCACATAACCTTACTCCTCCCAGCCCCGCCAAACTACTGGCCATTTCCAGAAAATTCCAAGCAAACTGCTAGGCAAACCTTAATTCCCACTCGACTTTGAAAGAGCAACTTCAGGTGTTCTACAGTCTTTGTTGCTTCGTTTCTCCCCACCCCCACTAGGGAAGAATTACTTCGTTCTCTGGTTTCTATAGCAACTTACACATTCTTCTAGAACACAAAGTTAAAATGGGCTCCCGCTTCGATCTCCTTTAATGGAAATCAGACCCTAAAAGGTAAGATGCTTAAACTAAGGCTTAGCCCAGGGCCTTGCAGGCTCTGCGCAGCTCTTGGGACACCCCCTTCCTCCATCCAGGCGGAATGTGATGCCCAGAGTCGCGGCGTCAAGCACACTCCTACCTGCTTTCATCAAGACTTGGCTGATCATACGTCAAGCAATATTTGTTGTGTCCCCCCAGCCCCCGCGTAAAGAAAGCACAGCAAAGCCACAAAAGCTATTGGCATTGCACTTGCAGCCTCATCACCCACCACACACCCCAAAGGCAATGTAATGACGGCAGCGGCCTCCTCCCAATCCGCCAACACGAGACACGGCAGAAGGGCTGTTTAGGTTCTAGCGAATTCTCTCCGTGACATCTTTTCTAACCACGGCCCGCTAATGAAACAGCCTGGTCGCAGGCGCCAGCAACAGCTCGAGCCAATGGCCGCGGCGGGATGCGCAGGGAAGGGAAAGCGGGGAAGGCGGGCTCGCGGCCCGGCGAGAGGGGAGTGCGACGCGGGCCTCACCGCGCGGCCGCTCCTCGGTGTACAAGTCGATGACGACGTCGCCCAAGGTGGTCTCCAGCAGAACGGCCATGGCCTCGGCTCCTCCTCGGCAACAAGCCCCGCGGGTGACAGGCGCAGCCCTTTGGCGTCTACGGCGCGCGTCACCCGCGGCGCGACCCGTGTTTGCGTCATCTCCCGGCGCCGCCTCTCTCTTCCGGGCTCCTCCTTCCGGTCGCCTGGGTCAGCACCTGACGTGGCCCGCCCGGCTCACCTCTGCTGTGGGTTGGCCCTGCCCGCGCTCAATCACCTGTGTTTAGCGCGGCCTTTTAGAAAATCATAGTCCGCCCTCGGTAACTCGCGCGGCAGCCTTGGGCTCAGAAGAGGCCCTTTGTTGTTGTTGTTAGGTGCCGTCGAGTCGGTATCCGACTCAGCGACCCTGTGTACAACAGGCGAAACACTATTGTCAATGCTTCTCTGCTGTTCATAGGGTTTTCAATGGCGGATTGCTTATTGGGAGGGGGTTTCCGGGTCCTTCTCCCAAGCCACAGCACCTGGTGTTCCCAGGCGGTCTCCCATCCAAGTACTAACCAGGCCCGACCCTGCTTAGCTTCTGAGATCTGACGGGGCTACAGCTGCAGGCCCGAAGGGGCACTACATAGGGATTTTATGCCTATACCCAGGATAGGGCGGACCTCCCCACGCGTTTTATCTGCCAGAAGGCAATCTCCGACCTTTTTGGTAGCGTCCTCCGGGTTTCGTATTTCATAGTCTCTTCAGGCTAAGTCAGAAACATGAGGCCCGAAGCATACAAGCAGTTGGGCTTTTGAGTGTGTGTGTGTGTGTGTGTGTGTTTTGGTTTTTTTTCCCCCTGCTACTGCTGTCTAGCCCCCACATGTCTGTCATGCTGTGAGGGCTTGCGAGTTATTGTGATGCTGAAAGCTGTGCCACCAGTATTTCAGATGCCAGCAGGGCACCCATGGTGGACAGCTTTCAGCAGATCTTCCAGACTAAGATAGACTAAGGAGAAAGACCTGTCAGCCCATTCCTGAAACAGCCATTGGAAACCCTGTGAATAGCAGAGAAGCACTGTTAAATGCAGTGCTGAAAATTGATCCCCCCTGGCTGGAAGGCATTCAAAAGAAGGTGGGAGAAGAGTTGTCTCCTCAAAGTAGAGTTGACCTTAATGATGGTAATGGAGTAAAGCACCTGGGCGCCCAGGGCTGACTTCACACTGGGCATGCCCTTGTTGTTGTTGTTGTTAGGTGCCGTCGAGTTGGTATCCGACTCATAGAGACCCTCATAGGGTTTTCAATGGCTGTTTCTGGATTGCCTTGGGAGTGGATTGCCAGGCCCTTCTCCCATTTTTGTGGCACTGGGAATTGAACTTGGGACCTCAGAGACTGCAGCGCAGAGCTCTACTAACTGAGCTAAATCCCAGCCCGGGGCATGCCCTAGTTTGAACAAAACTAGAGGGAATATGCACCCGCTTGCTGTTATCTGGCCTCAATTCTCTTCATGGGAGGCTCCATGCAAGCCACCTCTTCTCTCAGGCCTGCCATTGTCTTTGTCTATCCAAGGTACTTTTCCTTCCAGAACTTTGCTTAACTCTTCCGTTCTCGCTGGCTTTACCTTCTGGGGGAAATAATATCCTTACGCCAAGGATTTTCCAAGTTCCTTTCCAGGTTTATCTAAATACCTCCAGGTGCCACAATTTCCCCTGTAATTATTTTGTTAATGTGTGCTATCTCTTAATAAACTGTCTATGTTCTCTATTATTCTGTGTTGAGTATAAATTCTTTTATATGCTGAACACAAAACACTGAAGTCTGCTGCCAGATTCCTGGGTCCATACTCCCCAGTAACATTTGAACCCTAACAGATAACATTTTTCCATGCAAAGTTTATTCCATCCTTTCCTGGCCAAGCCCCTTGCTTGCTTTTATACCATTTTATACATGACTGTACAAATCTGGGATATGTGTGCTGTGACAGATCATAAGTATATCCAAGGAAGCAAAGGATAATGAGGTTTTTTTTTTTTTTTAATGGAAAATGAAGAGGGTATAAGGTGTTTTGAAACAATTATCCTGGGCTAGAAGGACCAATACCATCACGTGTCTGTCAGTATGTCCTGCGGTGGGGGGCTTATGTGTTGCTGTGATATTGAAAGCTATGCTACTGCTATTTTAGATACCAGCAGGGCCACCCATGGTGGACAGGTTTCAGAAGAGTTTCCAGAATAAGAGTATGAGAAAGGACGTGGCAGGCCCCTCCTGAAACAATTAGCCATTAAAGACTATGAATAGCAGAGAAGCATTGTCAAATACAGTGCCAGAAAAATGAGGCCCCCAGGCTAGAAGGCATTCAAAAGACAAAAAAGGAAGAGTTACCTCCTCGAAGTAGAGTTGGCTTTAATGATGGGAACCGGGTAAAGCCCTTGGGACCTCCTTTTGCTGATGTGGCACGACTCAAAATGAGAAGAAACATAGCATCTGCAACAATGGGCTCAAACATACAAAGATCGTGTGCTTGGCACAATGCTGGGCAGTGTCTCGTTGGGCTGTACTTTGAGTCGCTATGCGTCGCTTCTCCATGATACCTAACCATCACCACATTTCCAGTACACAGCTTCAGGGCGTGTTTACTTTTCCCAACTTGGCTCCGCCCCCCAGTGGGCGGCCCTGCGCGTGCGCAATTCACTCTTCCCCGCGTGCCCGCCCCGGGCATTTCCCAGCACCTTCCCCCGGGCTTGGGGAAGGCTCGCTCCTCCCTTCCCGCCCTCTCCCATCTCCTGGCCGGGTCCCTCCCCTCGCCCCCGCGAGGTCCGTCCAGCCCTCGCTTCCCGGCAGCAGACAACGTAATTGTCCAAGATGGAGGGCGCGGCGCGCAACCTCCGGCTGCTGCTCTTCGCGGCGCTGCCGACCATCGGGTGGCTGACGACCCGCGTCCCCGAGCCGCAGCCAGCCCGAGCATCGCAGGTAGGGCCGGGCGGGTGGCCGGCTGCCTGTCCCCTAGAGAGGCCGGCTCGTCGGTACGGACGCTTCCCACCTCCGGCCGGCCGGCCGGCTGGGGCACGGGTCCGGCCCCCCAAGGAGGAATGGGGAGAGACACTGGAGGAAACGGGGCGTCGTGGGAGGGGAGGCGGGAGACCGAGGGAAGGGACCCGCGGGAGCTCCTTACTGCGGGGCTGTACGTGAGGCCACCGGATCTGAGAGGTACTCAGTGGTCCGGACTCTGGCTCGCTCTCCTTGTGCTTTGCCCTGGGAAGTGCGCGGTGCCCAGTGATCTCAGACGCTTGTCATGGCGCCTTCCTGGGTTGGAGCCGGCGCTTGGGCCGGGCGGTGTTTATGGGCCCGGGAAATGTGAAGTTGCCTAATGAGAGCGCGTCTTCCCCGGCCGCCTGCGTGTGCTCGGCTGGCGAGGGGAAGGGCGCGCCCTTCCAGGCTGTCGAGCTCCTTGGGGTTACAGGATGGGGACAGGCTGAAGGCTCCGCACTTTGCAGCCTTTTTGTGGGGTATTGGAGAAGTAGTCCTTCCAACGTGGCGGGACAGACGCTGTCGGATGTTCCCCGACACACACTCCCAACTCCAACTCGGTTCGGCCACCTTGGGGGCGGAGCCTGCCGTGTTTCCAAACTCTACAGGTGATGCTGGCTTGCAGCCATAGACCTGTGGCGTCCGATACCATCAGACCTTCGAAGCTAAGCAGGGTCGGGCCTGGTTAGTACTTGGATGGGAGACCGTATGGGAACACCAGGTGCTGTAGACTTGGGAGAAAGACCTGGCAACCCCCTCCCAAAAATCAGTCTGCCATTGAAAACCCTATGAGTAGCAGAGAAGCACTGACAATAGTGTTTCACCTGTTATACGTAGGGTCGCTGAGTCGGATTCCGACTCCATGGCACCTAATAACAACAACAGGTGACCCTGAAGTTGGCTGAAGTGTGAGAGCCAATGCATCATAGTATATCAAAGTCAACTGATTCTTAATGTTTTTTTTGTTTGTTTTTTGTGGGTTTTTTTTTTTTTTTGGCTATGGTATTTACCTTTCTTCAGTTGTAAATTGTGAAAATTTTAAAACGTGAATTTTCCAAGAATGACAAGAAACTAGGGAGGTACACCTGTTCTTCCTAGTTAAGACTTGAATACAAATACACTAAATATAGAAGCGATTGATAAAATGTCACTTTATAAAAAAACCTTTTAATGTTTTAGTGTTATGACATTAGTCTCCCTGGGTGACAAAATGACACGTATGTCTCAGTTTCAGTTCTCCACATTCTAGGGAGCCACAGCATTGCGAGCTCTGAGCATCACTTCATATATGAAATTATATTTGGACCACAGTTGGATCTGGTTAAAAACAGGCATGAACAAGCACCAAGAAGCCAGATAAGCGCGGAGTAATTTTAAAGTCACGGAGATAAGTACATTGTTTTCCCCTTTCTCCAATTTTGAAGATTCATCATCATCATTGATGAACCCAGGAAGCATTTGAATCTGTCCATACAATCAAAAGAAAGCATTTTAACTGCAAGGTTACCTACACTGCACTGTGGGCCTGCTCTTAGTTCACCATTTCAGTTCTCCATTCATAGGTCTTCATTCCACCTTTGGAAAGTTCATTTCTAAATCCAGAATTTCATGAATTAAATGAATGCTTGATAACTAGAAAGAGAATCTCATTACTTGGGATATGTGCATGGAAAACTAAAACTGATTTAAGTTTTTGTTTTTTCCCCCCACCATTTCAAAATTTTCAGATGTACAGAAAGTTGGGAAGAATTTTACAGTGGTCCCTCATATCAAATAAATGTTCTTCATTAAGACTTTGTACAGGGGGTGTTATTATGTATGTCACCTTTACAGTAGTCACTAGACTGTTGTAGCCACTGAGCACTTGAAATACCACCAGTGAATGTAATTAAAAAGAACTTAAATTTTACATTTTTACTTAATTTTATTTAAGTTTATATGGCCATATGTGATTAGTGAGTATTGTATAGAACAGTTTGCATTCCTAGGCTACTGTTAACATTTTTCTTTATCATATATCTGTTCATCTGTCCATTCTTCATATCTTCTTCTTGTTAGGTGCTGTCGAGTTGGTATCCGACTCATAGGGACCCTGCATACAACAGGTGAAACACTATAGTCATTGCTTCTCTGCTGTTCATAGGGTTTTCAATGGCGGATTGATTTTTGGGAGTGGGTTGCCGGGTCTTTCTCCCAAGCGTACAGCACCTACTGTTCCCAGGTGGTCTCCCATCCAAGTACTACCAGGCCTGATCCTGCTTAGCTCCCAAGATCTGACTGGATCGGATGCCCCGGGGCTACGGCTGTAGGCAAAGTTATACAGAAGTATTTTGTTAAATCAGTAGCTGAGGTTTGCAATATTATGATTTAAACAAATGTTTTTCACTACCGAGCCAACAGTGAATTCTGGGACCACAGCAAGGTGCTCAATTCCTTTGAGGCTCTCTTTTCTCTAACATGGTTAGGATGATATAATAAGCTATTTTCTTGTTGTTTTTAGGGGTTGTCCAGTCGATGTCCGACTCACAGCCACCCTACATATAATAAATGAAACACTATTGTCAATGTTTCTCTGCTCTTCGTAGGGTTTTGAATGGTGGATTGATTTTTGGGAGTGGGTTGCCAGGTCCTTCTCCCAAGCCTACAGCACCTGGTGTTCCCAGGCGGTCTCCCATCCAAGTACTAACCAGGCCGGACCCTGCTTAGCTTCTGAGATCTGACAGGATTGATGCCACAGGGTTATGGCTGCAGGCTCTTTATATCTAGCCTGATATAAATTTAAGAAAACCAGTTGAAGTCGGGAAAAATTTCCCTGTTTTCCCCCAGTGACTCAAATTTATTTGTACTCTAAACATTTTTGTTTTTATGAATGCAGTTTCCAGACTGTCAAATAATAAAAAAAAAATTTCTTTTCAATGCCCGGGATTGAACCCAAGGCCTCGAACATACTAAGCAACCACTCTACCACTCAATTTACAATTCCAACCCTAATAAAAGTTTTTGTAGTACATTCTTCTGACATTAATATGGTCACCAAAGAGAAATACAGATGACATGTTTTTCAGATGGGTACCCATTTCATATATTTCCCCCAGACTATTTTTTTTTTTAACCATACATTGATTCCGTTTGACCTTAGGAAGCCGGTGGTGTCACACCCTCTGAATGAAAGAGTTAAAGGGAAGAACTGAAAACGGGTAGGGAGAAACTTTTCATTTTGCTACCACTTTCCAAGCATACACAAGTTATAAGTCTGAGCTTCCATTTCAGTCAGAGATTCTCAGAGCAAGAAACATGACCCAACTCCAAACTTAGTGTGAGGAGATGATAAGGAATGGAATTCCTTTCTGCAATGAAATCATTCAGAAGATAAAATTATTTGTGTGTATGTGTCTGTCTGTCTGTCTATTGTGTCTTCACCTGCATGCTGGAGATTGAACTCAGGGTCTTGCATGTGCTAAGCATATGCTTTACCTCTGAGCTATACTCCTGGGTCCCTGGAAAAAGAATTAATTGGTCCTGCTTCCCTGGAAAATATACTGTGCTTATATCTGTCTGTTAACTGTCTTTTATAACCCTTGATTTTACTTGTTGTTAGGTGCCATTGAGTTAGCGTCTCACTCATAGCAACCCGATGTACAACAGGTGAAATAGTATTATTAGTGCTTCTCTACTATTCATAAGGTTTTCAATGGCTGATTGTTTTTTTGCAGTGGGTTGCCAGGTCTTTCTCCCTAGCCTGTAGCACCTGGTGTTCCCAGGAGGTCTCCCATCCAAGTACTAACCAGGCTCGAGCCTGCTTAGCTTCTGAGATCTGATGGGATCGCAAGCCACAGTGGTATGGCTGCAGGCTTGATTTTATCAGGCAAGTGATGTATGTCAGTGCAGTAAATTACTAACAATATAGGGTATATTCAGTGCTGAAAGGCAGAAACTGTAAGAAGGTTTCTTTGAACAACACTGGATGCTTTCTCTGGACTAGGAGAGGGATAGTAGTCTGGAGTTAACAGATGCTCTAGTTTGGTAACAGGAACTTTTTTTTCTTTTGGAGACAATCTTACTGTGTAGTCTAGGTTGGCCTGGAAGTGGTGATCCTCCTGCCTCAGCCTCCTGTGTGGTGGAATTACAGGCATGGGTCACCATGCCTGGCTAAAAGAGAACTTTTGACTGAACTTTGGACACAAAACAAAATACCTCCCAGTTTTGCAGCTTGTTGAATGTTTTAGAGATTCTGTTGTTTCTAACTCCAGCACAATCTAGATCAAGGTGGACCAGGAGAATGGCCCACTAGTTCTGAGGAATAATTAGTTGGAAAGCTACCTGGGTTCCTAGGGAAGTTGGGAAGTACACCAAAGCCATCTTGAATGTATTGTATGGGCTCTGTGTAGGACAAATCCTGTTCCACATATTGTCTCTATAGTCAGCCAACCTCATAAAATGTCAGTCTTATTCTCTTGTCTCTTGGAAATTATAATCGTGTGTCCTATGAAGATACATTTTGAGAAATGTGTCCTGAGATGATTTCACTGTTGTATGAACATCATGAACTGTACTTAAACTGAGATGGCTATGCCATCAATTGTTGTTGTTGTTAGGTGCCCTGGAGTTGGTGTCCAACTCATAGCAACACTACATACAATAGGCAAAACAGTATTGTTCGTGCTTCTCTGCTATTCATAGGGTTTTCAATGGCTGATTATTTTTTTGGGAGTGGGCTATCAAGTCCTTCCCCCAAGGCTACAGCACCTGGTGTTCCCAGGAGGTCTCCCATCCAAGTACTAACCAGGCCCGACCCTGCTTAGCTTCCGAGATCTGACGAGATCAGACACCACAGTGGTGCAACTGCAGGCATGCTATCAATAGGTGATATAATCTTATACCACTGTTATATATACAGTCCAGTAACTGAAACATCATTACGCAACACGAGTTTATATGAATATAAAGTATTGGGAATACAAAACTAAAAAATATACTTGTATATTACTTTGATGTTTATGAGTAATTTTCCTACTTTCAAAGTTAAGACTATAACCCCAAGGATAAAGTATTTAAGAGAAGTAGTATTTTACTCTAGGAATGCTGTCTATCTGTGAAAAACTTAGAAAAGAATTTGATGAACAAATGACAGGTTGTAATTCCTATGGTCACTGGTGAATATGCTTTGAAATAGTACCTTCTCTACAGAAAGCATACTGTCAATAAATTTACATGTTTGGGTATACTATTTTTGATCATACCTTGGGAGGCAATATAACTGTGCATTACAGAAACTTGTCCAAGAGACATACTCAAGAAGGATCAGAAGCAGCTTTCTTTATAAAAGCAAAAGAAGAGAAACAACTCAGGTGACCATGGGTAGTGGGATAAATAAGTAAACCAGTAATCAGACAGTGGGATGGTGCACAGCACTGTATGCAAGTGACTACAGTTTCATGCATCAATAATTTTAAATAAAAGAAACAAGTTACAGAAGAATAAAATGTTTCATTTACGTAAAGCTCAAAAACAAAATGACGCATATTGTGTAGAGAGATACACAGGCTGTAAAACTGTAAAGAAAAGCAAGAAATGATTAACACAGAAATTAGTATAGAAATTGCAGGGATTTCTAAGTCATGGGTAGTAGTCTAGGTTTTAACCTAGGTGGTAGGTACATCCATAATACGCGCTCGCTCTTTCTCTCCCTCCCCCTACCCCCTTGACAGGAACTTGCTGTGTAGCTCAGACTGGCCTTGAGCTCATGTCAGTCTTCTGCTTCAGCCTTCTGAGTCCTGGGATTACAAGTGTGTGTCGCCACACTTGGCTTCAGGGATAATCTCTTTCTTAAAACTCTACATTTGCATATTATATGTGCATATGTGATGTATTTCACTAGATAAAAACATAGATTATTAAAAATTGGAATTGTGAATGTGGTCTTTTAAAAGGCTATAAAAATGAAAATGATGGTCTTTAAAAATTTTTTTTGTATTGTTAGAAGTAGCAGTATAATAAAAATAATAGCAGGGAAAGGAAAAAGAACTGATTTATTCTCAATTTGTAAAATGCATACCTTTGCAATTTACATGTTTATTTTTGCAGGATGGCATCAGAATTAATGTAACTACCCTGAAAGATGATGGAGAAGTATCTCAAGAACAGGTTCGTCTCTTTTAAGTATGTTTTTAATATATCATTTAGTCAAGTGTCATATAACCTATTTTATTTTTACCAATTGTATTAGTCTATTTTATGTTACTATAATGAATTACCTGAGGCAAGTTACTTTATAAAGAAAGGAATGTATTTAGCTCACATTTATGGAGGTTCAAGGCCATGTTGCTGGCATTAGCTTGACTCTAGTGAAAGCATCGTGGCAGATGGCGTCACAATGGCAGGAGTACACCTGAGAGCAAGAGAGCATGAGAGCACATTGCCAGATAGGAAGCCAGACAGAGTCTGGAATCCCACAGCTCCTTTGAGCACTTAAGGACCTCTCACTAGGCCCTGCATCTTAAAGACTCCACCATTTCAGCACTATCATGCAGAGATCCAGGCCTCCAAACTCAAATCCTTGGGAGACAAACCACAACACCATACACATTTAATTTAGTTAGATAATGCATTTTTGACATGAAGAGTTTGTCATCATTTATAAACCATTGGAATTAATGTATATGCTGCTTTATTTTAAGGTTGTTCTTAACATAACCTATGAGAGTGGACAGGTATATGTAAATGACTTACCTGTAAATAGTGGTGTAACCCGAATAAGCTGTCAGACTTTGATAGGTGAGTACCACTAAATTGTTTCCAAAACTGTTCTGTTTTTAATAATACTAAATTAGTGTTGGCTGTTTTATATATTTCCATGCTAAAGTAGCAATACACATAATTTCTATAGTATATTCACATTAATATGTTTAAAACTCTATTCTTTATACTGGTTATTGATGAAATGGTCACTTATGCTTCTTTTATGAGATTGGCATTGATTGGATTACATTTCTGGTAGGTTGCCCTCGCTGTAAGAATGTCCATAGAGGCAGCATAGCAAGAGCCAAAATCTTGAAGAAAATAGAAAATGAATTGTCTGAGTGATTCTCTACTTTTCAGTTTCTTCTATCCTAAGCCAGTAGAACATTTTTCTTTTTAACCTTTTAACATTCTCAGTCATTTAAAGATAAACTGATGTGTTCCTTGGAATTGTACCATATTATTTGAATAAAATGAAGACTATGAGGAATATCGTTTGTACTGAGCTCCTTTTCAGAAAAAGACTAGGTCCAGCACACACCCAGAGGAAAGGAGTTACTGAAAGGCAAGAGTGGCTGGAGGCAAGCATCATTGTGGGCCATTTTGGAAAGCTGGTTACCAGAGTAAGGAAGTCAGAATATGAAGGGCTTTGATAGTTTTTAATTTATTATACAGTAGGGCTATCACATTTGGGGGCTGAAGAGTGACCACTCTGATATATTTATGTGACTGCAGTAGGCTCTAGGCATATGGATGTGCTAACACAGCTGGGAGGGACATCAGTGGGTAGTCAATTAAAACACTGACAGGAGCGCACGTGGTGGTGCACTCTTGTCATGTCAGCACTTGGGAGACTGAGGCAGTAAGGTCATCATGAGTTTGAGACCAACCTGGGCTACACAGCATGTTCCAGGCAAGCCTAGGCTATACAGCAAGACCCTGTCTCAGAAAACAAAAACAAAACAAAATAAAAAAGTAAATAAATAAAATGACTGATTGCTTATAGTCCCAGCTACATGTAGGCTGAAGTGGGAGAATCACTTGAGGCCACAAGTTTGAGACCAGGCTGGGCAACATAGTGAGTTCCCTCTCTTTAAAAAAAAAAAAAAATTAGAGGCTGTAGATAGAGTTCCACAGTGGAGTGCTTACCTAGCAAGTGCAAGGTCCTGGGTTGTATCCCCAGTACCACAACACCAAACAACAAACGAAAAATACACAAAAGAAACCCCACCACTGAAGTGGACTCTGAAGAGGGGAACATTTTAGAGTTATGAGTGTCAAAGGATATGGGGGCAGTATAAAAGCACACTGAAGAAGCGTTAGCCCATGATGAAGAGCCAGAGAGCTACCAGAGAGTCCTGGAGATGCCACTGACGGTGTTGAAGCAAGGAGGCTGTATAATCAAAATCCCCTCATAAATCAGGCACTGGTATACAAATGGTCTGTCAGGTAGTGAACCAAAGAAGGGAAAAATAGGTGGGCAACTGTTATAATGCTAAGTTGCTAATGAAATAGATATTGTGGTATTCTAGACAAAAGGAATAATCCTGTAAAGACAATCAGTTTCAACAGCAGGGTCTGTGTTCAGACTGTATGTCTCAGCTCCTGCTTGACAAATAGTCCTCAGATTGTTTGAGTGACCACATCTAAATGCTCCTTTGTGGCACTTATATTGGTGTGTGTCGCTTTACCTTTTCTTTCTCCCTTTTGTGGCTTTTCAAGGCAGGATGATGTCTCCGTAGAACCCAGGCTGGCCTGGAACTCTCTGGGTAGCCCAGGCTGACCTGGAACTCACAATCCTTCTTCCTCAGCCTCCTTGAGTGCTGGGATTATAGGCATGCACCATCAAACCCAGAGGCTTTATCTTTCTCCATAGCACTTTCTAGTGTAATGGAATAGCCCCTAGCTGCAACTACTACACCCCATCTCCAAGGAGCAGAGGCTTCTTAGCTAGAAAGGAACATGGCTAGGAGCTGGTCCTACCCCGTGGTCATTATTAGGGGATATTTATAGGTCTCTCTTACCCCCTCCCCATTCTTGCCCTCTCCAACAATAACAAGTCACTTATTGGGGAAAGGATTGAGGGAGGGAAAAAAAACCCTCAAAAACAAAACACCACAATTTATGCATGGTCCCCATCTACTTGATTTTGTGGGTGAATGGATGGATGATTGATGATTGAAAGTACTTACTTTGCTAAAATATGGCATTGATTGTCTCGTGCCTAATTTGTAGTTATGCTATGTTGGCTCCTCATGCCAACCTATGTAAAAGAATAGAAAAGATGTTGCTAGTGTAGCATTTCTTACAAAATCTGAAGACTTTGTCAATCATTTCTCCTTCCTAATACGTGTAAGCCATGGTAAGGATTTGTCAGGTTGTCTTTGTTTTTATAAATCCAAGGCAGTTAGGAAGGTCAGGGATGAAGAAAACCAATGAAACTGGTTTTCAACTGCATTGTTCCATATAAATGTCCTCAAAATAAACAAATCCCATAAGAGATTTGGTGACAACTTTTGTTCAGAGCTTTTGCTACTTTTTTTTTATAGTGAAGAATGAAAATTTGGAGGAAAAAGAATATTTTGGAATTGTCAATGTAAGGATTTTAGTTCACGAGTGGCCTATGACATCTGGTACCAGTTTGCAACTCATTGTCATTCAAGAAGAGGTAGTAGAGATTGATGGAAAACAAGTAAGATAGTATCCTTGTTAACTGGTAATTAAATTGTAAAGATTTACATTTTTGCTAGGTGTGCATGTGTTCAATGATTTTGTTTCTGACTTGATAAAAAGAAGATACCTTAATATTGCTCATATCCAATCATTTATAATTTTTGTTTACTTACTTTAGCATTTGAAGTTTATTTTTTAAAAATTATTTATATTCATGCATATTTATATCAGTTAAAATGTTATAAACATCATTAAACAGAGAACATAAGTGAAGAGATTGAGTTCTGTTCATAATATTGCTCCCATTTCCTTTTACTTACTCTCTATAAATGAAATGAGACTAAGTTTACAATGTGCTGAAGCAGATAGGAATATGCATAAATTGCAAATTCAATGCTGCAAAGTGGGAATGGGTGGGAATAAGGAGTGATGTTTTGAGTGGAAAGTTTTTTTAGTTATAGAAAACAGGGATTGCTAGGCACCATGGCACACACCTGTAATCCCAGTGATTAGAGAAGCGGAAGCTCAAAATAAAAATGAGTCTGGGGGAGCTCAGTGGTAGAACACTTACCTGGCATGCTCAAGGCCCTGGCTTCAACCTCTCAGTACCACGTCCACCCCCCAAAAAACTCAGAAAAATTCACTTTTCAGTTTTTATGGTGCTGGGCCATTATTTTTTAATTTAATTTTAATTATTTTTTAATTTATTATTTAATATATTTTAATAAATTAAGTAATACATATTTTAATTATCTTAAAATTTATTTTAATAAAAGGTACTTAACTTTTATTTCATAGGCTCAACAAAAGGATGTCACTGAAATTGGTATTTTAGTTAAGAACCAGGGAATACTCAGACGCTCAAACTATACCCTTCCTTTGGAAGAAAGCATGCTATATTCTATTTCCCGAGACAGTGACACTTTATTTACACTGCCCAACCTCTCCAAGAAAGGTAATTTAAAAGATCATTTAAAATATTAAGGAAATTATTTTTTTAGTTAGCTTTATATACTCTTAAGCTTTGTAATTTTAAAATTATTTATAAAAGTCACTATATATCTTTAGTTATAGTTAATATGTTTGGAAATAAGCTTCTTTAAAAAATACTTCCGAGGAGCCAGGCTTGGTGGCCCGCGCCTGTAATCCCAGCAGCTCGGGAGGCAGAGGCAGGAGGATCGCAAATTCGAGACCAGAGGCATAATTTAGCCTGTGTAATTTAGCAAGACCCTGTCTCAAAAAGTAAAAAAATGGGCTGGAAGTGGCAGTGGAGTGGTCCAACACTTGCACAGCATGCAAGCACAAGGCCCTGGGTTCAACCCCCAGTACCACCAAAAAAAAAAAAAAAAAAAAAAAAAAATACTTCAGAGGTTGGGAGCAGCTCAGTGGTAGGGTACTTCCCTAACGTTTGTGAGTCCCTGGGTAGAATGTAATTAACGCTGTTTGGAGAGTGACATTATCCGGTAATTATCCATATTTATTGTGGGAACTCTTCACAAAGTATATAATAAGAATGTTGTAAAGGCTCATTTGAAAGAAAAAGTATTCATTTTCCACTGAAACAGAACTTTTAAATTTTAGATTTTCTGTATGACAAAATCATAAGTTCTTTAGCCCCTTATAAGTATCTGATTGTATATCTCCCTTAATGCTTAAATCAGTGAAGAAAAAAATTCTGTGTTTTCTCCCATGGTAAAATATATGTTCTTACTATTTTAAATATGATTGGTATACTATTCTTAGGATTTGTGGGAGAGATACCAATATGCTGCTAGCATTTCGGTAACTTTGTTCTTCCTCCTTAGTAGAAAGTGCTAGTTCATTGCAGACCACCAGCCTGTATCTGATCAGGAATGTGGAAACCACTGTAGATGAAGACGCTTTACCTGGCAAGTTACCAGAAACTCCTCTCAGAGCAGAGCCACCATCCTCATATAAGGTAAGTTGAGTATTTGGTGCTATATTCATTTGGTGATGTAAACATTTACAGTTATGCTGAAGAAAGTAAATAATAGCACTTAAAGTGAGAGGAAAACCATGAAGATTGGGACTGGGGAAAATTGTTAATAATGGACTCATTGTGGTATTAATGTGATATATTTAGGTATTCCCATTTTCTTCTATGCCTACAGTCATTCCATTGTGGCCTCCAATTCTGTCAGATCTTGGAAGCTAAGCAGGGTTGGACCTGGTTAGTACTTGGATGGGAGACTGCCTGGGGGCACCAGGTGCTTTAGGCTTGGGAGAAGGACCCAGCAGCCCACTCCCAAAAAATAATCTGACATTAAACATCCTATAAATAGAAGAAAAGTACTGACAATAGTGTTTCAGCTATTGTACATAGGGTCACTATGACTCAGACACCAGCTCGATGGCACCTAACTACAACAACAATTTTCTTCTATAAGCTTCATTTAATAATATAGTCAGATCACAGTTACCAAGGTGTTGAATTTCACTTGGTTGGGAATCTTGAGCTCCAAAATTCTTTCTCATATCTCCATTTCTCTATATTCTACAGCTCCTACCTTGAGTACACAGAGGTGCGTTGTGCCCTCACGATCTTACATAGTAATTAAGCACAGTGTAAATTTTGGGGTTGGGAGTATGACATGCATGAGGTCCTGGGTTCAACTCCCCAGTACCACCAAGGAAAAAAAGAAGTGTAAATTTTGGAGTCATACTGCCAAGGTTTGCGACCTGGTCTGCCATTTATTAGTTATGTGACCTTGGACTATTAATTTCTCTGTTTCTTTATTTCTGCTATCTATAAAGTATTTCATTAAGATGTTGTAGGGAGTAAATTAGATGAATATTATATATAAACACGCACTGGTACTTACTAAGCCCAAAACAATCAGCCATTGTAAACCCTATGAATAGCAGAGAAGCACTGGCATAGTGCCGGGCATGGCACAGTGTAAGAGAGTGTTTCATTCTGTTGTACATAGGATCGTTGTGAGTTGGGCCTGACTCAGTGGCACTCAACAACAGCAAGAAGCACTCCTATTACCCATGACATTTGTACTACTGACTAGGAACATACTTACTGTGCAGAGTGAATCCTGATAGCTCCTCATATTAGCTAAGCCTCTTACCCAAAATAATTTCCATGTAAATGAGTAACGATTTGTGGTTAGTCTACAAGAAGAAGCTCTCACTGGAGGTCAGAAGTGTTTATTTGGGTTGCTGGAGAAATCCAAGTTAGCTTGGCATTTTGTGCTGTGGCATTGCTGTCTAACCCCTGCTCCCCACCTTCAGGTCAGCCCCAGAGAAGACTGTTTTCATCTGTCTGTCTTCATACTCCATGCCATCAATGCCCACCTTAGATTCTTCTCTCACTCTTAAAGTGTAGAAACATTTTGTGTGCAGTGAACCTCCCCATGTTCTAAAAGCTACCAATACGTTTGCCTTTCTTTTCCATCCCTTATCCTCCAATTGCTTGAAACAGTGACTCTGGTCCGTTTTGTTTATAATAGACAAGCCTAACTAATCTCTTGTCAAATAGCATTTATTTTCACTTGATTTATAGTTAAGCAACAGCATAAATAATTTCTGTGCCTGTGTTTTGGGAACATAATTTTAAAAATTGTAACTTTATTAAGGTAACTTTAAGATAAAATGCACTCATTTAAAATACAGGCTTTTTTTCCTTGTGCTGGGGATTGAACCGAGGACTTCATGCATGCTAGGCAAGCACTCTACCACTGAACTATGTCCCCTGCCCTTTTTTAGTTAGTTTTGACATACATGTAAACAAACACCACAGTCATAATACACAGTATTTCTATCACTCCAAAGCTAAAATTAACATTAAGAAATTTAAAAGTGCCGGGTGCGGTGGTGCACTCCTGTAATCCCAGTGACTCAGGAGGCAGAGGCGGGAGGATCACAAGTTTGAGACCAGAAGCAGTCTGTATAATTTAGCAAGACCCTGTCTCAAAAAGTAAAAAAAATGGGCTGGGGGTGCAGCTCAGTGGTCCAGCACTTGCAGAGCATGCAGGCGCGAGGTCCTGGGTTCAACCTCCAGTACTGAAAAAAAAAAAAAAAGAAATTTAAAAGTGTATCCCCAGAACCCCCAGATAAATCAGTACACATTAGCCAGCTCTACCCATGCCTGGTGGCACGTTCCTCTAATCCCTGCACTGGGGAGGCTGAGGCAGGAGCATTGCCGTGAGTTCCAGGCCAGTCGGGGAGACACAGTGAGACTGTGTCTACAAAACAACAATAAAACAAAACGAAGAAAAAAGAAATTTAACATTTTCAAGTTTATGGAAATTGCATATCTAATCAAAACTCCTTTTTCAGGTAATGTGTCAGTGGATGGAGAACTTCAGAAAAGATCTGTGTAGGTTCTGGAGCAGTGTTTTCCCAGTGTGTTTTATGTTTTTGAATGTTATGGTGGTTGGAATCATAGGAGCAGCCGGGGTCATAACCATCTTGAAGGTGCTTTTCCCAGTTCCTGAGTACAAGTAAGTATTTCTTATTTTTGAAACAGTATGTTTAAGCATTACAAAGTAAGTTGTATTTACTACCATTTTACAGTAGAAAGTATAAAAATTAGTGCAAGACAAGAAGAAGGGAGAAATAACACCTTTACTAGCCATCTTCAAATTAAAAAGAATTAAAGCACATTTATTGAATCCCTGTTGTGCTCAGAATACTTTTAAAGATTCAAATGTGAATAAAACAAGCTCTGCTCTCTAGGAACTTAAAGTCTAGTAGGGAGAGAAAGGAAACAAATATGCGTAAAGAAAGTGCTGTGTGCAGTACTAGAAATCAACAAAATCAAGAGGACTTGACTGTGGATTTACAACTTCAGATAATCAGCTTAAAATGTAGTTGATTTCAGAAGACTAACAAGATACTCCTTGTAGCATTGTTTGTAATAGAAAACAAAGGCAAAACAAGAGCCCTTGAGTGTTTATCAGCGAGGGCTTGGCTAAGTAAATGACACACACAGACAGTGAGGTTTTCTGTGGCTCAAGAAATCGAAAATCTGTTAGAGGATGGAAAAGTGGCAGAACAATATGGTCATGTTTGCATAAAGCAAAAGTATTATAGGTACATAACTGCATAGAAAAAGTTTTTGAGTAATAAATTATTTCTAATGAATAGGAATGAGAAGAGGGATGGAGATAACTTATTCTCCTACTTCCATATTTGATTTTTTAATCCAATAGATTATTTTATAATTAATTTTAAGATGAACTATTAGCATTTCACAAGTTAATCCATTAATTATTCTATTTATTTTTTAGTTTTTTGCCGTGCTGTTTCCCATATGCCAGGCAAGCATTCTACCATTGAGCTATATCCCCAGCAAGTAAAAGCAAATCTCAGCGGGGATGACCACAATTTCAGTTTAGCTAAATGATATTGTGCTGTTAGACCATAGGATTTACAGAAAGAGACCTAAGGTGAACATTTGCTTTTCCTCTTATTACAAAGTCTTCGAAACTCCCATTTCTTCAGGTGTTAACAGCAAACTAAGGCCTCCCTTGAAGGATTGTTAAAGGCCAAAGACATAGTGCAGGGAAAATACCTTCAGAGTAAAGAAATATTAGTGCTTCTCCCCTATTTGTGTTTGGATTTCCCCAGAACAGTTGGCATTCCCATGCATTTCTGACAATGAAAAATCTATAACTTGGCAGCTTCCTTTTCCCTTTGGCTACCAGAAAGCTCATAACTGTTTTTGAATTTTATTATACATGACTATTTAGAAAACCTAGTTGTCATCTTTAATGTATTTTTCTTTTACCATACCATTGTTTTGTTTGTTATGGACTCCTCCACAGGAAAAGATACAGTGTAAAATTAAAAACCAAATTTACAGTATACTTCATCAAGGGCAGTTGTAGCAAAGATGCTTTTGGGTAAAGATTTAATCAGTACAGAACTGTAGAGAGCAATTAAGTGAAAGAATTTATTCTCTAGTTTTCACTTCTTCTTCTACTTTATAATTGTCTGTTTGGCTGGGCTTCTTTTATCCTAAATTTTAGATATTGAGGTAAATGTATAGATAACGAAAGTTGTTTATTGGCCTTGTTTCTGTGTGTGTGTGTGTGTGTGTGTGTGTGTGTGTGTGTGTATGTGGTAATAGGGGGCTGAACTCAGGGCCTCACACATACTTTGCGAGTTCTTTACTACTTAGCTGCACCCCCAACCCCTTTTTTATTTTGAGACTGAGCCTCGCCAGGTTATGCAGGCTGCTTCTGGCCTCGAACTTGTGATCCTCTTGCCTCCTGTCACTGGGATTACAGGCATACACTACCTCGCCCAGCTTGACCTAGATTCTTAATAGTTCTACAGATTGCATTTTTCACTTAAGATAGAGGTTCCCAGATTTTCTTGGTTCATAGTATCGTTGTTGTTGTTAGGTGCCGTCGAGTCGGTATCTGACTCATAGCCACCCTCATAGGGTTTTCAATGGCAGACTGTTTTGGGATTGCCTTGGGAGTGGATTGCCACGTCCTTCTCCCATTTTTGCGGTGCTGGGAATTGAGCTCGGGACCTCAGAGACTGCAGTGCAGCGCTCTACCAACTGAGCTAAATCCCAGCCCTATAGTATCATTAGCATGCCAATAATTTTGTATGTCGATACCCTCAACCTAGGGCAAGAGGAAGATTTATTTCTATTTTCACCCTTAAATTACTTATTAATGGAATGTGGGTGTCTATAGGGCACAACACAGTACCTCATCTTGAAGTCAGATTGGACGTTGTTGCCTTCATTTCCTTTTTCCTTTTTGCACAGTATTGCTTTTTTAAAGTCATGGTAACTGCCAAAGAGACAGCTTTGCAAAGACATGACTTCTCTGAAAGGAATATAGTGCAATCTGTTGAAACCATGAATTGTCTTCAAGCTAGCCTGACACGTGACATCTCTTGAAATTTTAAAATGTAGTGGTGGCTCTGTGAGTTGGCTGTTGGAAACCACGGACTTGAGGTCTTTTCCTAGCAATACATATACAGGCTTACAAATTTTCTCTTAGTAGCCGGGTGCGGTGGTGCATGCCTATAATCCCAGCGGCTCGAGAGGCAGAGGCAGGAGGATCGCAAGTTCGAGACCAGAGGCAGTCTGAGTAACTTAGCGAGACCCTGTCTCAAAAAGTTAAAAAAAATGGGCTTGGGGTGCAGCTCAGTGGTCCAGCACTTGCAGAGCATGCAGATGCGAGGCCCAGGGTTCAACTCCCAGTACCGCCAAAAAAAAAAAATTTTCTCTTAGTTACCTCTTTTTAGTTCACTTTCTTATTTTATTGATATTTTTGACACACCGTAAGTATATATAGCTTACCTATGCTTTTTATGGCTTCATAGTTCTGAAAAAACACTTTACTTTTTTCCTAGTCTCACATTCCATCTAGTATTTCACTTCTGGTCACCAGTATGTGTGTGTGGGAGGGGGGTGTATTTCTCCTCCCCAGCGACTAATTCTCCAGTGTTCAACATCTAGGTGTGCTGTAATCCAGTTCAGTATGACACTCTCTACACCTGTGGATAATATCAGATCCCACAGGCTTAGGGCTCAGTCCCTCAAGCTTGCCCCCATGGAAGGTGCCAGTTACAAGCCCCAGGTTAGGACTATGTTCCAGACCAGCTGGCTATAAATTAGGGCTCCCATGACCTCCTTGGGTTCAGTTAATTTGCTAGGACAGCTCACAGAACTCAGGGAAAACTTGCACTGTTTTCTAATTCATCCGTTGGTAGAGTGCTGCTCTACACTCTCTCAGGCCCTGGGTTCAGTCCCCAGCACCATAAAAAAAATGGGAGAAGGACCTCAAAGACCACTTCTAAAACAATCCTGACACAATCAGCATTGAAAACCCTGTGAATAGCAGAGAAGCACTGGCATAGTGCTGAGCATGGCACAGTGTTGGGGAGTGTTTCATTCTGTTGTGGATAGGGTTGCTATGGGTTGGACTTGACTCGACAGCACCTAACAACAATAATGATATTATAGAGGATACAGATGAACAGCCACATGGAAGAGATGCATAGTGCAAGTTACGGGGAGGGGAAGAGGTGCAGCTTCCATGCTCCCCTAGGCACACTGCTCTCCAGACCTCCACTTGTTCAGCTGTCCAGACATTCTTCTAGTCCAGTCCTGGGATTTTAAGGAGGTTTCACTAATAAGCATGACTTAATAAATCATTGGCTGTAGGTGATAAACTCAACCTTTAGCACCCCTTTGACCCCTGGAGGTTGGAGGGGGTCCCTCTAATCATGTATTGATTCTTTTGGCAACCAGCACCTGCCCGAGAGCTCTCTGGCAGCCACCCACTCACGCATGCTAGCCAGAGTCACCCCATCAAAATACAAAAAAACATTACTTTGGAGATTCAAAGGTTTTAGAAGCTGTGTGCTAGGAAACCTGATAGAAATAAGATACCTATGTTATTACAAATCACAGTATCAGAACTTAGTGTTCCATACTGTGGATATAGCACAATATAGCCATTCTTTTATTAGACATTTAGGTAATTTCCAGTCTTGTTTTTTCCAGTAATGTTCTGGTGTACATTCTTGTATATCTTTCTCTTTCAGCATGTATATTTACATAGGTCAGACTCCTGAAAGTAAAAGTACTGGGTTAAGGGGTACGTGTTATTTAACAAGTACTCAAAAGTTGATGATGATGGGCTGGAGATCCCGTCTCAAAATACGAAAATAAAATAAAAAGGGCCTAGGGGTTGCAGCTCAATGGTAGAGTGCTTCCCTAGCATGCGTAAGGCCCTGAGGTTGATCCCGAGCACAGGAGAAAGAAATACCTAATGGTGATTTTTTTTACGTTTTTGCTACTACATATAAAAGTATAATCTCATTTTAATTTGTATTTTCTTTGTACTAGCATCCTTGCTAATTTAGATCTAGCCAGGTCTAGTATCTTTCTTGTGATAATTGTCTGTAGCCATTGTCTACTTTGCAGTTGTACTGCCTAATATACTAATATTACAATCATTAATATTTAGGAGCCTTTTTTTATACATGTGTATTGCAGATAAAATACCCCAAGTACTACAAAGGAAAAAAAATCCTTGGGATCTGAGTTTATGTTATTTCTTTATGCCTTCTAGCATTTTAATTTTGTCTAAATAGGCCTTTCACATCTTAAAATTACATAATTCCTTCCTTCCTTTTTCTTCTGAGGGGTTGAACCCAGGGCCTTACATATGCTAGGCAAGTGCTCTACCACTGAGCTGCCCCCATAGCCCTTTTTATTTTTTAATTTTGAGACGTCTCACCAAGTTGTGTAGGCTACCTGTGGCCTTAAACATGGGATCCTCCCGCCTCAGCCTCCCTAGAGCTGGGATTACAGGCATGCACCACAGTGCCTGGCTCATAAGGGTTTCCTTCAACTTTAGTTTTTTATAATCACTTTTGAGCTGGACTTCAGACCTGCAAAAAAATTGGGTTCTGGTTTTGGTACAGGTTTAATACTTTGAAGTTTAGAGGATTTGGTTAGGATTTTTCAGGGTTTTGTGCTTTTTTTTTTTTTTTTTCTCCTTGCTTTTTAATAGCTAATGATACCAAAAAAAATTTTTTTAAGCTGAACTTGAACCCAATTTTCACTGGGTTTGGGTTCAGAAAAAAATCTTAACTGCTTGAACCAGAATGAGTTTAGGGTGTTTGTGTTTTGGTTTGAAACCTTGCTATCTACACATAGAATTTAAACCTATGCACAAGTATTATGTTTACTCCACAAAAGAATGCTTGAACCAGAACGGATTCAGAATTTAGGATCAGTTTGAAGCCCTGCTATGTACATACAGCCTGCAGCGGTAGCCCTGGGGCATCCGATCCCGTCAGATCTCAGAAGCTAAGCAGGGTCTGGCCTGGTTAGTACCTGGATGGGAGACCGCCTGGGAACACCAGAAGCTGTAGGCTTGGGAGAAGGACCTGGCAACCCCCTCCCAAAAATCAATCTGCCATTGCAAACCCTATGAACAGCAGAGAAGCACTGACAATAGTGTTTCCCCTGTTGTACAGAGGGTCGCTATGAGTCGGATACCGACTCGACGGCACCTAACAACAACAACAACATGTACATACAGAATTTAAACCTATGCACAAGTATTATTACATGTTTATAACACAGAAGATGGTTGAATTGGAATGGGTCCAGGGTTCAGGTTTGAAGCCTTGTTTTTAAGTGTAGTTTAAGCTACAGTTCAGTTTTATTTTCCAGAGAGGCCATTGTTCTATTAGTGATTTGATTTTGTCTTGGACGTTTTCCATATTTCTTGGCTCTCTTGCACTGATCTGTTTGTCTGTTCCTGTTCCAGTAGCAACGTTAGTACTATAATATTTTAAAATTTTAATTTGATTATTTTTTGTTGTTCTGGGTTTCAAAATGCAGGGGCCTCTTGCATGCTAAGCAAGAGCTCTACCACTGAGCTCTTCCCACCACCATTTTTTTTTTTTTTTTTTTTTTTTGTTGTTGTTGTTGTTTTGTTGTTTTTGAGGCAAGGTCTTTCTGTGTAGCTCAGGCTGGACTTGAACTTGCCATGTAACCCAGCCTAGGCTACAATGCAGTCTTCCTGCCTGTGCCTCTTCAGTGCTGGAATTACAGGTGAGTGCTACCTTGCTTGACATTATAATGTTTTTTATCCTTTTTTTTTTTTCCTTCATTTTATAGTGCTGGGGATTGAGCTCAGCTTTGTGCTTGCTAGGCAAGAACTCTACCATAGAGCTACAATCTCAGCAATGCTTTTAATAAGACCTTTGATAACTGATTCAGGCAAATTTCTTGTCTCCCTATGCAACGTTTCTCCCCGATGAGCAAGCTGTATCAGTAACATAAGACACATTTGGTCTTTCCACCATGTCAGAATTTATCAAAGAACAATAAATTCACAAGCTCCATCAATTTGATCAGCTTTAAGTCACCAGCTATTCTTGATTTCACTTGGTACTTGTGAGAGACAGGTTCTTTCATTCCATTCTAATCTTAGTAACTCTCATCACACAGTACATTTCGTGCAGTGTTATATAGGTGAAAGTCTGAGAAAGGGTTAAAGTAGCCATGGCATCTAAAAGGGCCTAACTGAAGCCAAGGGCAGAGAGCTGGTACAGATGCAAACATGAAGGCTGTCGGTTAGACATTTATATAACAGATCCAGTCATGGAGCTGTTAAGGTGCAGAGAGGGCTACCAAAGTGCAGAATTGGTTCCAGGCACAGAGCTGTCTCAAAGCACAATGGTCCAGATAAGAGGCACTTACAGTGAGCTGTTGTCAGGCAGGGGGATAGAGATCATGCTGAGCTGAAGTCCTGGGGACAGAATTGGGAGCTCTTTGCCTGTTTATCCCATAACTGGATTCAGACACTGGATGGCCTGATTATCATGACCTGATAATCATGTCCTGATGATAGGTTGGTAGATGCTGCCATACCCTAGTGTTAGCTGCACCTTCTTTTACATATGATCCAAGTATGGGGGTTGCATCATTTGTTGTTATGGTGTGTTTGATAAGCTCAAGAGCCTCTGGCATGATTTTGATATGATCATCTTTCCAAATGTTTATTTCATTTGGTAATTTTTTTTTGCACAAATAAATTGAGTCTTGTGGCTTATGCTGGACAAGTGGTGGTTTAGTTGCACAAACATGATAGAAAGTCATTCTCCTTCACCATTTGTACTCAGAATGGAACACACTGCTGCTTTATAAAATGGAGTCACTCAGGGCAAGGAATAGCCTGAAAACTGCTGTTCTATGGAATACGGAGTAACTTAAGAGCAGGGCACAACCTGTTCCCCACATTCACATCAGCTTATTTTGCTCAAAGATAGACCTCTGTTGATGGTCTAATTGAAATAACATGGAACTTATGAAAGAGGATCTTGGATTCAATAATACAAAGATCTACTCTGTGGTTAGGTATTTTAGTAACAAAAAGAAATGCTGTCTAAAGATCTAAGGTTGTGTTCCACTGGTAAATATTGATTATAAAGCTGCTTGGGCTGTCTTTGGACACCATGTGCCCAGCAATAGTATCAAACAATGAACTTAATCTATTCTATTTCCTCAGTCAGTTGGGTTAAAGTTTGGGTTCAGAGCTTGTATAACCATTATAAACTATTAGAGAATGAAGCAAAAGCACCTAGCCTTAGGCATATTACTGTAATCTTGAAGTACCAGTATCTCACATCAAACTGTTGGTGGAGTAAATATTTAATCTTGATAATAATTACTCATCTTATGTTTCAGAGGAATTCTTCAGGTGGATAAACTGAATGTTATGCCCATAAGAGCTATCAACTTATATCCAGATCACTCTGAGAAAAAAGAAACCCTTGAAGATAAAACGTGTATTTAAAAACGCCATCTTAAATCATGGACTCTGAATTCGTCCCTTATCTCCAGACTTGCCATTTGAACAGAATTTTTTTAAAATCATTAAGAATCAGTTTATGCACAGAGAAACTGTCAAACGCCTAAGACTGCCTGAAAAATGACTTTTACAGTGCCAAGTTAAAATTTGCCTTATTCCATAAATGGACTGGTGTTCAATTGATGAATTGTTAAGGAAAATTTAAATGTAAGAAAAGAGATGTGAAAAGATTTTGAAACTACCAAAAAGGAAAGAAACAACAAAAAAAGGTGAGACAGAATGCCATGTGCCAGTAACTTTCTAAGGTGCCTTTGCTAAGGAAATTATATCCACTTAATTACTTTATAATATATAAGATTTTATAAAAAGCACTTTATGAAATTCTAATTTAAAAGCTCAAGAACACTTATTTTTTTTAATTCTGTACAATGTGCCATTATATTAAATGATTCAGTATAAAATCACTCAAGTATATCATGATTTGATTGTCCTACACTCAGACTTCTTACTCACCATGAATGCACCAGGATTTAAAAGTAGTAGTGATATGTTCTCACTCTAAGCTTTTTTTTTTTTAAAGGAAAAAAGTATAGCTGTTTGGTTACAGTTACATAAAGAGTTTTCCCAGTAAGAATTAGCTACATATAAGTGCAGGTATAACACCTTTGACTTATACCGACTGAAACCAAGGCTCAGATCAACCAAAGAATCTATTACCATAGTGTGCGTTTGGTCTTGTGGTTTTTAGTATAGTTCCATTTACCCTACACGTGTTTTTTTTTAACCATCACTCATACATATTTTAACCACGTGACATAGTACATGTGACTTATCTTTACTCCACGTAATAGTTTCTATTCTGTTATTTTTTTCCTCTTGTTTCATTAAAACCAGTTTTTGAGCCAGGCATGGTACTGCAAGTCTATAATCTCAGCACACCAGAGGCCGAGGCAGGATTGTAAGTTCAAGGATAGTATGCCTACATAGTGAGATCCTGTTTCAAAAAACAAAACAATTTTTGATTATAATCCATCATTTAAAAAAACATTTTCCGAGAAAGTACTAGCTGGTTTTTTTTCAACCACTATACTTAGGCTGGGGCTGAGGTTTAGCTCGGTTGGTAGAGTGCTGCTCTGCAATCCCCGAGGCCATGGGTTTGATCCCCAACACCACAAAAATTGGAGAAGGATGTGGCAGCCCATTCCCAAGACAATGTTTAAACAATCAGCCATTGAAAACCCTACGAGGGTCGCTATGAGTCGGCTCCTAACAACAACATGCTAAATAGATAAGTATGTAAAGAGGAAGGATGGCAAGTATGAGTGAGTGATGTTTCATTTGTCTAGCTCATTTTTATTAGGATAGTTCACAGGGTAAATGTCATCTCCATACTGTAAAATAATCACATACAATTTTTAATTTGATCCCAAAGTCTCAAGCAGTTACACTTTATTTATGCCCTTCATTCCATAAGTTGTTATAAAGCACCAGCTCCAACTCCAAATGATGACAGGATCTTATTTCTTCCATTAATCATAAGCTTATAGATTCTAGTGAGAAGAAAAACTGAAGAGACCAATGGTCTGCTGGAGAGGATAGGCTCTGAAGTCAGCACATTTTCTGCCCTGGATTCTTCCCAGTTAACCTGGGACCACAGCAAGGTACTCAGTCCCCTTGAGGCTCTGTTTTCTCTAACATGGTTAGGATGATACAATAAGCTATTTTCTTGTTGTTGTTAGGGGCTGTCCAGTCGATGCCAACTCATAGCCACCCTACATAAAATAGGCATAACACTATTGTCAGTGCTTCTCTGCTATTTTTAGGGTTTTCAATGGTAGATTGTTTTTTGGGCGTGGGTTGCCAGGTCCTTTTCCCAAGCCTACAGCACCTGGTGTTCCAGGCCGTCTCCCATCCAAGTACTAACCAGGCCTGACCCTGCTTAGCTTCTGAGATCTGATGCCCCAAATTTTATACCATTAACTGGTATTTTAGTTTTATGCTTAGTATCATGTCTGAGTTTCACTAGATTATAATGAATAGCATAGGCTTAGAAATACCTGCCCACACATTGCACAGCCTCTTCTTACATAGGCAGAATAAAGTGATTCAGAGAAGACTGTATTTGTATTTTTTTCCCTTTCTTTAATGCATATAGCATTTCCTTATTTAAATGCATAGCAAAGTGACAAGTCTTACTCTCACAGAAAAAAATGGGAAGCTCCCATGACACAAGGTGGGAAAGAAGGTGCACTGGGTCTGGCATATAGCTACTTGTGTAAAAATGTTCATTTTCAGTTATCCACTGGCATGTAAGGAGCTACAGCCAGTCTAACTCTCCTCCACTGAAAATAGCAGCAGCAGGGGGAGAGAAGGTGCTGTACTTGCAAGTGCATAAAAAGGGCTTTCCAAATAAAGGCTATTACATCATCTGTGGTCAGTGAAACATCAAACAGGGAAGGTCGAAGGAAAACAGATTTTCAGCTTAAAAAATTGCCTTTATTCAGAATCATAAGAAACTTTAAAATCTTACCATTATGTAGGTTTAAAAAAATATAGCACTCAGTGCAATGAAATACTACATTTAATTATTTTTCAAAGACTTAAGGCGGGTTTCCCACAGTTCCCATGTGAGAAGTTAGCATGATCCAAACTCAAATATCCATTTCTCATATCTTTCAATGTCTGCAGCAGATACTGACTTAGAAACCTTTTTTAAAGCCATTTCAAAATCCTCCATGGTTGTAGGCATGTGCATTTCTTCTCTTGAAAGATTTCGTATTTCTTCTGGGGTCAAACCCTCAATACGCCTTCTCATTGCCATCAAGGATGCATCCCTGTGTTTTAAGGTTAAAAAAAAAAAGCCACAAAGTTATTTTGATTGAATAAAAAAGGTTCAATTCCCCATTTTAATGTTTTCTAATTAAGATCTTAATACATATACATTGGGTCTTACATAGATGGGAATACATGGCCTGTTGTGAGTTGTGTTTTAGTAGTGAAATCTTCTATGATGAAATAAGGATGCTAATCAATTTAAGTAATTAATACTGAGCATAAGGCCCAAGAAAAATAAAGATCACAGGCACATGCTAATAATCCCAACTACTCAGGAGGCTGAGGTAGAAGGATCACGAGTTTGAGGCCAGAAGCAGCCTGTGTAACTTAGCAAAACCCTGTCTCAAAAAAAAAAAAAAAAAGGTATAGGGGGGTGCACCTCAGCAGTAGAGCAGTTGCCTATCATGGGCAAAGGCCTGGGTTCAACCTCCCAGTACTACCAAAAAACAAAACAATAACACAAAAACACTAGTAACTGGAGTCCAATACGATAAAGAATACACATCTCAGAGACAGGAGAGAATGTGTTAGCTAGAAAATTATTTTCTCCACATAAAGAATAAATGATCAAGTTAAGTGGTTTCTCCTTTTCTCCTATTACAGAAACTTTACATTTAAGTAACTCTTTTACCAAATTTCCTCCTTAGTAACAGCCACCATGTATACAAGAAGACAATATAGCTGCTTTGTGTGTGTTCATGTTATATCTGACCTTCATAACTCTGAGTGATGCACTTTTGAGATGAAGAACGTAGTGCAGTTGAGCCTCTTACTAATAAATTTCTGAGCTAAAACTTAGATTGGGACAAAATCAAGTTGAGTCAACTGGATTGGAGAAAGTCCTTTTCCTTCTTAACTACTACTCCCATCACTTTTAGGACATGGTCACTGAAAATGAGATTGGACAACTCTATTTCATGGGTATGCTAAATCAAATATATTTCAGTCATTTCCCATATTTACAGTGAAGAAATGCATCAATAACTTTAAGACAATTACTGATTTTTCTCTATTACCCAATTGTTCTAATAATATTAGCTTCTTGAACTTGTAGATTTCAAATGACTACAGATTCTTCACTCACATGCTAGACACCCATATGTCTTACCAGCACCTGCTAACACTAAATCCCACAACTTGGCCAGGTGTGGTGGCTCACACCTATAATCCCAGTGACTCAGAGGCAGGAGGATCGCAGGTTCAAGGATAGAGGCAGACTGTATAATTTAGTGAGATCCTATCTCAAGATAAAAACTAAAAAATGGGCAGTGGTTAAAAAAAAAAAAAAAACAACCCAGTGGTAGAACACTTGCAAAGTATGTGTGACACCCTGGGTTCAACCCCCAAGTACTGCAAAACAATGAAACAAAAATAACCCCAAACTTGTGACCCTGACTTATAAGCTATAATGTGGGTCTTTTTTTTATTCACTGATCTTAATGCAGTATAAAACCTTCATATAATGGGCTTGGTGGTGTGTGCCTATAATGTCAGCACTCGAGGCTGAGGCAAAAGGATTGAGGGTTCAAGGCCAGCCTAGACTACACAGCAAGACCCCATCTTAAAGCCAAACAAAACCCCCCGAAAAACAAAAAATTTGTACTCACGAAAACCTTTTCATCCAAAATAATACATACCTGCACACGTTGGTAATGTCTGCACCTGAATAACCTTCCATGTTTTCTGCTATACTTGCAAGGTTAACATCATCAGCCAATTCCAGCTCACGCAGACTTATGCGTAATAGTTCCTCCCTGCCTTTTGCTAATAGTAGAAACACATTTTAAAATGTAAGCCTTCAACATAAACATAGTGTTGTTTTTTTTCTCATCCCTATTTTGTGTGAGGGGTTGTTTTCCATTTCTTAGAGCCCATCTACTTGAAATGGTAAGAACTGTTCCTCACTGAACTTTAAATTTCCTAGACATCAAGGCCTCCAGGCTCTACATGGAGCCAAAGGAGAAATGCAAAAAAGATAGCCTACTTTCATGCTCAAGGAATGTTAGCACCTAATTTTAAATTAAGTAAAACTACTTGGGAGTTAACAGGGACTTTCAGACAAGATTTAAATGATGATACCTGATGGTAATGGAATATAGATTCGTTTTTCAAGACGTCGTCTTAAAGCTTCATCTATATCCCAGGGAAAATTAGTAGCTGCCAGAACCATAACCATTTTGGAAGGGTCATCATTTTCAGAGGCACCTCCAACACCTAAAAGGAGGGTAAAGAGAGATTAAAAGGATACTAAGTTGACCTGTATAAAATAAATCTTAGCTCCTTGTTGTTGTTGTTAGGTGCCATCGAGTCGGTATCCGACCCATAGTGACCCTCATAGGGTTTTCAATGGCTGAGTGCTTCGGGATTGCCTTGGGAGTGGAATGCCAGGCCCTTCTCCCATTTTTGCAGTGCTAGGAATTGAACTGGGGCCTCAGGGACTGCAGCACAGCGCTCTACCCACTGAGCTAAATCCCAGCCCTCTTAGCTCCTTAGAGATTATAAAATACTTAGCACAACAATACAAAGTAGTATAGTCTTCAAGGCTCCTAAGAGTGAGGAAGCTAGCTGATAAATAATGTGAATCTGTAATCCAAGGAAAGTAAGTTTTGTAGCAAAAATGACTGAAATGACTTAATCAGAACACCAGCTCAGCTTCACTACATAACAACTTAAAACTTTTTTCTAATGTACACACACCCTTCTCTAAGGCCGATTTATTTGCACTTATGTCTGTTTCAATTCCATAGCTAAAAATAAGAGATGAGTATATATGCTAACGGGCTGGGATTTAGCTCAGTGGGTAGAGCGCTGCACTGCAGTCTCTGAGGCCCCGAGTTCAATTCCCAGCACCGCAAAAATGGGAGAAGGGCCTGGCAATCCACTCCCAAGGCAATCCCGAAGCACTCGGCCATTGAAAACCCTCTGAGGGTCGCTATGAGTCGGATACTGACTCGACGGCACCTAACAACAACAACAACATATATGCTAACGGCTGGGATTTAGCTTAGTTGGTAGAGCACTGCGCTGCAGTCTCTGAGGTCCTGAGTTCAATTCTCAGCACCACAAAAATGGGAGAAGGGCCTGGCAATCCACTCCCAAGGCAATCCCGAAACAGCCTTTGAAAACCCTATGAGGGTCGCCATGAGTCGGATACCGACTCAATGGCACCTAACAACAACACAACATATAAGTTAACAGGTCCTGTGGATGGCCATGGTTTCTGACACGTCAGTGTTCCAGATGTACTGTTACCAGTTTCTGGGCAGTATTTGCCACCCAACTCTGGACCATGTGGAGTTACAAACACTGACTGAAAGGGCTGAGTTAGCACTATGGATAGAGCTGAGCCACTGGAGCAGCAGACACTTAGCAAACCC
>VMDO01000245.1:29575-92988 GCA_007922755.1 Pedetes capensis | reverse complement strand
TAATCTACAGGTTAGCAATTAGAAAACAGCTGAAGAGGCTGTCACAATGTGTACCTTTCGCTCTTGCCCTAATACCAGGGAAGAAGATAGAATTGGAACTAAAACCTAGCTTCTAATGCAGACTTACACATTTAAATATGGCAGTTTTTTTGTTCCATTACATAATATAACTCGCAATGTATACATGTGATTGAGGGATTGCCCTGTACAATGATATGAACAACTTTGGTGGACCAACACTTACAGATATTGCTACATATTTTAAAGTTCTAGAAGAAAAGTTGGTTAAAGAGAATCATTACCTTAAATTATAAGAAATTCTAATGAAATTGCCTTTTTTTCCATCTAATAACAAATATATTTTAATGAAAACCCTATGAGGGTCACTATGAGTTAGACACAACTCGATGGCACCTAACAACAAATAGTCAATTATGGGAGAAAGACGTGGCAATCCGCTCTGAAAGCAATCCTGAAATAATCAGCCATTAAAAACCCTATGAGGGTAGCTATGAGTCAGACCCAACTTGATGGCACCTGACAACAACTACTAGTCAATTAGAAGGTCAATTTACATGTCCTAAGTTTTAGGGTTTTTTTCAGTACTGGAGCTGAAACTACGGCCTTGCACATACTTTGCAAGTGCTCTACCACTGAGCTGTACCTCCAATCCTTTAAAGAAAATTTTTTTTGGCAGTACTGGGGGTTGAACCTAGGGCCTCCCACTTGCATACTTTGCAAGTGTGCCAGTGAGCTGCACCCCCAGGCAATATTTTTTACTTTTTTGAGACAGGGTCTTGCTAAATTACGCAGACTGCCTCTGGTCTCGAACTTGCAATCCTCCTGCCTCCGCCTCGCAAGTCGCTGGGATTATAGGTATGTATCACCGCACCCGGCTCCTTTTAAAATTTTTTATCTTGAGATAGGGTCTGGTTAAGTTATGCAGGCTGCCTCTGGCTTCAATTTTGGAATCCTCCTGCATCTGCCTGCTGAGTTGCTGGGACTACCACATCTGGCTCTGTCCTAAGTTTTAACTGAGATAAAATTCATATGACCGGTAAGTACCTTGGCACATGTCCCAGTTACCTCAGAGACTAAGGCAAGAGGACAGGGAGTTCAAGGCCAGAGGCAACCTATGCAATTTAGTGAAATCCTCAAAATAAAAACAAAAAAAGTTGCATAGATACTTGCCTAGCATGCATAAGGCCCTGGGTTCAAACTACAGTACTTCAAAAAAGTAGTTTATACAAGATTCACCATTTTAACTTTTTTTTTTTTTTTTGCAGTGTATAAGGGAGTTTTTGTACCTCAAGTTCATTTCTTCCACAAAATAACAGGGAAGATTGATCCATAAAATAGGTCTTAGGCAAGTATTAATATAGTAAATAGCTAATATTCAACAGTACAACTCTTAAGGAGGTGGAAAAAATTTATTATAGTAGCTAAAGAAGTTTATTGTTAATCCCAATTACTCAAGAGGCTGATGCCTGTACTCAAAAGGCCAGAGACAGCCTGTACAACTTAGCAAGACTGTTCTCAAAATAAAAATTTAAAAAGGGGCTGGGAGTACAGCTCAATAGAGCACTTACCTTGCATGTGCGTGACCCTGGGTTCAATCGTGAAAAGAAAAATCATCATTTAAACCAAATATTCAAGCTTATGGAATCACTGTACAAGAAAACTTGAACCTAACATGATGAAAAGATTTCTGTTTTGTTTTGAGACAAGGTCTCGCTATGTAGCACAGGCGCTGGCCTCGAACTTTCTTCTTCTCTTTTGCAGTACTTGAGAGTTGAACCCAGGGCCTCATACATACTTTGCAAGCCACTTTAAAATTCTGAGTCAAAGTCTCACTAAATTCTGTAGGCCTCTGGCCTCAAACTCTCAACCCTCCTATCTTTACCTCCTAACTCACTAGGATCACAGGCATGCGCCACTGAGTCTGGCCTGGCCTTGAACTTTTCAATCCTCTTGCTTCAGCTTCTAGAGTGCTGGGGTTACAGGCCTGCCACCATACCCAGCGAAAACCAACAGAATTTGGATGAACAAACAGCATTTTTATTTTCCTATGGTCCTAGAGAGTTAAACTCTGGGCCTGGTGAATGATTTCCAAGCACTCTACCATTGAGCTGTATCTCAAACCCATTTTTTACTTTTTGAGACAGGATTTTGCTAAGTTATGCAGGCTGCCTTCAGCCTTGAACTTGTGATCTTCCTGCCTCTACCTCGTGAGTCACTAGGATTGTAGGTGTGCGCCACTGTGGCCAGCTTACCAGTGTTTTGAAGGTTTTCCTAAAAATAAAAGTCCACAGTGGCAAGAGAACATTACAGAATTTAACATGCAATTATACTGGGTCTATCGATTCTTTTTTATTGTTGTTGTTAGGTGCCGTCGAGTCGGTATCTGACTCATAGCGACCCTCATAGGGTTTTCAATGGCTGACTGTTTTCGGGATTGCATTGGGAGTGGATTGCCAGGCCCTTCTCCCATTTTTGCGATGCTGGGAATTGAACTCCGGGCCTCAGAGACTGCAGCGCAGCGCTCTACCCACTGAGCTAAATCCCAGCCCTTTTTATTGTTAGTATATATTAATTACACAAAACAATGGGTTTCATTATGACATCTTCACTCATGTATTTAATGTACTTTGATCCTATTCACTCCTCCTATTACCCTCTCGTGTTCCCTCTTCCCTCTAGGTCTATCAGTTCCTTCATCCATGAAGTTATAATCTAGTATCTTATGTTGTTGTTGTTGTTAGGTGCCGCCCAGTGGGTATCCAACTCATAGCGACCCTCCTGGGGTTTTCAATGGCTGATTGTTTCAGGATTGCCTTGGGAGTGGATTGCCAGGCCCTTCTTCCTTTTTTACAGTGCTGGGAATTGAACTCGGGACCTCAGAGACTGCAGCACAGCACTCTACCAACTGAGCTAAATCCCAGCTCATTATCTTATAAAAAAGCAATTAAATAAAAAGTCTGCCTCCAAACTATTGACAAGTTTTACTCTGTTTACTTGGAAAATCCAAATATATAAATCCTACTTCCCTTCCTAGTTGAAAATTTGAATCCTAAATCTTTAGTTCCCCCTAAAATGATTTTTTTTTTTTTGATAAGGGCTTGCCATATAGCCCATGCTAGTCTTGAACTCTCGATCTTCCTGCCTCAGCCTCCTGTGTTCCGAGATCATAGGCCTATGCCACCATGCCCAGGTTAATTTCATTTTTAATAAAGTCATTACTTGGGTTTTAGGTACTATACATAAATACTTTTGTACTTCCTTTTTGAGAAATGGAGAGAATTAACTTACCATCAACCACTAAAGTACCCAAGGAAATTCTCAATTGAAATTTTAGCTAGGAACTGTATACCAACGGAACTTACATCAACAAAAATTAAATTTCAATTTGTTTGCTGTTGTACCAAACCACAACTACTGGCCTGATTCTTCTCAAGTATTGAGGGTATGTCCAATGGTCTGACTTCAAGCAAAGGCTACGCGACATAGGCCAAACTGGTTTTGGCTGACCTGGGAAGGCACTGTGGAAAGATTTTCAGTGGACACCAACTGGCTCTGCCTGTATAGCACCCCTTATTCTAGCAGAGAAACCTCTTTTTCATTTGTAAGTCATTGCTCTTTAAAATTCTACTACTTCAAAAAAGGACAACTTTAATTGGAGATCCAAGAGATGATTCAGGCCTAGCCAATCATATTATTCCAGTTCTTTGCTCAAAGATGATGATGTCAAGCCTGGGCATATGACTCAAAACAGCGCAAATGTTAATCCCTGTACTTTTGCCTCAGCAATTGGAAATAATGGCTGATTTCTCTGGGAATGCCATAAAGACATTCAAAATAAGGTGCAAGCTTCTAATAGCTATCTTACACACTTCTTGGGCCTGCCTAAAATTAAAGCCATCCCAGAAGTAATGAGAGCTAAGTGTCAAAGAGAGATTCCTGAGGATTTCTGAATTGGTAACTCCTACTAGGCCTAATGGGCTGGGATTTAGCTCAGTGGGTAGAGCGCTGTGCTACAGTCTCTGAGGCCCCGAGTTCAATTCCCAGCACCGCAAAAATGGGTCGCTATGAGTCGGATACCAACTCGACGGCACCTAACAACAACAACTAGGCCTAATAATAAAAAATGAAACGTCTGAAAATTCCCAGTTATGTGATGCTATGTACTATTCTTTTTGTTTAAATTCATCTGACTTGGTTTCTGACCATTGAAAATAAAAGTTCTTGACAGTGCAATAAAAATGTGACAATTACATTTTTGTGTGTGTTTGTTACCATGTCATGTGTAATATCCTGGATGTTTTCACCAAATGGTCTTATGTAAAATACAAGCCTTGGTAGGTGCCAGGTGCCATGGTGCATGCCTGATCCCAGCAACTTGGGAGGTTGAGGTGCAAGGATTGTAAGTTCAAAGCCAGAGGCAGCCTGTGCAACTTAGCGAGACTCTGTCTTAAATAAATAAATAAATAAATAAATAAATAACATATATCTTTAAATATAGGCCTTAGGAGTTGCTCAACATTCCCTTTGAGGGATTTTGGGAAGGGGAGGACACATTAAAAGAGACAGTTTCTAAAGTGGGTCAAAAGCAAGATAGGAGGGGCAGTGCAGTTTTACTCCTTTAGAAAGGGTGTGTATGATAAGAAAGAAAAAAATTAGCTCATTTCAAATATGAGCCCTAACCCTTGGTCACTAGGGCAGAAGCTCCAAACTGTAGGCTCTGGTTTGTGATTCAGCCAGTGTGCAGGTGGGGCCCTCAAAGAAGCATACTCAGATGAACAGATTTATTTAACCATGGTTAAGAGTTTTCCCAAGAAACTCTAGGGAAGCCAGTACAAACGCATTTTCATATGCCTTCATCAACCTTACTATAAAAAGTAATGCAGGACTGGAGTTAGACCATGTTGTTAGCAAGTGCAAGGCCTTGGATTCAGAAAAACAAATTGATAGTACAAACTAACACTCAGCAGGAAGCCTCCTCCCACAGAAGAAAATACCATAGTTTTCATAAGCATAAAACTCTACATTATAAAACATACCAAACAGGCTGGGCACAGTGGCTCACGCCTATAATCCTAGTGGCTCGGGAGGCAGACATAGAGGGATCACAAGTTCAAGGCCAGAGACAGCCTGCATAACTCAGCAAGACTGACTCAAAATATAAAAGGGGTGGGGGTGCCAGCCAGAGGTAGAACACTTGCAAGGCATGTGTGGTTCAACCCTTAAGTATTGCACACACACCAAAAAAAAAAAAAAAAAAAAAAAGAAGAAAATATACCAAACATTTCTTTAATAGTAATAGGTAGTATTTATTAAGCCCTATGAGGCTTTGTATTTAAAAATTTGCATGTTTTAGCTCATTTTGCCCTTCTAATATTACAGAGGTGGTTGTTAGATGCTATTGAGTTGGTATCCGACTCATAATGACCCTACGTACAACAGGCGAAACACTATTGTTAGTGCTTCTCTGCCATTCATAGGGTTTTCAATGGCTGATTGATTTTTGGAAGTGAGATTGCCAGGTCTTTCTCCCAAGCCTACAGCACCTGGTGTTCCCAGGCGGTCTGCCATCCAAGTACTAACCAGGCCCCACCCTGCTTAGCTTCCGAGATCTGCTGGGATCAGATGCCACAGGGCTACGGCTGCAGGTAATTACAGAGGAAGGTTGTATATTAATGTCCTCTTGTTATAGATACGCTCAGAAAAGGGGAGGTATTTGCCTGTAGTTAATCAGCCAGGATAGTGAGTAAGGTGGGATCTGAACCTAGGCCACCTGATTCTGTAGACTCCATACTTAACCATTCCCTTTGCTTACTTTTATTTTTATAAAGGCCTACTTATTCTGGAATATTGGCAATATACTATTTTTACCTCTTGAGCAATAGGCAAATTATTTTGTCAAAATGATTGAAGAGATTCTCTATTACATTCTTACTGTGCTATGGATTACTGATAAGCCATTAAAAACTTGTTAAAATTTGCCTCCCAGCTTATGAACTGTCTAAGAGGACTGTCCAAGAAAATGGGAAATAAAATGGGAAGAAGACATTTCAGAGTAACAGATAACCTGAAACTGAAAGGTTTCAGTTTGCTTGTTTTATTTTGGGTTTAGGAAGGAAGATCTGATAAGGTATTAGCATGGTCATCTAAGGTTTTGACCACTATGATTAATTCATGTGTAAGCCAGGCCTGGGGTTTACCTTAGTTGGTAGAGTGCTTGCTCTGTGTGCGCTGGGGCCCTATGTTCAATTTCCAGCACCACAAAAATGGGAGAAGGACCTGGCAGCTTGCTCCCCACGAAAAACAATCCCCAAACAATCAGCCATTGAAAAGCCTATGAATAGCAGAGAAGCACTGACACAGTGCTGGGCATGGCACAGTGTTAAAGAGTTTTGTTCTGTAGCACATACGGTTGCTATGAGTTGGACCCCACTTGATGGCATCTAATAACAACAACAAGCCAGGTGCAGTGGCACTTGCCTGTAATGCCAGTGACTTGGGATTGACAGGTTTGGAACCAGAAGCAGCTGTCACAATTCAGCAAGACCCTGTCTTAAAATAAAAAATAAAAGAGGGGATTGGGGTATAGCTCAGTGGTGGAGTGCTTGCTTAGCATGTGCAAGGCTTTGGGTTCAACACTTCCAGTACCTCAGAAATAAAAACAAAATTAATGAAAAGTAAAAAAAAAAAAAAATTCATATCTAGCTGGTGTGGTGGTACACACCTGAAATCCCAGCACTCAGGAAGATGAGACAGGAGGGATCACGAGTTCAAGGCTAGCCTGGACTTTGTATCAAGACACTGTCTCAAAACTAAACAAAAAAGAATTCATGTTTTTGTCACTATATAACAGCATAGGTCTGTCCTAATATATATAACTCTGCTATTTCTCAGAGGTAGGGCTGGGATTTATCTCGGCTGGTAGAGCGCTTCAGTCTCTGAGGTCCCAAGTTCAATTCCCAGCACCGCAAAATGGGAGAAGGATGTGGCAGTCCACAACCAAGGCAATCCCGAAAGAGCCATTGAAAACCCTGTGAGGGTCGCTATGAGTCTGACTTGACCCAACAGCACCCAACAACAACAACAACAGTTCTCAGAGGTAGGACTGAAGTAATCAGAGAAGCTCACCAAAGTCTCAAGTTGAATTTAACCCAAATACTACCAGAATTTGTGGAATTACATTTTTCCCACTGGCACTCACATTTGGGGGGTGGAATAAAGAAAAAAAAAAACTCGAAATAAGAAGCAAAGATATTAATACAAAGATTGGGTCATTAAACTCAGGGTACTTGGTATAGTTAATAAATCAGAGGTGATCTACGTTCCACAATTATAATCACATCTTCCTTTTCTTTTCTTTCTCCCTTCCTTCCTTTCTACCTTCCTTCCTTCCTTTCTTTCCTGCAGCACTGGGATGCTAAACCCAGGGCCTCATGCATACTTGGCAAAAAGCCACACCCCCAGACCCTTTTTTATTTTTTGAGACAGAGTCTTGCCAAGTTACACAGGATGCCTCTGGCCTCGAACTTGTGATCCTCCTGCCTCCATCTCCCAAATTGCTGGGATTATAGGTGTGCACCTGGTGATCACAATTACTTTCATCTTTTGGCTTGTTATATCACATTTACCATATCATAATTCAGCCTGTTGGTTTAAAAAACATAATTATTTCAGACTTTTACAGCAGATTAAGAATGCTGATCCCATAATGTGAGCATGCCTAGAAAGTAGCAGATCTGGATCAACCTCTAGAGGAAAGAAGACAAACAGAAATTCAAGTTATTCATATTAATAAAGGATGCTAGCTTCAAGGTTCTCGGCAGACCATCATACTGCCTAGCTGAAAAAGTTACAACTCACTCCCTTTTTAGAGATAAAGAATCATTATTAGAGCTGTCTCAAACATTCACCATTTCAAACAGAAGACGAACGAGCTTCTCAGACTCTCCTCTGTATTTGGAAGTCAGAGTTGATGAAGAGACATTGAAGAATGTTGTCTTGCATTCTGTAGCCACTGCTTTAGCAAGGAGAGTCTTTCCTGTGCCAGGTGGGCCAACCATCAATACTCCCTGATGGGAACATAACAGTGTAAGCAAGGGATTTATCTGCCCTTTTGTTTTGTTTTTGTTTTTGAGAAGGATGTCACTATGTTGCCAAGGCTGGCCTCAAACTCTTGGGTTCAAGCAATCCTACTGTTTTAGCCTCCTATGGAGCTGGGACTACAGGTATGCACCAACTTGCCTGGCTCACCCTTGTTCCAATTCACAATAATGATAAACTGAAAGATACTTCATCACAAATTTACTTTTTCTATTACAAAAGGAAGATAACTTCATTATTAAAATTTGGAACTCAGAGATAAGGAAAAATAGTTTATAATATCTATACTCTAATACAGATACTATTAGCATCTGGACATAAATTTCCTACTAGTCTTTTTGCTCAGTTAGTTTCTTTTTTTACATAGTTTACTTAAGATATGCAATTCTGTATCTTATTTATCATATAATATTTAAAGAATTAAGCACAGTTACCCAGTAGCACATTTTCCAAATCCAAGAGGTTTTTGATGGTGTCTTTCTGTATCAGCCCATGACTTTATGCTTTTTTTTTTCTTTTCTGAGACAAGGTCTCACTGTGTAGCCCAGGCCATCCTGGAACTCACTATGTAGACCAGGCTGGCCTCGAACTCACACCAACCCTCTTGCCACAGCCTCCCAAGTGCTAGGACTATAGGTGTGCGCCACCATACCTGGCTCAGTCTATGACTTTTAAAAGTACTCATTTTATACAAATACTTCTCATTCATTAAAAGTAATCCCAAAAATACAGTTTACAAGTTATGTAACATGACAAATGAAATGGGATATTTTTGCATTAGCTAACTAGGCTGTAATTGCAAATACAAGGTCATTCTAACTCTGCATATAGAATATTTCCACACATTATACCTATTTCTTATTCTGACATTCTAGCTTTTTGTCTAAATAAAATTCTGAATAACACAACATACACTTTTTAATTTAAAATTTTCATTACTTCACTTTTTCCTTCCACTTTCCCCAATATGGATAAACGTGGCTCTTTATAGCCATGTATTGCCATTTACTCTGATGATGCCAAAGAGTAACAAACTTACTTTCCATGGTCTCCTAATGCCCTTAAAGAATTCTGGCATCCACATTGGTAACACCACAGCTTCCTTGAGCAACTTTTTAGCTTCTACTAAATCAGCAATATCATCCCTGAAACAGAACATACTTTATCAATCAACTCCTTAGATTATATTTAACTGTGTATAGTCACTCTTAAGAACCATGCTGCTACACTCCTGACAGAGAGCTAATCCTCTGAGTATTAGTGAACTAACGCGCTGTGATGAGGCCTACCACCCCAATCAGTATACACAGGCAGCATCATCTTTGTCTTCAATTCTTGGCACTAATAGTGTTTAGCTTGGCTCATGAGAAGACAGGCCTACAGACTTCTGTTTTCGTTTTCTTCTTTTGTTTCTCCCTACTCTTTGTTTGTTTGGATTTTTAAGACAGGGTCTCATTACATAGCCCAGGTTAGCCTTGAACTTGAGATTCTCTTCCTGCTGCAGCCTCCCCAGTAATAGGATTTCAAGCATGTGCCACCATACCTTACTCTAGACTTCTTAAGTAGAAGTTTGAGTGTCCCTTACCCAAAAAGCATGAGACCATAAATGTTTGCAATTTGGGGATATTTACATGGAGTTTACCAACTGAGTATACCTAATCCAAAAATCTGAAATCCGAAATGCTCCAAAATTGGAAACGTTTTGAAGGTCATGTCTTCTGTTCCAAGTTTTGGATCCTGAAATATTTTAGACTTTCAGTTTTCAGATTAAGCATGCTCAAATCTGTATTACCATGACATTTCATTTTATATTCCCGCTTTCATAATGCTCATTCCATAACTCCCATGATTAGGAAACAATGAGCCTATTTAAAAATACATGTAAAGAATAAAAAAGGGCATAAAACAGAGACAGGGTGTAAGACTAATGCTTTCATTCCAACTATACTAAGAGATAGATGTCAAAGTTAAAAGTACTGTAAAGATTACTATGGAGTCTTCCCCAACCACCAGAACACTTACCACTATGACTGGTACTTGTGGCAATTTTATTATTAAATATATTTTCACCATATAAATATCAAATACCCAATTTTTTTGGAAATATCATCCAAAACCATACCAAATAATCACTAATGTTTTAGCACTAATATGTAGCAGAATATATCTAACTTTATGGGAAAATAGGGTTTTATAATGCATTGTGAATGGTTATGGATCTATGAATAGATGTCATATTGAAAACATTGAGAACCACTGCTCTAAGTAATAGGAAATAAAAGCAACATCTATCAGAAGCTATACGTAAACAAAACACAGGCATAAAAATCATTGTCTTTTCACTATCAGAGGATGTCTCCAAAGATGAAATTTCTGAGGTCTTATTCCCATTTTGTATATAATTTATTTAAAAAATTCTCATATAAAATAACTGGTACAACCGGGGCCTAAGTGAGGTTTTTCATTTGTGTCCTGCTCATAGTACATACCCTCTATTTATGTCCCCAAAGGCAGATCTTTAGTACATGTCCATAATTGTTCCATTTTCTATTCCATAAAGTATCATCAGCACTCAATTATCTTGTTGTGATATAACTTACCATCGAATATTGGGATTTTGAGAAATGATATCTCTTTCTAAAGCTTCTACTAAGTCCTTGTCATATCCAGTGCTATCGAATTTACTTGTCTCTGGTTCTGTAACTGCAGCAGGTGATTTGTTCTACATCAGGAGAAAACAAAAAACATCAAAACAAAACAAACCCAAGAGCTTCCCACTGATTGAAAAATTGCCAGATTCAAGTGATATTCTTTTTATTTTGTTTTCCTTTTGAGATGGTCACACTGTGTAGACCAGGCTGGCCTCAAACTCTCCATCCTCCTGCCTCAGACTCCTACGTGCTGGAATTACAGGTGTGCATCATCAGGCTTGATGAGGGAAAAACTCTTCTAACAAAAGCAGATTCTCATCAGAAACCAAAGGGGCATAAAGGAAGTAACACAGTATTCTCCAAATACTCAAAGAAAAAAGCTGTCAACCCAGAATCCTATACCTAGCAAAAATATCCTTCAGAATTAAAGTGGAAATCAACATCATCTTAGATGAAAGAAAATGAAGAGAATTTTGTTACTAGGAAAATAAACCTAAAAGAATGGCTAAAAGTTCTCTTTTAACAATATAAGAGGGAAGCTTGAAACACCAGGAAGGTAAAAAACAAAATACGTAAAAATGTAGGCAAGTGTAACAGGCTTTCCTTGCCCTCTTGAATACTCTTAACCTATAACTGGTATGGAGGATCAAAATAAGACCCCTGGGCAGATGCTGAACATGAGGTACTACAGCATTTATGTAAGAGAAAAGACATTCATTGTGGAGTCATATGTGACTCCGGAAGCACCATACCAGTTATGGATTAACTATGTTTGACAACTAAAGCAAACATTATAACACTGTCTGATGTGGTTCTAAGTGAATATTTAAGATACTTAAGATAATTAATGGGAAGAGTAAAGGGATATAGAGGTAAGATTCTTGTATTTCATTCAAACTCCTAAAATGACTCCAATAATAAAGCACTTCATGTTTCACATATGTGTATAAAGACCTAGCGCAATCACCAAAAATGCTATACAGAGATACACTCAAAAACAATACAGACAACTCAAAGAGTAATTCTAAATAATGTTGAAGTAACCCATGAGAAAAAGGATTAGAAAAAGAACAAAGGAAAATAAAACAACACAAACACATTCAGCAAACAAAATAAAATAGCAGATTTAAGACCAACATAACAATTATATTAATGAAAGTGGTCTAAACACATGAATAAAAAGACAGAGATTAGCTGAATAGATTTTAAAACATGACTCAACCACATGTTGTCACGAAGAAACTTGTTCTAATATAGTTTTATGGGCATGTTGAAGGCAGAAGGAAGGAAAACCCATGTTTTGGAAACATTAATCAAAGGAAAGCAAGCGTGACTGCTTTTAATATGAAATAATATGCAGAGCAAAGAAAACACACAGGGACCCAAATTGGAGGAAGCAGGTCATGGAGGTATGCCTTTGAAGAGTATATTTTGTCCTTCCCTCTCTCTCTGTCTTCTGTTCACCAGGAGGTGAGCTGCTTTGCTATAACCATATGCTCCCCAACCATCATGTTCTACACTACCATGGATCCAGAAGCAACATAGCCAGGTGGCCATGGACTGAAACCTCTAAAACCATCAGCCAAAATAAACCCTTCCTCCTCTCAGTTGTTTTGACAGAAAGCTGACAAGCATAAATGTCTATACTTAGCAAAGACTTCCTCTTATTGCTGCTGAATCAAAGTTCATTTAGTATACATTCTTCCTCTGCTCTTCCCTGAAATAATAAACAACTAAAGGGTGGTGGAAAATAAAAAGCTGTATACATTTTAAACTGAAGGCTAAAATATTTTAACTAATAAACCATATATATATGTATATATATATACACATATACATATATATATATATATAGTCATTGGCATCAAAATCTTGGTTTCTAAATACTATTACCCACTAATAGGAACCAGGCCTCTCCGAAAAAATGGACATTTCAGGAATAGGGCAGGGAAAGAACAAGATGAGCCTGGAACATCCTATTGTGCCAAGAAAGGAGAAGGTGCTCAGAGAATAAGGGGTAAATGTCAAAAAGACATATATATATGTATGTATATATATATATTTGTGTATATATATATATATTTGTGAGCCGGCCTTTGGGGAATTATTTTTATCCTACTTTTAACAACTTCTACTTTGGTATTTGCCTGCAGCCATACCACCCTGGCATCTGATCCTGTCAGATTTCAGAAGCTAAGCATGTGCAAGCCCCAGGTTCAATCACTACTACCACCACCAAAAAAAGAAAAAAAAAAGAACTTTATATCTAAGCAAATACAATTTAGAAAGACTGGATGACTTAAGGTGACACAACCAGAAATAGCACAGCTTGTTCTTAAACATGAGTCTACCTGAATCCGAAGCACATACTTTTAACTACCATGCTGTATCTTTGAAAAGTTTTATACGTTGCTGCTTAACAAGAAGGTCATATTAACTTCTCTTGGATAATGGATTTGTTGACAAGAGTACCTCAGGTTCTACACATCATTTCTCAGGGGGTAAAAGTAGAGATATGAAATGCATAACAGAGAAAACCCTGAGCTTACAGACCACAGATGTTTATAGGGTTTATGACCCAAGCTCTAGGTGATAGGCCAGGGCAACTGTGGTAATACTGCATAAGACTAGCCACTTTTCCCACCTCCTTTCTGTTTCATGAAATGAAACAGAACTAGTATTGCTTAAAATGCAGACATGTATACCCTAAGACTGACTATCTGTTAAGAGGGGCACAAAGGAAATGCCATACAGATTTATACAGGTAAGTGATATCCAAAAATGGGGATGGAAACAAGGCTGCTGTTGTTCTTAGGTGCCGTTGAGTCGTGTCCGACTCATAGTGATCCTTATTGGGTTTTCAATGGCTGACTGTTTCAGGATTGCCTTGGGAGTGGATTGCCAGGCCCTTCTCCCATTTTTGTGGTGCTGGGAATTGAACTTGGGACCTCAGAGACTGCAGAGTGGCACTCTACCAACTGAGCTAAATCCCAGCCCAGAAACAAGGCAGATGGCAAAAAATCAAGAGCTAAACCAAAGTGAGACTTTGCTGGTTACTGGATGAAATTTTCACAGGATTATAAAGTTAGGTTGAAGATCAGGGAAAGAACTTGATTGGAAGTTGACGAGAGGGGTTGATTTGATGTTTTGAAATGGAGTGGACAGGGGCAGCTCAGGAGGTTTTTTATTTTCCTAGAATCAGTTTCTGCCTTGCACACATGGTGTAGAGGTCTTTTTGGCAGAATAAGCCACACAAGTAACTTTCGGTTTCCTATATTACAGCCTTGTGAAGAGAAAGGGGAGGAGATGGAGAAGTAGTAGTAGTAGAAGGGACAGAAGTTAACTTTCTAGGTTCCCAAATCACTATACATATAAGCCCTCAACACTAGTCATTGGCATCAAAATCTTGGTTTCTAAATACTATTACCCACTAATAGGAACCAGGCCTCTCTGAAAAAAATGGACATTTCAGGAATAGGGCAGGGAAAGAACAAGATGAGCCTGGAACATCCTATTGTGCCAGGAAAGGAGAAGGTGCTCAGAGAATAAGGGGCAAATGTCAAAAAGACATAGAACCTAGCATCAAAGGTCTCACACTTCTCAAATCTTGGACAATATAAGCATCAAAATAATGATACTGACATATTATAACTTGCTATATAAAATAAGAATCCATGAGCCCATACTGATATAACTAAACAAAGGGAAAGACAAAGCTTTTCCTTATAGCAGAATATCATTAATTAACCGGGAAGCAAGGATGGCATGAGAAAATTATGACTATTTAATCAGCATGGACATAACTGATTCAGACAAGAATCATAGGTTGCTAAAGTTCTGTAACATGGTGAGTGTGGATTCCAGGTAGAGTATGAAAACAGCAGACCAAAAAAAGAAGAAACTGGTCATGCCAAAAAGGGCCATGGCCACGTCCTGCCTATTTTCTGCATAGATTGCGCCCAATGCATGGCCAAGGACAAGGATGTTAAGAAGTTTGTCATTTAACACATAGTAGAGGCCACATCATCAGAGACATTTCTCAAGTGAATGTCTTTGATGCTTATGTGTTTGCATACTGTAACGTGAAGCTGCGATACTGCCTGAATTGTGCCCTTTCCAGGAAGGTCATCAGGAATTGATCTCATGAAAATCCCTACTTGCATTTGGACCTGCTGATGCTGCTGCATGACCTCCCCCAAAGCCCATTTAAGAAGCTGGGTTCTTAAAGACTACAGAAAAATTGTCCTCTGAGTTAAAAATAAAATGGAGGGCAGGGGATGTAGCTCTGCGGTAGAGTGCTTGCCTAGCATGCATGAGGCTCTGGGTTTGGGCCCCAATACTAAAAGGAAAAAAAGAAAGAAAAGAAAAGGAAAAAGAAAAGAAAAGGGAATTATACTTAAAAAATCATAGAATGATAAAGCAAAAATAGATGAAATATTGATGGGAAACAAGATATATTTATATAGTCTCAAAATATCCCCCAAGAAATTATACAAAGGGTAAAAGAGTAGGTTTACACAGACTGCCTTAACGAAGTGAACCACTTTACCACCAATAAGAGGAAACCCAGACATCCTGTGCCTTCTTACATAAAACAATGATAGAACAGGACATCACACGCATGAGATTCATGTCAAAAACACATAATCTAAATCTAATCCTGAGGAGATATCAGACAAGCCCAACCGGAGCAAAAGTCTACAAAACAACTTGCCTGTACTCTTCAAAAATGCTAGGCTGCCTGGGCGTGGTGGCACATGCCTGTAAGCTCAGCGACTAGGGAGGCAGAAGAAGGAGGATCACAAGTTTGAGGCCAGAGGCAGCTTGTATAACTTAGTGAGATCCTGTCTCAAAAGAAAAAGTAAAAAGTGAGCTGGAGGTGCAGCCCAGCGGTAGAGCACTTGCAAAGCATGCATGAGGCTCTGGGTTCAGACCCCTCAGTACTACAAAAAAGAAAAAAAAAAAGCCAGGACAAAAAGACAAACGTTGAGGAAATGGTCACATTGAAAGAGATTAAAAACACACGACAGCTCAGTGCAATGTGCGGTTCCATGTTGGATCCTGACCTGGAGTGAGGCAAAAGGAGAGTTAGAAGTGACTATTGGGATCAAAGGCAAAGTTTTATGAAGGCCTGTGGATTAGATGATAGCAGTGTATCAGTGTGAAATTACAGCTTTTAATAAGGGTATTTATATAAAAGAATGGCCTAATACTTTGGAAGTGCTCTAAAGAATTGAAGGGTAAAGAGGCATTATAGCCACTTCTTACCAGATGTCTCAAAAAAAATAAATAAATAAAAAATAAAAAAGGTATACAAAGAGAATAAGTGAACAGCAAAAGGACCAAATACTAATAACTGGTAAAACTAAGTAAAAATAGCTGGACGTTCTTTCTGTTATTCCTAAGGCTTCTTTGATAGCTTGAAATGATATAAAAATATAAATTCATAAAGAGCAAAAAATATTTATTGAATGGTAGGTGGGAAAAATCCCAGTCTTGGTGTAGTATGACTGGGGTTTTATGACAGCTCTGGCAAAAGGATGACTACAACTTACTGAAATTTATAGTCTTTTTTGTTTGGTTGGCTTTGTTTTTTAAGATAGGCAGGCCTGGAACTTGTTATGTAGACGAGGCTGGCCTTGACCTTGTGTAAATCCTCCTGACTCAGCCTCCTGAGTTCTGGGATTATAGGTGTACACCACCATGCCTAGTGCTCTGTTCTTTTTTAGGCCTTAATTTTTAAGGTTAATAACTTTCTCATTCATGAAAATCAGTAACATTTACCTTTTCCTCTCTTCCTTTATTCTGTTCTTTCTTCTCACGAAAACGAACAGCTTTCCCTCTGTCATTGTGAGCATTTTGTGCAGATGGACGGTGAGCTCGAACAGCTGTAGTTGGGCGGTTGCCATGTGGTTTAGGGTCACTGTACTGAGGAGACTGGCGTTTTCTAGGTCCTGGCGAGGGTCTAAACACAGACAAGATCATTAAAATCATAATCAGCATCTGGAGTTGGTCCAAGTATGTAGTCATGAACTAAAGAAGCCAAGGAGCCAGGCATGCTGGCGCATGCCTATAATCCCAGCGGCTCGGGAGGCAGAGGCAGGAGGTTCCCAAGTTTGAGACCAGAGGCAGTCTGCGTAACTTAGCAAGACCCTGTCTCAAAAAGTAAAAAAAAAAATGGGTTGGGCGTGCAGCTCAGTGGCCCAGCACCTGCAAAGCATGCAAGGGCGAGGCCCTGGGTTCAACCTCCAGTACTGCAAAAAAAAAAAAAAAAAAAAAAAAAAAAAAAAAAAAAAAAAAAAAAAAAAAAAAAAAAAAAAAAAAAAAAAAAAGAAGCCAAGGCAATAACTGAACACAAGACAGAACTGAACAAACTTTAGGATGTTGAAACCTAAGATCTAAACTTTAAATCTGACATAGCTACTGGGGTAATTTATTGAGTGGAAAGCAGCATAGTTATATTTTAGAAATAATGAAGGGAAGGCTGGGTGCAGTGGCTCATGTCTGTAATCCTGGTGACTCAAGACAGTGGAGGCAGAAGGATCGTGAATTCAAGGATGGAGACAGCCTACGTAATTTAGTGAAACCCTGACTCAAAATAAAAAACAAAAAATAAAAAATATGCTGGGGTGCCACCCAGTATCAGAGCACTTCCAAGGTATGTGCAAGGCCCTGGGTTCAACCCCCAAGTACTGAAAGAGAGAGAGAGAGAGAGAGAGAAGGTAATAGTCACCTCTACACTGTTGTACAATAAAGATGCCTAAAAATATTAGTCTGATCAGAAGAAACTAAAAAAAAGAGCAATTATCAGAGAAGAGAGATTAATTAAAAGAACCAGGATGCAGTGCAAATGCTGAATTTACATTTATCCACTGGCACGCATGTAACTTGGTGCCATCTTACTTAGAGTATATCATAATTTCCATGGTATTTATTTATTTATTTATTTATTTTTGCTGGTAATTGAACCCTAAGCCTTGTGCATGCCAAGCAAGTGCTCTTCCACTGAGCTAGATCCCCAGTGCTTGTTTTTTGAGACATAGTTTCACTATGTAATCCAGACTGACCTTGAACTTGGGATCCTCCTGCCTCAGCCTCCCAAGTGCTGGGATAACAGGTGTGTGCCACCATGCCTGGCTTGGCTCTCAAGTTTTAGTTAGTAAAGTCTTAATAATTTCCCATTTATTTGTTTGTTTATGGTACTTGGAAGTTGAACCCAGGGCCTTGAACATACTGTGTAAGTGATCTACCACTGAGCTAAACTCCCAACTCATTTTTAAACTTTTTATTTTGAGACAGGCTCTCGGTAAGTTACAAAGGCTGCCTCTGACCATAAACTTGTGATTATCCTGCTTTGGCATGCCTTAAAGGCTGCCTCTGGCCTCAAGCCTGTGATTATCCTGCTTCACCATCTTGAGTTTCTGGGATTAGAGTAGTGCATTACCACGTCTGGCAATTTCCCCATTTTTAAAAACTGGCATAAGCACTAGCTGTTAATACGTACAAGAACTCACGGAAGGTGCTTTATATTTATATCACCTCATTTCATCTTTATTTCTGTGGCAGAATTCAGACCTCTAACTATTTATTAGGCTCCTAGACTTGTTTGAGGCCATTAAAAAGGGATAAAAAACAAAAAGGAAGGGGGTCCCAGTCTCAAATACCTAAGTATATTTCAACATAGAATAAATAAGACAGACTAGGTAAGTATACTAGAAAGTGTGAAACAGATGCAGTGTGACAGCAATAGGAATGACCTCATGAGAAAATAAGCTGGGTCTACAAATACAGTAGATGAAGCAGAGAAGAGGGTACAATTGCTGACAAGAAAAATCAGTGAAGAAACACAAAGAAATAAAAATGAGCTCAGCTATGTGTGATGTGCAAGCCTATAATATCAGCATTTGGGAAGCTGAGCCAAGAAGATTTAAAGTTCAAGACCATCCTGGTCTACCTAAAGAGACGCCCTGTCCAAAAAAATAAATAAATAAAAGCCACACAGGAAGTGGAGGCAGCAGGATTGCAAGTTCAAGGCCAGGGGCAGCCTGAACAACATAGTGAGACCCTGATTCAAAATAAAAAATTAAAAATGGGCTTGAGGGTGCAGCCCAGTAGTAGAGCACCTCCAAAACATATGCAAAGCCCTGGGTTCAATACCCTCAATACTACAAAAAACAAAACAAAACAAAACAAAAAACACCTTAATTTGTATAAAAGATTATAAAGATAGAAACCTGACAGGTAGTGGTGAACATTAAGAGATGATACTGAACAGATAAGGTTGTTTGGTAAGTAAAAGATTTGAACCAATCTAAGACTGATCCTTCTAAAACCCTCCCAGTGGATTTAGATAACCACCACCAAGAATCTACTGAAAAGGTTCAGTTTTGGAAGGGTTAGTCTAATACTGGACAAGGCATGCTGATCAAGAAGACAGAGAATGCAAGGAGACGCTGAAAAGACATCAGGTCCTACCTTAAGGCAGTAATAGTAAGGAGTCTGAGAGACAAACTGTGAAATGACACTTAGGTAGAGACCTGAAGGAAATGAGAACCACTGTGAAACACCAGAGATGAAGGAACGGCAAGTGAAAGGACTGAAGCACTGGCGTGGTGGCTTGTTCAAAGGACCCGGCGATGCTGGAGCACCGGGAGCTGAAGTAGACAGTGGTAAGAAGCTAGGCCACAGAGCGCAGAGAACCAGATCGCATGGGACCTGGGAAGACACGTGAAAACTGGGTTATATTCTGTGAGTTGGGAAGATATCTGAAGGACATTAGGTGACTTGAAAAAAAGCATTTTAAATGATATACATCTAGTAACCTTTCCACTATTTCTAATCTTTTCTCTATAGAGCGTCAATGAACTCCCTTGTACTCACATTTTTTAATTTTGTCCAGCTTTGGCAGAGAATACTGGATGAGTTGAACCTGTTCTTTAGACTGGTCTATAAATTTAGGTAATAACATTAGAATCACCATCATAGATGAAGGAAGTGACTCTTTCAAGCATGAGTACAAGTGAAGAGTAACAGAAAAGTAAGAGTTTTGAAAGATATCTAGTTAAAGAAGCAAGTGCAATAAATTGCAGGAAGGAACAGAAAATGTAACAAAGTCAAAAAAGAGAACTTAAGAGTAATTCAGAACAAAATTAAGGACAGAAAGAGGCATTGAAGAAACAACACTCATTAAGAAGGGACATTATTTAAGGCTTAGCTTCCCACTACCCCTCAAGAGAATCCCTCTGTCTCTGCATACAGGACTCTAGAGACCAAATACTTCATTAAATGCACAGTCAACTGATTTTCCACTGGCCATATCTATTCATTGGAAAGATCTTCCCAATAATTTACAGAAGAGTTATAGGGGAGTTAGAGATTAAATGTTCGTGCCCCAATTTGTAGGATAAAATCCCAAAACCCAATACGACCATTTGGAGTAAAGAAGTAGTTAAGGTTAGATAAGGACGTAAGGGTGGGGCTCTGATTTGATAGGAACCCTGTTGATAGCAGAGAAGCACTGACATAGTGCTGGGCTTGGCACGACATCAGGGAGTGTTTGGTTCTGTTGTCTATAGACTCGCTATAAGTCAGACCTGACTTGATGGCACCCAACAACAACATAAGAGAAAACAGACAGATTAGATTACTCATTCATGCTTTCTACCATATGAACATGGAGAGAAGGTGGCCAGATGTTCAGGTAGAGCCCTCACCAGGAACTGAGTAGGTCAGCACTTTGATGTTGAATTTCTAAGCCTCTAGAACAGTGAGAAACAAACTGCTGTTTAAATCACCCAGTTTATGGTATTTTGTTACTGCAACCAAGCAGACTAACACAAGGACCAAGTGATGATTCTCCAGGAGGACAGAAGAGAGAAAGTAAAAGGAGAAAAACGTCATTAGGCTAGAAGAACAAAAATGAAAACACACAACATCAGTCATTAGTTTTACCTCTGAAATTAAAATAAAAAATAAATGTGAGGAAAAGTTTTATTCACAAATATTCACTGCAATTTATAATAATGAAAACAAGGGAAAACAACCAATGAGAACATGGTTTAACTATGTAAGTCACATCCCACTCAGAGAAGTAGCTAACAACTCTTAGAAAGCAGCAGAAAGGAAAAAGATGCAGTGCAGTGGCACAGTGCTTGCCCAGTAGCACCAGCAGTACAAAACAAACAACAACAACAACAACAACAAAGAAAAAACAGCAGCAGAGAAAAAGGTTTGACATTGCTTATAAATCATCAATACTTACTGTTTGAAGAGCAAATTACTTAATGCATCTAAACTTAAGTTTCCTCTTCAGAAATTGGGGCTAAAAAATTAGTACCTACTTTCAGCCAGGCACAATGCCACATGCCTGTAATCCCAACAACTAGGGAGGCTGAGGCAGGAGGATCCAGAGTTCGAGGCCAGAGGCAGCCTGTATAACTTAGCATGACCCTGTCTCAAAATGAAAAAGAAAAAAGTTTAGGACTGGGGGTGAAACCCAGTGGCGGAGCAGCTTGGGTTTAATCCCCTAATACTATAAAATTAATTAATTAGTTAATACCTACACTCTAAGGTTCTTTTAACAATTAAGTCACACAGACACACACACACACACACACACACACACACACACACACACACACACACACAGAGTACCTGGCATGAAATGAGTGCTGTTTATTAGGATTTTTCTTCAAAAAGCGTACAATGTTGTGAATTAGATATATTACAAATACTACTATAAAAAATAATATATAGAAGACAATAAGGAAATAAACCAGAATGTCTGATTTCCCTCTACTTCTTTGAATTTTCTTGTTTTTCTTTAATGAGACTACTATCCTTTTTTATTGAATTATGAAACACAACAGAAAATTTATATGAAAGTGAGCAAGGGAAAATATGAGTAAATATCCAAAAGATATCAGGAGCCAAGAACAGCTGAAGAAAATTAAAGTGGCTAAGAAACAATCAATACCTATTGAATGACCCTAAATGTCAGGAACATTTTAGTATGGGACTTCTAACAGTATGACCCATGGGCCATCTGGATCAGAATCGCCTGTGGATTCCTGGGCTCCACTTGCTACCTACTATATGAGATGCTCTGGGAATGATGCCTCCAGATCCACTGTTTATCTAGTTACTGCCCCTAGGAAAGTGTTACGTGTGCTAGTTTGAGAAGGACTTCTATGACAGAATGTCAGCTTTGTAGTCATTAGTACAGGATGCCATACAGCTGGGGTCAAATGCTACCTCCACCAGTTACTGGTTGGTTGGTTGGTTTGAACTATAGGGAAAATCTGACTTATTTGGAAGGTTTATTGTAAGTAGTAAAAAGAAACAACACATATAACCTAAAATATTGCTCAGAATACTGTGGGTGCTAAATCTCCAGCACCTATTATTACAAAATACGATAAAAAAACTAAAAGTTACAATGACAGAATGTTCAAACTGAGCCATGTCTCTAATGCAAAGTTCCCAAGTGAGTTAAGGGGCAAAGAACTTGAAATAACAAGTGTTATTTCCAGAAAGCCAGGTTATACTCATACATTTAAATCCACAATACAAATTAAGAAATCTACTATTTGAGCAAAATAGATAACTGATATCTACCTGCATACTTGTTGGTTAAAAAAATATGCTGTGAGCCAGGTGCCTGCCTGTAACCTGTGAGACCCTGTGTCCAAATACAAATATTTTTTTAAAATGGGGGATGGAGGTGCATCTCAGTGATGGAGTATTTAGCCTAGCATGCATGAGGCCCTGAGTTCAATCCCTAGTACTGAAAAAAAATATTTTAAGTTCTGTGAAACAAAGCATGATTGGCTACTTGAACTTTTTCAGTAAATACTAATTTCATTAATTATTTATTTGCTGGCACCTGATAATAGGAAGGTGGGGCTAAAAATGTCACAGAAAACCCTAAAATTGAGAACATTTTATCTTTTTTCTCTGTAAAGTAAAAAAGCCATTTTTCAATTTTAGCAATACAGCTAAATAGTATTCCATGACAGCTTACTTGAAAATCACTGTCAGTCTACCTCCCTTATTTTACATAAGAAAAATCTCAGCCCTACAAAGGTTATATTAATTTCCCAAAGCTACAGACAGTGGCAAAGATAGAAACAGAGCTGAGGTATTTCAATTCCCAGCCCCATTCTCCTTCCATAACACTGTTGCCATCACTTTCTATTCATTCACAAAAGTCTATCTTTGCATTATTTCCACCTAAATTTCATTTCTTAAAATAGGTCAGAATCCAATGATACACAACAGTGATAAAAGATATTTCAGTAAAAATTTCCTTCCATTTCTGCTTCTCAGCTACCCAGTCCTCCTCCTAGAAATGACCAATGCTGGCACCTTTTGGGGCTAGTTGTTTTCTTAAAAGGTCTCCACTTACCTTCGCTCAACAGGTACAGGCAAGGACCAGACTTCTCCATCAGAAGCCGGAAGCTCATGCTGTGCAGCTTTCAAGGGAGTGCTGTCTAGTTTAAAGCTCTCTAGTGTTTTCATGATATCTTTAACATGCTTAGCTTCCACATTTATTTCCTGCCAAACCTGGTTTCAAAGAAGAATATGGTTCTTTAAATTTCTTTAACAAATCGCTGCCAAGCTTAAACTAAGGTATTTTATTAAAAATGTTAGAAACCTCTATTTTGATATTGTTGTTGTTAGGTGCCCTTGAATCAGTCCAACTCATAGTAGCAACCCTCATAGGGTTTTCAATGCCTGATTGACTTTTTGGGATTGCTTTAGAGTGAACTGCCACATCCTTCTGTTTTTGTGGTGCTGGGGATGGAACCTGGTACTCAGAGAGTACAGGGTAGCACTCCACCAACTGAGCTAAACCCCAGCCCATTTTGATATCAGATATCTAGTAAACTACACTCAAATATTCCATGAAAACTTTCAACCACCTAGAACTGGAAAAAAAAGAAACACTATGTATGGTGACAGTTGTATAACTGGTTTGAATGTATTTAATATTACTGAAATATATACTTAAAAATGGTTAAGTTATATATATTTTACTACAACTAAAAATCTGGAAAAATTACATGTACATACATGTATTTGTAATAGTGAAATTAAATTTAAGTTGGTAATGTTTTATTTTAAAACGTAAATGATTTAATTTTGTCTCAACACAAATTCAGCTTTTTAAGTAAAAATCTTTGACTGATAATCAAAAGATCTAAAAGGTCTTTCAGTGACAAACTTAAGACTCTTTATGAAAAAAATACTCTCCCCTTTTGGAAATATAAAGGAAATTGATAGGTAGATTTAGAGAAAGAGATTAAGTTAAGAGAAATAGGACAGCTGGGAACAGTGGTCCATGCCTGTAATCCCAGCAACTCAGGAGGCTGAGACAGGAGGATCACAAGTTCAAGGCCAGAAGTAGCCTGTACAGCTTAGGGAGACCCTAACTCAAAATAAAAATTCTAAAAATTGGCTGGGGGTGAAGCCCAGTGGTGGAACACTTGCAAAGTATGTGTGAGGCCCAGGGTTCAACCTTTAAGTACTGAAAAAAAAAAAGGAAATAGGATATTTCTTTCAAAGAAATTAAACACAAATGTGTTATGACATTAAAATGCAATTAAGGAACAATATTCCACCCCAAAAATCAGCTCAAAAAGACTAGTAATTTCTATAACATTTCTTTCCTTTGTAATAGTTGAGCCTTGCTATAAATGCCACCCTCAACTGAACTTTCAAATTGTACAGTTTCCACCTGTAAAGTTCTATTGGTTGCTCTTCAGTGGCTCAAGTTCCTCAAATGGAATTCAAATATGCTCTGCTTTGTAAAGTTCTAAGGGTAATACGATACCAATGAGATTCAGGTGTCATTTGGAGATTTGACAATGGCTTCATAAATCCAACTATAATTTTAGGTAAAAATCTAATCTAGAAAAAATAAAATAAAAAATGAGTACTTTAAAAAAATTATTAGATTGCAACTAGCCAGGCACCTATAATCCCAGTGGCTTGGAAGGTGGAGGCAGGAGGATCACAAGTTTGAGACCAGAGGCAGTCTGTGTAACTTAGGGAGACCCTGTCTCAAAAAAGTAAACGAAAAATGGGCTGGGGGTGCAGCTCAGTGGTCCAGCACTTGCAAAGCATGCAAGCGTGAAGCCCTGGATTCAACCCCCAGTACTGCAAAAAATAACAATAATAAAAATAAAAATAAATTATTAGATTGCAATTAGAATAATTAAATAGAAATCATAACACAGTTGAAGGTAAACAAAGACTGTTACTAATATAAATACGTTACAAATAATATCATATGCAAATCCATGTAATAAACCATATACTCTCTGTGTATATATAGCATTGACAATGGATCTAAATCTTTTCTGAGTACTTAAACCATTAACACATACAGCAGCCATGATTCTTACCTGTTGCCATTTCTGCTGGAGGTATGTATCTTTGACTGAGTATAGATACTTGTTCATTTGGTCAAGAACTCCCTGATAATAGACCATCGCCGAGTCATAGTTTCCCAGCAAGGCATATTCACGAGCCAATTTTACATTCTCACTAATCATAAGAAGACTCATGCTCAAGTATTACCTGAAAAAAGAAGCATTTTCATATTACATGTCTCTTAGAAATATGTTCCATGAAAAAATTTTTAAAACTACACTTCTAGCAAGGTGTGATGCCACACACCTGTAACTCCAACCACTGAGGAAACAAGGCAAAAGGATTTTAAGTTCAAAGCCTGCTTGGACTACACAGTGAGGTGGGTATGTGGCACAGTGGTAAAACACTTTACTAGCATATCCAGGATCCTAGGTTCAAACCTATATTATAAAAAATCAAAAACAAAACAAAACAAAATAGCAACAAAAAAAAGTATACTTTCCTGGGCTCCTGGAGGCTCACAATCACACACCTGGCACTTTCCATATAAATACATTCTATACATTTGCTCCTGCTAGTTACACTTGTCTGTCAGTGTGCTATGCTGTGAGGGCTTGAGTGTTGCTTTGATGCTGAAAGCTATGTCACTGGTAACATAGATACCAACAGATCACCCATGGTAGAAAGGTTTCATCTGAGCTTCCAGATTCAGACAGACCAGGGAGAAGGATATGGCAACCCACTCCAGAAACAATCAGCCATTGAAAACCCTATGAATAGCACAAAAACAGTCAGATACAGTGCTGGAAAATGAGCCCCCGAGGTTGGAAGGCACTCAAAAGACGACTGGGGAAGAGTTGCCTCCTCAAAGTAAAGTTGACCTTAATGATAGAAATAGTGTAGAGCTTCAGGCACCTCCATTTGCTAATACGGCATGATGTAAAATAAAAAGGAACAATCATAAACATCCATTAATAATTGGAATGTGGAATGTGTGTAGTATGAATCTAGGAAAATCAGAAATAATCAAGAGGGAAAAGAAGCACATAAATGTTGACATTCTAGGTATCAGTGAGCTAAAATAGACCGGCATGGGCAATTTTTGAATCAGATAATCATATGGTTACTATGCAGGGAATGATAAAAAGAAATGGGGTTGCATTCATCATCCAAAAAGACATCTCAAGGTCTGTCCTGAAGTACAATGCTGTCAGTGACAGAATAATATCCATATGTCTACCAGGCTGGTTAAGGTATTATTCAAATTTATGCACCCACCACTAAGGCCACAAATGAAGAAAGGGAAGATTTTTACCATCTTCTGCAGTCTGAAATTGATAGAACATACAACCAGGATGCACTGATGATTACTGGTGACTGGAATGCGAAAGTAGGAAATAAACAAGAAGGCTCAGTAGTTAGAAAATAGCCCTTGGTGTCAGAAATGATACTGGAGATTGAATGATAGAAATTTATCAGACCAATGACCTTTTCATTATAAATACATTTTTTCACCAACACAAATGGTAACTAATACATGAAATTTACCAGAGGGAGCATACAGGAACAAATTGACTACATTTGTGGAAAGAGATGATGGGAAATCTCAACATAAAAAAGTCAGAACAAGACCTGGTACTGATTGTGGATGAGACCATTAGCTGCTCATATACAAGTTCAAACTGAAACTGAAGAAAATTAAAATAAGTGTACGAGAGCTACAGTATGACCTTGAGTATATGGCATCTGAGTTCAGAGACCACATCAAGAACAGGTTTAATGTGTTAGACACTAATGATTGAAGCCCAGACAAGTTGTGGCATGATATCAAAGACATTATTCATGAGGAAAGCAAAACATATGAAAAAGACAAGAAAAAAAGAAAAGACCAAATTACATGTCAAAAGAGACTCTGAAACTTGCCCTTGAACATCGAGCAGCTAAGGTAAAAGGAAGACATGATGAAGTTAAAGAACTAAATGCTGTTGTTATTAGGTGCCACTGAGTCAGTGTCCAACTCATAGCGACCCTATGTACAACAGATGAAACACTATTGCCATGCTTCTCTGCTATTCATATGGTTGTTTTGGGGGAGGGGTTGCTGGGTCCTTCTCCCAAGCCTACAGCACCTAATGTTGCCAGGTCTCCCATCCAAGTACTAACCAGGTCTGACCCTGCCTAACTTCAGAGATATGATAGGATCAGATGCCACAGTATTACAGCTGCAGGCAAAGAACTAAATATATTATTTCAAAAGGCAGCTTGGGAAGACAAAACCAAATATTATAATGACATTTGCAAAGAGCTAGAGATACAAAACCAAAAAGGAAGAACATGCACTGTTTTTCTCAAGGTTAAAGAACTAAAGAAAAAACGCAAGCCTCAAGTGGCAACAGTGAAGGATTCTACAGGGAAAATATTAAACCATCCAAGAAACAACAAAAGAAGATGGAAGGAATACACAGAGTTATTATACCAAAAATAACTGGTAGATAACCAACCATTTTAAGAGGTTGCATATGATCAGGAACCAAAAGTCCTAAAAGAAGAAGTAGAAGTTGCCTTGAAGGCACTGGCAAAGCACAAGGCTCCAGATTGAAATATCTGAACAAACAGATGCAGCACAGGAGGTGTTCACATGTTTATGGAAAGAGATTTGGAAAACACCTACCTGGCCAACTGACTGGAAGAGGTCAATATTTGTGCCTATTCCCAAGAAAGAGGATCCAACTGAATGTGGAAATTCTCAAACAATATCATTAATATCTCATGCAAGTAAATATTAGCTAAAGATCATTCCAAAGCAAATGCAGCAGCATATTAAAAGAGAAGTACCGGAAATTCAAGCCAGATTCAGAAGAGGGTGTGGAACCAGGGACATCATTACTGATATCAGATGGATATTAGCCAAAAGCAAAGAATACCAAAAAGAAGTCTATGCCTTATTGACTATGCAAAGGCATTTGACAGTGTGTGGATCACAACAAATTATGGATAACATTATGAAGAATGGGAATACCAGAGCACTTAATTGTACCCATGAGGAATCTATACATGGACCAGGAGGCAGTTGTTTGAAAAGAACAAGGACACATGGCCTGGCTTAAAGTCAGGAAAGGTGTGTATCAGGGATATATCCTTTTGCTGTACCTCTTCAATCTCTATAGTGGGCAAATCATTAGAGAAGTCCGACTTCATGAAGAACGCTGCATCAAGATTGGAAGAAGACTCATTAACCATCTGCATTATGCAGATAACACAACTTTGCTTCTTGAAAGTGAAGAAGGATTTGAAACATTTACTGAGGAAGATCAAATAATATAGCCTTCAGTATGGACTGTACCTCAACATCAAGAAAACAAAAATCCTTACAAATGAGTCAGTATGCAACTTCATGATAAATGGAGAAAAGACTGAGGCTATCAAAGATTTCATTTCACTTGGTTTTACAATCAATACCCATGGAAGCAGCAGTCAAGAAATCAAAAGACACATTGCACTGGGAAAAGCTGTTGCAAGATATCTCTTTACAGTGTTGAAAAGTAGAGATGTCACATTGAACATGAACGTGCACCTGACTCATGCCATGGTATTTTCAGTTGCATCATATGCTTGTGAAAGCTGGACGTTGAATAAGGGAGACAGGAGAATAATTGATGCCTTTGAATTATGGCACTGGAGACAAATATTGATGTTCAAAGTTGGAAGATGTACATGCTTTTGAGAAGGCAATGATTTGGATTCAAATTGTGGCTATGAGAATTTTAAAAAGCAAATCGAAAACATTGTCATCAAAGAACTGCAGGGGTTTACTTATGAACTCCCTGTATAGAAATTTTAAGATGTTTAAAATGAGTTCCAAGCCTGGGGAAGTACAAAAAGTGAAGAAATCAAGAAAGATCACAGGAAAACTAAGAAGAGAGAGATGTACGAAGGAAATAAAATTACTTCTTACTCCTTGTGTACACTAGTGGTATTGTTAGGTGTTGAGTTGTGTCCGACTCATAGTGACCCTATGTACAACAGAACAAAACATTCCCCAACACTGTTGTGCTGGCACTATGTCAGGGCTTCTCTACTATTCACAGGGTTTTCTTTCTTTCTTTTTTCTTTTTCCCAATACCGGGGGTTGAACCCAGGGTCTCGCACTTGAATGCTTTGCAAGTGCTGTACCACTAAGCTGCACCTCCAGCCCATTTTTTTTTTTTTTTTTTTTTTTTTTTTTTTTTTTTTTTTTTTTTTTTTTTTTTTTTACTTTTTGAGATAAGGTTTCACTAAATTAGGCAGACTGCCTCTGGTCTCAAACTGTTGACCCTCCTACCTCTGCTCCTCAGTTGCTGGGATTACAGGCGTGCACCACCACGCCTGGCTATTCATAGGGTTTTCAATGGCTGGTTGTCTTCAGTATTGCTTTGGGAGTGGATTGTCATGTCCCCCTCCCATTTTTGTGGTGCTGGGGGTGAAACCCAGGGCCTCAGAGAGTGCAGCAAGGCACTCTACCAACTGACCCAAACCTCAGCCCCCTTAGACACTAGCAGGATATCCAAACAGGGATAACTTCTATGTAAGGACCTCTCTACCTAGCTGAATTTAATCTACCCAGAAGTGTTTCCTAAAACAACTTCTAGACACCCCCTCCTTACCCTACCCATGGTTAAGATCTAGTGATACAACAGGCTTCAATCTGATAGCAAAGAAAATGCTTCTTACAATCTGCATTTACTATCAGATGGGGGGCTGGGGCTTAGCTTAGCTGGCAGAGTGATGCTCTGCATTCTCTGAGGCCCTGGGCTGAACACCCAGCACTGCAAAAAAGGGAGGAGTATGTAGCATCCATTCCTGAAGCAATCCTGAAACAATCTGTCCCACTGAAAACTCTGTGTCACCATGAGTCAGACCTGACTCAACAGTACCTACCACCAACACCAACAAAACTCTTAGATGAGAACTTCTGTGAAAAATGCATGCCAAGTAAATTTCTTGAGTTTAATTTTAAGTAGAATGTTTGGCTGGTGGATAGGGGCAACGATGACAATGGCAAGCCAAGCAGGAATATCAGTTACACTATGTGTTAAAACTACAAAGATTTTCTGCTCAATAGATAAGAGAAGGTAATCATAACCAAACATCCCAGAATCAGAGGATTATAGGAAGCAAGACAGAAATGTTGGCTGATGGAAGAGCTAAACTAGCCAGGGAGTGCTGGCTGGTAAACAGCACTGCTTTACCAGAGCAGAAGAGGGTGGGTACCATGCTCCTTAGAAAATGGTATCACAACCTCAGTGGAGAGGCAGGGACCTCAAAAATCACACCAATGCGCTCGCCTGTAATCCCAGCAGCTCCAGAGGCGGAGGCAGGAGGATCGCAAGTTCAAGACCAGAGGTAGTCTGCGTAACTTAGCAAGACCCTGTCTCAAAAAGTAAAAAAATGGGCTGGGGATGCGACTCAGTGGTCCAGCACTTGCAAAGCATGCAAGCATAAGACCCTGGGTTCAACCTCCAGTAACACACACACACACACACACACACACACACACACACACAAATCACACCAACCACTTTCAGGGTCTATTCGCTGCCAGTCCTTGGTGGTTCTTATTCTCTAAGCAGCTACAGTTAACAACTATCTATCCTTTACCCAGTTAGGCTTGATTAATATAGGTCAGGGATTGTGTGTTAGATATTGTACTTGAACCATCAAACCCAAACATCTTTCATCTCGGCATCAGGTTCAATTTTTAAGCACAAGGTGAGATAGGAAACCAAGATAGCTGCTAGGCCCCTTTCTGAAAACCAATCCTAGAAGTCACAGGCAATTAAAGAGGTCTAAATGACCTCAGAATCAAACATTACATTCTCAAAACCCAATGAAATGACAGGTTGTAATTGGGTCCTAGTATGTGCAAGAGTAGGCTGGGGTTTAGCTCAGTTGGTAGAGTGTCTACTGTGCACTCTCTGAGGACCCAGGTTCGATCCCAGCCCTGCAAAATAGGGGGAAGAATGTTGCAGTCCATTACTGGAAACGTTCAGCCACTGAAAACCTTATGAAGGTCACCATGAGTCGTACCTAACAACAACCACCTATGGAAGAGTACATGGTAGCCCCGAGGGAAGTAGGGCTAAGTGAGAGTTTTCCAGCAATATCCTTTCTGACTTCCACTGCACTGGCCAATCTCTGTTCACTCTGTATGGTCACCATGGGGCAGAAAACCAGCAGTGCTGGCCCAGTACCAGATGGAAACAGCATAGCACTTCAGGGCAAGCTCAGGCCTGGCTAGAGCGAGGAGTTGAATAAAAGCAGAGACCACAGCAGTAGCTCTTGAGTGATCTCTTTCTGCCATCTTCCACTCATGTTAGGCTAGATAAAGACAATCAAGAAAGATAATTCTTAGACAAGAGCAGTTCCCAGGCTAAGAAACCCTGGCAAGACTGGGGCAAGTGTACACTATCAAAATGAAGGGGATGAGTTGAAGACGAAAGCAGAGACTTCACAGAACCCTACTGCCGGAGGAAAGAATAAAAGAACTGAGCAAGTCATTAACTCAGGAAACCAGAAAAACAGTAGAGCAGACTACAAAGCATAAGGAGAGAAAGAAGTTAATAAAGGGCCACATTTCAATAAAAGCAGAATAAGAAAAATCCCAAAATGACTTATAAAAGACTTATAAAACTAAAACCAGTGTCTTTAAAAAACTCAAACACATCTTAAGACTGATAAGACTGAGATCAAGGGGGAAAAAAAAGATGCATAAGTAAACAAAATGCAAAGTAAAAAACAGGAAATAACTAGACAGGCCTGGGCTGGTGAGAGAGAGAGAGAGAGAGAGAGAGAGAGAGCGGGGGAGGGGGGGGAAGGAAAATCCTTTTTTCCTTCTCCTCTTAGTGCCCAAAAAATGAAACTTAGTGCCTAAAAAATGGAATTTTAACAAATGCCCTCCTCATTTAAAAAGCTTTGGGTTTTCTTTCTTTCTTTTTTTTTTTGTAGGTGTATTTTTACCTAACTTCTAAACAGAAGGAATTCCAATTACATAAAAGTTGATCCAAAATATAGGGAGAAGTTGACCCACTTTTTTTTCACTCCCTTCTGACTGCTGGGGAAGGAATCCAATGCCTGGCACATGCTAAGTTATCTACTACTGAGCTACATCTGCAGCCCCCTGACCAGCTCTTTTTATGAGCATGGGATCAGCTCAATTTTGAAACTGAGTAACAGCAATACAAGGCCCATTTCATTTATGCACATGAAAACCTTAAGTAAAATATTGAACATCCAGCATACCAACACACACACACACACACACACACACACTGCACCATGATCAAAAATGGTTCACCCAATGAACACAAGGATGACTTGAGATAAGAAAATCCATCATTGTAACTCCTCACACTGAGGGACAAAGTCCTTCATACAAGTGAGTATAGAACATAAAGCACAACTCACAAAACCAAAGACCTAAATGGGTAAGAAGTACAGATATTAGTGACAGATTCTTTTACATGGACTAGATTTTTAAAAAAGTAGTGAGCTCAATAATACTAAGCATTAGCACAAAATTGGGAGTAAGGGAACCCTCACCAACAATTTGCAAGCATCAACTGGTATAGCCATTTTGGAGAGCAACCTGGCAGTACTTAGGGATATTGTGTAAGCATAAACTCTATAACCAGGCGTCTCATTGTTTTGTAAATATGCCAGAGAAAGTTGCACACAGATCCATAAAAAGATTTGGTTTTGGATGGTAATCACAGAACTGTTTGAGAAATCAAGGGGTTGGAGTAAATCTCTATTTCCTGCTGGGGACTATGGTGAATACATACTTATGGAATGCCTTATTGCAAATGGAAGCAATAAACAAATTTACAAACAGCAACATGGAGAGATCATCAAAATATAGGATTGGGTGAAAAGAAATCTTAGACATAGAAAAATATCTTTTCTAAAATTTTTATTTATAAATACTGGTGGGTGTAGGGGCCGGGCATGGTGCCACACGCCTGTAATCCCAGCAGCTCGGGAGGCGGAGGCGGGAGGATCTCAAGTTCGAGACCAGAGGCAGTCTGCGTAATTTAGCAAGACCCTGTCTCAAAAAGTATAAAAATGGACTGAGGTGCAGCTCAGTGGTCCAGCACTTGCAGAGCATGCAGGTGCGAGGCCCTGGGTTCAACCCCAGTAAAAAAAAAAAAAAAAATACTGGTGGGTGCCAGGTGCGGTGGCACACACCTGTAATCCCAGCGACTCGGGAGGCAAATGCAGGAGGATTGCAAGTTCGAGACCAGAGGCAGTCTGCATAATTTAGCAAGACCTTGTCTCAAAAAGTGAAAATAAAGAAATGGGCTGATGCAGCTCAATGGTCCAGCACTTACAAATCATGCAAGCAAGAAGCCCTGGGTTCAACTCCCAGTACCACAATAAATAAATAAATATTGGTGGGGTACAGAATAATAAGTCATTTGCTATATCCATTATGCGACTATTTAATCACTTTTGCTTCCACATTCATCATCATACATATTTTACAAAGCAGTATAAAGAACAGAAGAAAAACGTAGGAATTTTAGTTCATATGTAATAAAAATCATATGCAACCATGGGTTATATTCTCATTTTTTTCTTTTTCCCTATTTTTTCCATGTAGTCATATAGTTGCATTATATATTTTGAGATTTTCCTCTCCCTCTTTACCCTTCTACATTGCTTCCTCCCCAAGCCCTCATTCCCCAACCTCCGCTCGCACTAGCTGATCCCCTCTCCCTTCTTTCTGATCATCTTATATTTTTCCTTCTTAGGTAGGTATGATTGTTCATTTTTATATATCTCAAAAAAACCATAAAACAAACAACAACAACAAAAAATCATGTACCTATTAAAGAATGTACATTGAACATACTGGACATATTAGTCTTTAGATGGTGAGGAGATGTAAGTACAGAAATTGGAAGAGTAGGGGGAAAATATACAGAACAAAAGACAAAACTTATGTCCATGGATACCACACAGACACCTAAGATGGCTCTATGACTTCTGCTTCTTGGTATCTACACTTGTATAATTATCTTCCCTTGAATGTGCGCTTGCAGCAAATACACAAAAATATTGGAATTTCTCTTCTGAGATCAGACTGTGACTTCTACCATGCTCACTGTCCTGTGCTGGTCCACTCAAAGGGAAACCAGCTGTCAGACAGTGAGCTGCCTCTAGGCCAACAATTAGCAAGAAACTAATAGCCCACAAGGAGCTGAATCTTGCCAACAACCGCGTAAATGAACTTGAATCTTCCGCCGGTTGGATCTTTAGAAGACGACAGCCCTGGCTGACATCTTGATTACAGCTTGGTGAAAGATCCTGATTCAGAGGCACCCACTAACCATGCCCAGATTTCTGACCCAGGGAAACCATAAGATAATAAATGTCTGTTCTTTTAAGCCACTAAGTTATGCAGTAATTTGTTATGGTGATATAACTGTGAACTGAGGTCTATGTGTTAACTCAAAATGGGGCATCTAACCTCCAAACAAAACAAAACAAACAAACAAACAAACAAAAGACTCAAGACCTAAATAGTTTGTCCCTGTAGTCATGACACTTGTAATGTTCCATCTTCATAAAAGCTCCATGACCAGGGTCCGTGGCTCTCTTTTGTTAGCTGATACATCCCCAGCACGAAAACCACAGCTGGCACACATCTCAATGAACCTTTGAATGAAAGAATATGGCTAGATATATATATATATTTTTTAATAGTACTTGGAGGTTGAACTCAGGGCCTTGCATACACTTTATTAGTGCTCTACCACTAGACTGCACCCCCCAGCCCATTTTTTATTTTTTATCACTAAATATTAAGACTACCTCTGGCCTTGAACCTGCAATCCTCCTGCCTCTGCCTCCTGAGATGCTGGGATTACAAGTGTGAGCCACTGAGCCTGGCTCTGCTAGTGTTTTATCTTAACGACAAAGATTTCTTACCATGATCTAGTTCATGATCCTCAACACTCATATTCCTCAATCCTTAGTTCATCCCTTCCAAGCTCGGATAATTTCTCCTGTGTGATTACCCTGAAGCCATCCTTGCCCTATAGTGACAACTAGCCTGGGCAACAGTGCTGGCACAGTATAATGGGAGTCAGCTGTTTAAGTGTACAGTGAGTCCAGATGGGCTTGGATACCAGGCTTCTCCTATTTTTTCCCTCTCTCCCACTTTCCCTTAATGGACTCTCTCCAGCTCTTCCTTCATTTTCTCCCACCAAAACAAAACAAAAACCAGCCAAACAAGTTCACATTAACTTGTTACTTATATGTGGTCCTCATTATTATTACTATTTTTTTTTTTTAGGGCCATGGTCCAAAAGGCTCAAAACTCATAGAATTTATTATTTTAAGCCTTCTTCAAAGGTTCTGGTTGTTTTTGTTGTTGTTTTGCAGTACTGGAGGGTTGAACCCAGGGCCTCACACCTGCTAGGCAAGTGCTCTATCCTGAGCCTTAATCTCTTTTTTAGTTTTTATTTTGCGACAAGGTCTTTCTAAGTTGCAGAGGCTTCCTCTAGCCTCAAATTCAAGATTCTCCTGCCTCCACCCCTCAAATTGTTGGGATTACAGGTGTGTGGTACAGTGCACAGCTAGGTTTTATGGGGTTTATTTTGTTGGTGTTTTCTGCAGTAGTGGAGGGTTGAACCCAAGGCCTCGTGCATATATTGGAAGTGCTCTGCCACTAAGCTGCACTCAGAGCCCCCTTTAACAGGGTTTCACTAAATTACGCAGGTTGCCTCTGACCTCGAATTTGTGATCCTCCTGCCTCTGCCTCCCTAACTGCGGGGATTACAGGCATGTGCCAGCATGCTTGGCAAGGTTCTGTGTTTCAAACTTTCCTTTCTAGTCAGATAAAATTCCTTAGGGACCAAAGAACTGACATATTCTAACAAACAGAAATACAAAGCAATCTAAGGCTACATTAACAAATGACCTGAAAAATCCTCCCTTATCAAAGAAACAATGTGTTTACAGATAGAGCACTCTTGGTTCACTAAATGTTACATAGAAATACTGTAATTCTTTCCCACTCCTTTATCAATCTCTAAAGCCTAAAACACATCTCAAATGAATGTCAACAACATAAATTTATGAGATTCTGCAATTTTCCTTATCACTGTTAAAATTACACTGAAGGAGGACAGAAACTGAGTGCACCTAGCATAATTATCTAGCAGTATTTGAAGAAATAAATCTATCTGGGAAAAAAAGCAAGGCTAGGGAAGTAGCTCAGCGGTGGAGTGCTTGACTAGCATGCATAAAGCTGTGGGTTTAATCCCTAGCACACACCAAAAAAAAAACAAAACCAAAACCAAAAACAAAAAAGCAACTAATAAAATTTTAATTATTATGAACTGTAAATACTACCTATTGGCTCAACATTAATAGAACAGTTATAAAAATGATACTGCCTCAAAATTCAGAATCTTTGTTATGCGGATTATTGGAGAGAGAGATAACCACAGGCTATGTTGGCTACTGGGAGAAGGACCTGGCAACCCCCTCCCAAAAATCAATCTGCCATTGAAAACCCTATGCACAGCAGAGAAGCACTGACAATAGTGTTTTCCCTGTTGTACAGAGGATCGCTATGAGTCGGATACTGACTCGACGGCACCTAACAACAACAACAATGTTGGCTACACCTCACGAGCTTTTCTTTTTTGCATTAGTCTAACCTTTTGGCTTATAAGACTTGAGTATTTATAATTTAGCTAATGACTAAATTCACTTACTTAAACTATGAAAGATGCAATATGAAATTTTAATTCAAGTAACAGCTTTTTAATTAAATATTAAATCGCAACTGTACAGTTTCTAGTGAATTTAGTATGTGATGGGGTACAGTGTCTCCATGAAGAAACAAAGTGTCGTCTTTCTCCTTTAGGATTCATAAAAGCAGCAATCAGAGTCTGAAAAAGAACAGTCTACTAATCTAGTATCTGAGCACTAACATTCCTATTCTCTCCTTAAAGAACAAATATGGGACCTTCCCATTCCATATCTAAAAAGGACACAATTTCCATTTAACATTTTAAGGAATCTTAGGCAATCTAGATTCTACTTATATTGCAGTTTCCATCATAATGTGCCTACGACATTCATTCAAGAAATGTTACTTAAAGAGCATCAATTGAGTTGCAAAGAATTTCTCTGAAAACAAAATGAAGACAGAAGTAGACTGAGTTGTAAGAAATTATACTAAAGACAAAAATAAGAAAGAGGCAGACTTTGAAATTCTTGAACTTTAGGGGAAAGGCTATCACTTTATTCCAGGGTTTTTTCTTTTGCTTAATTAGAGGAAACAAACATAGAACATGTATGTACAGACTAAAAGAAAATAGAACCAACACTGGAAGCCTAAATATGTTTAAAAAATATTTATCTCCAAAGTTTATTTCATAAAATAAAAACAGAACCTAAAACCCTATCACACATCTTCCTGGAGGCATTTTAGTAAATCGATTGTGTGTAACTTTCAAAGTAGCAATTGGCTGGCAAGCAATTTTCAGAATGTTCCTGTCTGGAATATGAAAACAACTATATGCTAATTTACAGTGACTGATGATTATGACTAGGCAAAATAACTGAGTGACTCTCATTACCAATTAAAGCATGGCAGACATTTTTCCTACTTTAATAATCATCATATGATAAATACTTAAGCACAAGAAAGTTGTCACTATTTAAAAAAAAAAGCACCACAGCACAGTGGTTGAGCACTTGCAAAGTATGCATGAGGCCCTGGGTTCAGCCCCACTGTATAGGAAAAATGAGAGAGAGAAAAGCCCCAAAAAGTAATCCGCTGAGAAAAAAAAACATCTACTATATATGTATATATGCAGCTGGCAAACTAACTTTTAGTCAGTCCTGTACAAAACAAACAGATTAGTGAGTTTAACAATTAAAATGCAATTTAAAAGCCATATTCACTGCAAGAGAGTCAACTGGAAATGGATAAAAGACCTCAACATAAAACCAGAAACCTTCAAACTACTAGAAGAAAAGAGAGGAAACAAGCTCCAACACATAGGCATCAGAAAGCATTTCCTTAACAAGACTCCAGTCTCTCAGCAAATGGCACCAAGAATTGACAAATGGGGATTACATGAAATCAAAAAGTTTCTGTACAGCAAAGGAAACAATCACAAAGGAAGAGTCCACTGAATGGGAGAAAATCTTCCCATACTACACATCCCACAGAGGACTAATTTCTAGAATTTACGAAGAACTCAAGAAAGCAAATCCCAAGACAACAAATAACCTAATACACAAGTAGGCAAAGGAAATGAACAGACAGTTCTCAAATGAAGAAGTTCATAAGACTAAGAAGCACATGAAAAAATGCTCAATATCCCTAGCCCTTAAGAAAACGCAAATCAGGGCCGGGTGTGGTGGCGCACGCCTGTAATCCCAGCGGCTCAGGAGGCGGAGGCAGGAGGATCGCAAGTTCGAGACCAGAGGCAGTCTGCGTAATTTAGCAAGACCCTGTCTCAAAAAGTAAAAAAAAAAAAAAAATGGGCTGAGGTGCAGCTCAGTGGTCCAGCACTTGTAGAGCATGCAGGCGCAAGGCCCTGGGTTCAACCCCCAGTACCGCAAAAAAAAAAAAAAAAAGAAAGAAAGAAAGAAAATGCAAATCAAAGCTGGCCACAGTGGTGCATGCCTGTAATCCCAGCAGCTCAGAAGGCAGAGGCAGGAGGATCGCAAGTTTGAGACCAGAGGCAGTCTGCGTAATTTAGCGAGACCCTGTCTCAAAAATTTTTAAAATGGGCTGGGGGTGCTGCTCAGTGGTCCAACACTTGCAAAGCATGCAAGCGCGAGGCCCTGGGTTCAACCCCTAGTACTGAAAAAAAAAAAAAAAAAGAAAGAAAATGCAAATCAAGACAACTCTGAGATTCCACCTAACTCCAGTAAGAATGGCCAAGATCAACAAAACAAATTATAAATGCTGGTGAGGATGTGGAGAAAAAGAAACCTTCTCACGTGGTTGGTAGGACTGTAAATTGGTTCAACCACTTTGGAAATCAATATGGACATACCTCAGGAAAACTAAAAATAGAACTGACTGTATGACCCAACTATACCCCTACTCGGAATATACCCAAAGGGAGACAAGTCATCATACCAGAGACGCCTGCATCTCCATATTCAATGCAGCACTTTTCACAATAGCAAGGATATGGAACCAACCAAGATGCCCATAAAAGAATGGATAAAAAAATTCTGGTGCATATATACAATGGAATATTACTCAGCAATAAAAAATGAAATAATGCCATTTGCACCAAAATGGAACTGGAGAATATCATCTTAAGTGAATGGACACAAGCTCAAAAAAGGAAATACCGTTTGCTCTCACTCATGTGGGAGCTGAATCTTATTAAAAGAAAACAAAAATCCCATACATAAGTTGATATATAAAAATGCACAGTTCCCCACTGTCATTTACTAATAAAGGGGAAAAAATGCACAGTTAAACTTAGTGAAGAAGGGATAATATAAAGAGTAGAAAGAAGGAGGAAGGGAACTAGCAAAGGGAAGCGAACATTGCGGAAGGTGGGAGGGGGAGGAGAAACAATGTAGAGGGATAAAGAGGGAGAGGATAATCTCAATGTAAATGACACAATTTCATAAGTACATGGGACAAATAGGGGGAAATAACCCAAATATGCATATGAGTTTTACTACATATTAGTCAAACGGTTCCATAAACCTTGTAAGTTGATAACAGTGTAAGCAAAACTGTAATAGTTGCATAATGGAAAAGGCAAATCTATATTACTCTGTGCCCCACCAACATTTACCAATAAAGGGTAAAAGGCAAACCTATATTACTCTGTGCCCCACCAACATTTACCAATAAAGGGGGGAAAAAGGCCATATTCAAGCCCTATCAATAAACTCCACAAGCAAAATCTACTGACCATGATTTGGTACACTATTTCAGTCCAGTTTCTACTGATGAAGATGAAGAAGAAAAAGCAGCAGCAGCAACAGCCAGCTCATTATTGCACACAGAAATTCAACAGTGTTAAAAAATTCCACAAGCTTCTCTAATCCTCAATATTTGCCAGAATTGTATTACCAGTTTCAAAAAAAGGTACAGAATCCCTTGAAGAGTACCTAACCATGTTTGTGTAGTACTGAATTTATAAATTATAAAGTCTTCCTGAATAATCAATGCCATACAAGAGCTTTTATAGCTTTTCAGTCTAAGATTGTTGAATGTTGATCCGCAGTGCCGTTGTTGTTTCAAAGCACGATAACAGGACAGAAGTTGCCAACGTTATCATGAAACAAAATTTTGTTCCTATTTCATGGTACAAAAAGGTACTAATTACAAAATCCAACTCCTTTGGAAAAGAAAGTAAGACTGCAATTGAGACATTCAGGCCTGTATAAACATTCAAGACTATTTCTTGACACCTGCTAAGGTGACTGTCTGTCATTGTAACTGTGAGGCAAAGGTCTATCCCACACATTCTAAAACACCAGGAATGTTTCCAGCAGTAACTAAAGGTTTGACTTCAAAGAGGATGGTACAAATGAGTGCTTTCGAAAGAAAAGGGAGCATGATTTGCTGCTGGAAGTTTAGTAACTAATATAAAAACAGCACTTCGCCGTTAAAAGAGGAAAGTATTTTTTATTAAATACGGGTTCGAGGCACTTAAAGATGCACGTTTATCTCCAACTTTGTAGTCATGTACTATGTGAAACAAACATCTCGATAGATCAACTTTCTATACAGAACCAAAAATCTTAACAAAAAGGGCCAAAAGCCCTGGGCTCGAGAATAAAAAGAAAAAGAATAAAAATTGTAAGAAGGAAGCTAGATCCCAACGTCAGCGCTTTTGGGATTTTTCAAGGAGAGGGTTTCAAGGCAGAGGGCGTGGACGGATTGGGGAAAGGACCAAAAAAAAAAAAAAAAAAAAAAAAGACTTAAAACATATTCTCTCGTCCGGTGACTTCTCTACCAAGGGCCTACAGATGGGATCGACAGCAGCCCCCACGCCCACCGCTGGACGGGACTCCTCCGGCAGAGGTACTGTCACCTGAGCCACCGATCTCAGGAACAAGGACCCAGGCACTCAGGCAGGCACAGGCCAGCCCAAGGCAGCCGTGCAGCGGGCTCCCATCGCAGGCCCCCAGGGTCCCGGCCGACCCAGCTGCGGAGGATCGGGGTCCCCGGAGCACTCACCCAGGGCGGCCGACGGGTCCAGGGCAGCCGCCCACTGCCGGGCGGCGGAGGGGAAGGGCCAAGCAGGACTCGGGGCGGCGAGGAACCCGGGGCCGCCCGGTCCCCACCACCCGCTCTCGCTCACGGGCCCCAAGCTGCCGGGTTCTGCCCACGGCACCCTCTGCAGAGCCCAGGCTCGCCTAGAATTTGAAGTCAAACTACTTCAGGATCACTTCCGGCGCCGGGCGCTGCCTGCCCGACCCGGCGCACGCGGCGCGACGCCTCGGGAGCGAGGACGCCAGGCGGCGTGCGCGCGCCGGCGGGACCCCCGAAGGGGCGTGACCGAGCTGAGGAGCGCGCCTGCGCATTTCGCGCCACCTCCAGGAGGCGGAGAATGGGCGTGGTAAGGGCCTCAGCACTACCTCGCTTACCTCAGTCTCTTTTCCAAGTTCTTGCTCACTTTTGTTCCCGTTTGATTTTTAGCAGTCTCCTCAGATCCTGGGAAGCCAGAGGGTCTGTTTCACAGGTGAATGTCAAAGGTCAAGCATCTCGTTTATGACAAATCCTGTTTTAGAACTTTAGTATTCAGAATTTGTCGAGTGGGGTCTATGTCACAGCGTAACAGTAATAAAATAGGGAGAGAGTAAACAAAGATACTAGACACGGTGCTGGCGGTATTTTATTTCCTTGATTTTTTTTTTTTTTGTCACCGTTTTAATATAACCATATAAGTAAATTTATGATGTTTCACGATTTACGGATACACACTGGACAGTGCTATTAGCCATGCTTCCTCCAGTCCCAATCTCCATCCTCACCCCCTGCCGGAGGTGGAATAGAGGCACTAAGACACATTTTCAAGGCTGGGGATGTAGCTTGGTAAAGCACTTGCCTAGCATGCACAAGGCCTTGGATTTCATCCTCAGCACTGCAAGAGAAAGAAGAGGGAAGGAGGGGAAGGAGGAAGGAAGGGAAGAGAGGGACACATTTCCCTTAAACAGTGCATGGTATTTCAATTTCCAGCATTAAACTATCCCACTCAGTTAACTTAGACTTACATAAAAGCAATTCAGGGGAAATAAATCTATTCAGTCAACAAATTTTTATTGGACAACTACTATGGGCCAAACACAGTGTTAGGCACTGAATATACAGTGATCAACAAAATAGAAATGTTTCATGGGGCTCAAAGTCTTGTAAAATGCTCACCTAAAATAGAAAATATTAGTTTTGCTACAGGCTGGGGTTTAGCTCAGTTGGTAGAGTGCTGCTCTGCACTATCTGGGGACCCAAGTTTCATCCCCAGCACCATCAAAATGTGAGGAGGACATGGCAATCCACTCCTGAAGCAATCCTGAAACAATCAACCATTGAAATACCCAATGAGAGTCGCTATGAGTTAAGTTTTGCTTTTGTTGATGTGAACTTGATTGTAACAGGGAACAGAAAACTATAATCAGTAGGGAGATATAGATTCATTACCCTAACTAGATGAATTTATCTTTTATATGAGTGCAAAGGCATACTAACTAAAAAGACAACATAAGTTTAAAAACTTCTTACAAGACACAAAATACATGATTCCACTTACAGGTAAGTTCTAGAATGGGTGAAATGAATGTATACTAACACCTGATTAGTGGTAGCCTGACACTGAATTCAGTAGGTGGGGGAGAGAAAACTGACTGCCAAGAGGCAGGAAAAAATGCTTTGAGGTGAAGGGGAGGTGTTTTCAAGAGATTATACATTTATTAAAACTCACTGAATAGTACACACAGAAGCATATGTATTTTACACCTGGGCTGGGGGTTAGCTCAGTTGGTAGAGTGCTGCTCTGCACTGAGGACCTGGGTTTGATCCCCAGCACCGCAGAAAGGGGAAAAGGATATGGCAATCCACTCCTGAAGCAATCCTGAAACAGTCAGCTACTGAAAACCCTATGAGGGTCAGACATGACTCGACAGCACCTAATGACAACAAAATTACAAAATTATACATCGCTGAAGAGGTTTGCTTTTTTTTTTTCCTCCTGTGGTCCTGGGAGGTTGAACTTGGGCCTTGTGCATATTTTGCAAGCGCTCACCACTGAGCCATACCTCCAAATCCCTTTTTAATTTTTTATGTTGAGACAGGATCTCGCTAAGTTATACAGGCTGCCTCTAGCCTTGAACTCGAGATCCTCTTGCTTCTACCTCCAGCTTGCTGGGATTACAAGCATAAGCCACAGTACCTGGCCTACAGGGAAAGTTTTTAAGTAGAAAGACAAACCTCCAAAAAGTGGCTTATATTCATTTCTTCCATTTCTTTACGAGTTGTACTAGTCAAAGAAGAGTAGGTTATGCTGTAGTAACCCCTAAATCCCAGGAGCTTCAAACAATTTTCTTCTCCTCTATTCTGCCCTTTAATTTTATTTTTGCACTGCTAGGCCCAGCTCTACCACTGTGCTACACTCCCAGCTTTTCTTAGGTATTCTGTATGTTCATAGTTGAGTGGATCCAAGCACTAGGACCCTTGGCAGTTAAAAAAAAAAAGGAGAAAGGAGATAAATCGCACAGCATCTGCCTGGATATGATACACAACAATCCTGTCCACATTTCATTGGCCACAGGAAGTCATGTGGTCAACCCCTTTAAAAGGAGGGGATGCACGAGTCTACAGTGTGCTATGGAGAAACAAAATATTTGTGTATCCCTCTCCTGACTACTACACTAGTCACTTCTTCTTTGACTGTGTAGCTTTGACTGTGTGGATTTTAAGAGGATTGTATCCAAACTGGGACTCAGAAAACCCAAGACTGTATTTTCCTAGTGAATTGTCAGCCTAATTTGGTGCTCTTATAGGACACATGTAGCTAAAAGAGGTAGAAAGGTAGATGCGAGCCACACAGTTTAAATTTCATTCACTAGGCAGAAAAGAACCATTGAAAGTTTTCAAATGAAGGTATGCTTATTAGCTGTGGCACAGAAACTGAAACAAACTTATGGGGGGAATAATTTTTTTGGAGGCTCATGGTCAGAGGATTTTAGTCCATAGGGGCAGGAAGGTGTGGTGACAGGGCAGGAATCTGGGAAGGCCACAGCTTCTAGCAGGGAACCTCACGTCTTGGCCATCAGGAAGCACAAAGTGTGACTGGAGCCTGGACTTCAGGTAAAAGCCTCCAAAGGCCCGTGCCCAGGGACCTCCTTCTGCGAAGCTAGATGCTGACCCCCAAAGTTCCATAGCCTCCGCAACCAGCACCACCACCTGGGGACCAAGTGTTTAAACATATGACATCTAGGGGATATTTTAGATCCAACCTATTACACAATGTTATACAGCAAATAGGAGGATTCATTTGGCAGCTAAGAGTAGAAAGGTTTAAAGGCAAGAGAACAGATTGGGAGACTATCACAAGAGGTGTGATCTCTATTTCCAAAGGAGGTTGCGGAAGGATTCCAAATCTGAGGCTAGCCTGGGCTACATAGCAAAACCCTCTGTCTCTTGGGAAAATAAAAAGTTATAATAATTTGAGTTGATGAGGGCCTCAACCAAATTAGTAATGGTGAGGATGAAGGAGATGAATTAGAAAAAAAATTCCAATAGGTAAAATAAATCAATTTCATGCCTAATCACATGGAGGTGGTCAAAGTACAAAATGATCTCCTTAAATTTTTCTGCAAATCACATCATACACTTATATAAATGATACACTATGTTATAGGCTTGCCAGCAGCAACAGATGGAATTTAATGTATATTGTTCTCTAACATTCTGCTGTTGATCAGGATGGACAACCTAACTTCACACCATCTCTGAACTAGGTTCTATTCATTTTGTTGATCAGTCATCACTAGAGTGCATTCCTAGTCTTTATGGTCAAAATAAAGTCACCACTATGTCCATGTTCTATCTTGTGGGAAGATGGAAATAGCAAGGGGGTGGCAAGAAATATGAGCTTTGTTGTTGTTGTTGTTGTTGTTGTTAGGTGCCGTCGAGTCATGTCTGATTCATAGCGACCCTCATAGGGTTTTCAATGGCAGATTGTTTCAGGATTGCCTTGGGAGTGGGTTGCCACGTCCTTCTCCCATTTTTGCAGTGCTGGGAATCGAACTCGGGACCTCAGAGACTGCAGAGCGACGCTCTACCAACTGAGCTAAATCCCAGCCCGCAATATGAGCTTTAAGTGTACGTAAAATTTACACAAATACCCCATCCGCTTATATCCCAATGACAGTCCTGTGGCCATGACATTCCAAGTGAATATGAGAAACGTGGACTCTAGAAGGAGAGTCCGAACTTGGAGAAGCACAGTAAAAGCAAGAATGGTAAATGGATACTAGGGGACACGAACAGCCTCTGTTATTTTTCAACCCAGCTGGGAGCTAGTCACTTGTCAGAACCTTGTTGTTGAGACAGGATCTGACTATATAGCCAGGTTGGCCCTGAACCCATGATTTTCCTGCCTCTGGCTCCCAAGTTCTGGAATTACGCGCATGAGCCATCATGCCCAGCGAGAATCTCATTGTTGTTTTTTCCTTCCTGCCAAAGAGCAAGCTTATCCCCTACCCAGAAGAAACAACCCAAACTTCTATCCCGATTCTAAACCCAGCAAAATGTTCAAGGTATCTGAATAACTCTGTTACTGAAAGGAAGAAGGAAAGACTGGATACTGGAGACACTTAACTGTCTGTGCTTCACACATAATTTCTGGCAACCTTTCTCTACTCATCACACACATAAGCAGAAGGGAGAGAGTTTGGTGCAGCAAATTATAGGCACAATTGGAGCATGCTGAATGGACACGCAATGTAGCAACATGAATCATAGGAATATCGCAGTTTGTCTCTGCTGTACAAAAGCCTCAAGTAGACCAAATACAGATTTACAAAGGATGTAAGCAAGAGGAAACAGAAGACATAACAACGATGATAATGCATGAAAAGACGAAAAACTTCATTTTGTGCATATTCAATTGATTTAAGCTATAACATCTACATACTTTAATATGGTAAGCATTTCATGATAAAGGACTGCAAGTAAAGGAAAACAATTTCATATCTTAAAAATTACAAAATGTATTCAAATGATACTAAGTGTAGAGTTTAATAATGAAAAGTTTTAAACTAGAAGTCTGAAGGAAACCTTTAATTTGAAATATTTGTTGTATTTATATTAGACAAAATGAAAACATTTTACTGGGTTACACTGTACTTTATTTGTCTTAACCTAATTAGGTACTATTATTACCTGTATATTTTTAAATTCCAAAGCATCAAATTTTTAGAAATTTTCTGATAAAAAGATTAAAATAAAGTTTGAATAAAAGACGAACATACTTGAGCAGCTTAAAAGTTAGCTTTCCACAAAATTATAATTGAAAGATTTGAATTTTGCTTGTTTTTATTATCCCAGCAAATGTTACACTAGAGGGGAAATACAAATAGATTCATTAAAAACACAGGCTGATTATTCATTCTATTACATTCAGATGTATGCAAAACAATTGTTATATTGCAAAGCTGTAATTCCTTTTCTAACAAAGCATCATTTTATAAAACGGTAGTTGTCATTGATCCCATTTTAATACAAAATACTTATATACACAATACAATATAAAAGTAAACTGTAGTGCCTTCCACAAAGGGATATATTAAGGCGCTTTAAAAATATACCAACATGGTGACCCAAATTACTTTTTGCTTTAGATTAAAACAGGCTAAATGTTTCACTTTAAATACCAAAGGGATTCTTGTTTATTAAAGAAAATTTCTAAAGTAACAGCAGCAGCAATATCTAAAAATCCTCCCACTGTAGTCTCTAATTTCTAACATATTATTAATTCAGAATATAACATTTCCACTCACAGTTTTGCACTTTGCAACAGCAGAAGGTAATAACTTTTTAAAAAAGTCAATCTCAAAGTGACTTCTTAGTCATACATTCTATAGTTTCTATTACAAATAAGAAGGTAGAAAAGATACAGCAATAGGGCCTGCCTTAGAATGTTACTGGACAATACATAACAGTATCTATAATCACAAAATTATAGAACACATTTTATAAATACTATTGAAATGCATAAAAAGGGGTAAGTATAAGAAAGACAGCAAGTTTTTAATGAGAAAATTATTTTAAAAGAAAACATGTAGAACCAATGTTTTCACTCCATTTCAAATAAGAGTATCCAGATTTTTAACATTGTTGTCATCTTTTTGGTCAGTAAGCACCAGATTCTATGCGGGAAGAATTGGGTGTAGTTAGGGAATAAAATAGCTAGTAAATATATCCAAACTTATTAAGATTGCAGATATCAAAAGTTGTATACTGCTTCAGACAAACACAAAAAGCTCATACCATCAGAGGAAATTTTAAAAGGATACAAAATTTGTAGTGTCTGTTACTTATTTAAGGATACAAAATTTGTAGTGTCTGTTACATTTGATGAAAAGGAACAGTATAGGTTTTGTGGGGAAGGAGGAGACAGCACCTTAGTTTTCCTGCAATGTAAAAGTGACAAAGTTGGTTTCCTACTGTATTGCACCATAGTTCAGAAGTAAAACAAATAAATGAAAAATTAAGTAAATCTGACTGAAAAAGCCCAAAGAATAGGAGGGATGTCATAAGTTTGAGTAACAAGCTAAACATTCTTGAGCTAATAACTACCTAGTTCTGCATAGAATTTTTATAGGACTTAATGTTTTACATAGGATTTTACAGGACTAATTAATTAAATGTTTCATAAGTGGAGTCTGCCATTTTAGGACAGTGCATTTCCTTAAAATTCTGATTAAAAATCCTTCAGAAATAACTTCTTAGTGGTGTGTCAGCATGCATAGGATCACCTTATCACATGCTATAGACCCTTTCTATCACACATGATCAGTAAATTAAAAGCAAAGTTCTTAGTTTAATACAGGACGGAGATTTGTGTAACAGGTTTCAACACGTCTCCTGAAACTACATGCAACATTTCATATTTATGTTCTGATGTACATTTTTTTTTTCTGGGACCAGAGGGTACACAGCCTTTATTAGATTCTTAATGAAACCCGTGACTCCAAAGGCCCACTATTACACCACAGTGGTTTTTAAGCTGAGTGCTGGGAGGGCCATGTACAGGAAGGTGGGAAGTGTGAGCTAATATATGTTTTTTCCTGCCCCCAACTCCACTGGAACAGCTTTGCCTTTAATTTTACTATGCATATAGTTTTCATTAACTTTTACATGAAGCTGAAGGTTTGAAAATCCTAAAATAGTGCCTCCTGTCCACAAACATTAAGTTTAGATACAACAATGTCATACCACTGATGCTTAAGAAAACAAAATAAAACAAACTTAACTAAGGTCAGAATAGAGACTGATTCCCCTTCCTAAGATTATTTGTATGTATTTTGTTATGAAACCACAATTCTTCCCTAGAACCTAACCATTATAAAAATAGGCATGTTGCAAAACATATTAATCTTAAATAAATTAAGAGGACCTGAATATTCTACTAAGACCACTGTGTAACTTTTCCTAATTAGTAATGGCCATTTCAATTAAGAGTTAACTAATAATTTTTTCACTTATTAATCTGGCCTTAGGTAAAATATTGCCAAATAGCCACATTTTCCTTTGCCAATAACAACCTGTACATGAAGCACTGTTCTGAAGCAGGAAACCTACAGCATTGGGGACACAACCAAGACTAGCCACTATCTAGAGTAAGTACTTTTTTTCTATTTTTGCAGTGCTGGATATTGAACCCAGGGTCTTGTGCATGCTAGGCAAGCACTCTCACTGAGCTACATCCTCAGCTCCTAGGAAAAAGTTCTTTTTAGTGAGTGCTCACAAATAATTTCTATTTAAAGTTTTATATAAACTGAAAATAATTTATCTGCTTAAGATGATGGAAAAAAATTTCTAATTCAAACTAAAAATATGAAAGATCTTGATTTTTAATATTTGAAAATTTTGATTTATGGCAACATTGTTCCCTTTTAAAACTAGAAGCAGCATTAATACCAATATGGGTACAAAACTAGTAGTGCTTTGGCTTCTTTTAAAGCCAGTAACTATTGAGGATAAATGCTAGATTAAAAACCCCAGAGGGAGGTACGGGGAAATAAACTGCGTTATTCTTGCTTCTGATGAGTATATTACCTCCACTCTATATTTCTCAGTTCCACATATGACTTATACAGATGATCATTATTAGGAATACTCTCCAAAATGATGGCTTACTTTCTTTAGCTTATTTTGTACCCAAAACTAGGTTAGAGGGGGGAAAAAAAGCTCTGTAAATATGGGTATGTTTCATATTTGGATAAAGCAAGATAAAACTAAAACTGTCTTTCAAAAATTTCAAAAACTCTTGAATTTTAAAATTATTTAACATATATACAAATAGATATCAGGCTTCTCCTTTTAAAACAAAGCACTATTTTTTAAGTACTTTAAGTACCAAGAACTGACTGTAATATTCAGTTCATAATTTACTTATAACAATTTTTTTCTAAATTACTGATTTAAACGGGTGGAATAAATTAACATTTTAAAAGGACTTCCCATAATTTAGGAAAATAAAATATTGTACACAGAGCACACATACATCTCTCTGCCACATTTGCATAATTTTACTCTCAGAACTTCAAAAAAACCTGCATTTCAGGCCTTTTTGCAAATCTTTATTACAATTATTTCCTAGTGTATTAAACATACACTAGATCACGATTTTTGATCTCTGAACCTGTATGTTGATCATCTTCATCCGAATGCTGCTCTGAGCCCTGGGAATTCATGTATTCATATTCAATAGGTTTTGGATAATTATATGGGTAGCCGTTGTCATCAAAAAACCTCCGAAAGGTAAACTCATAGAAAGCATGTTCAGGGTGCTTTCCATTTTTATACCACCCGTTGAGAGTGTCATTTACACTTTCTTCCTCATTATCATCACTCCTTAACTTATCAGGATCAACAGGATCAAAATTTGATGTATCTGTTGGGTGTGTGATTTTAGGAATGTATGAAGCAGACTGCTGTCTCAGATCACTGGAGAAATCAATTGTTTTAAAAAATGGATGAGCTTTAATTTCATCAGCACCATTCTTGCCTAAGCGATCTTCTGGTCCTCGGCAAAGTTTAATAATCAGATCAGAGGCTTCAGGACTCAGTTTAGCTTGTGAGGGAATGTGAAGGGATGTTTGCCAGTTGATAACCTTTAAAGAAGAGTTGTGAAAATTAGGAAGGAAGACATGCAAAGCAAAAATTTCCTCCAAGTTTTATAATAAAAGTCTTACTGGACTGTTATTAAAAATAATTTGGATGGTGTTTTATTCCACATACCTTTAAATTGTGAATAGCACTGATGTGAAACATCTTTTTTTCCTATTCCCTCCTTTGAAGGTAACTTATACTCACCCCACAAGACTCAACATGAGTTTTTACCTCCTCTGTTAAGCCCTTCTAGTAGAAATGGCTACTTTTACTATTTCTATTCTGCCTCCTCTGCATCATATATTTACTTCTATCATAATATTTGTAACACTTTGTGGTGCCTATTTATGCCTATATAGTTCCATTTGAATGCAAAATTACATAAGGCCAGGAACTATCTTTTAATTGTCTTTGTATTTTCCATTTGACAAATTGACTGGCACATAATAGATGTGCAGTAAATCTTTGTTCTGGTTTTGAATAAGATAGAATGAGGAAGGAAGGAAGTAATGCCTAGTTAACTGTCAGGTAAGAGAAATGGCCTAAGACTCTGAATACAATATTAAACAGGTTTTTGGTAAAACCTGTTAAGTGGCAAAATGCATTGTTATTTAACCTACCTACCTAAGACATCTTCAACCTGACAGGGAATCAGTACATATTTATCAAAGAACTGAATAAATGAACTCATTCTTCCTTGTTCATATAGGAGCTAGTTAGCTGCTATGAAGGAAAGAAAAAATATATCCTCTCTTCTAGTATCTGTTCATTTAATTTGATTTATTTATATATGTATTTATGTATTTATTTTTTGCAGTACTGAGGGGTTGAACCCAGAGTTTCATATACACTTTGCAAGTGCTCTACCACTGAGCTGCAGCCCCAGCACCATTTTTACTTTTTATCTTGAGACAGGGTCTCACTTGTACAGGCTGTCTCTGGCCTCCAACTTGTGATCCTCTTGCCTCCACCTCCCAAGTCACAGGGATTATACCTGTTCATTTAAAAGTCTTTCCTAAAGTCAGGCATAGTGGCACACGCCTGTAATCCCAGCACTTGGGAGAGAGAGGCAGAAGGATCACAAGGTTGAGGTCAGCCTGGACTACATAGTGAGACCGTGTCTTGAAAAATAAAAAACAAAACAAAACAAAACAAAGTCTTATCCGAGGTTAGAAAAAGGAGATACCACAACTGATAATGATAAAAGAAAATTTTTAAATTCTTCTTGGGGAAAAAAATCATGATATAGTCAAATTTATGTATTGTTCCATCACTTATTTCAAACAGGAAAAATAAAAATATATAATCCGTGGGACAAATTTTTCATTTTTTATTATATTTCATTTCATTTCACTGTACTTCATTTCATTTTATTGATAGTCTCAGTATGTAGTCCCGGCTGGCCTCAAACTTGTAATCCTCCTTTCTCAGCCTCCCAAGTGCTGAACCTCCCAAGTGCTGAGATTATAGGCATGAGCTACTACACCTACCTAGGAATTTGTCGTTTAAAGTTAACAAAAAGAAAAAAAAGTGTAGGCACATCAAAAGAAAGTCTCAGTTAATTTGAACATGGATCAATAGAGGAGATATAAACCCAAACACATGAGAAAAAATAGAATAAGTTGAGCATGGCAGTGCACTCCTACAATCCCAGCACTTGGGAGGCTGAGGCAAGAGGATCAAAGTGAGTTTGAAGCCAGCCTGGTCTACATAGTGAGTTCCAGGCCAGTGTGGGCTACATAGAGGGACCCTGTCTAAAAAAACAAAATAAAACAACAACAACAACAACAACAAAAGAGACATGGAAGACAATATCAAACAAACATCATATGTGTAATAATTAGCATCTCAGTAGTAGAAAAAGCAAAAGAAATCTTTAGAGAGATAATGAGGTACTTTCCTAACATTGATGAAAGTCATAATTCAAGCAGCTTAGCAAACCTTGATCAAAATAAATGTCAAAAAAAACTACATGTAGATATACCATGGTCAAATTGCAGAAAATCAAAGAGAAAAGAAGTCCTATAAGCAACCAGAGAAAGGTTCCAATTCTAAGTTAGATGTAGTACGCACTCTCTCTTGTCACTGAGAGCATGTTCTTAGAGCTATATTTCACCCTGGCCCCTTCCTGTTTCTTTTCCTGGCTGTCATGTCATGAACTGCTTTGCTCTGCCACAACTTCCTCGCCATGATGGACTGCACCCTGTGACACCGTGAAACAAAATTGTTGTTCAGTTGTTCCTGTGAAGTATTCCGTCACAGCAATGAGAAAAGTAACTTATCCTCCCTTATGGTACCTGCATGCCTGTGATCCTAAAGAATATTCCAAAGATTCTTGAGAACTAAATTAGGAAAATGTGACAGCCCCAGCAGAAATCTGCCTAGCATGCAAAGGCTTTGAAATGAAACTCCCATCAAAAACACAATAGAACTCATGTACTGAATCTAATCAGGTTTAATGTCTGCCAAAATAATGTCAACAATTGCTACAATCTATAAACAAGACCCAAAGTCTCATAAGATTTAAAATGTCCCAGATACAATCCAAAATTACTTGGGATACAAAGAAGCAGGAAAATTCCAACCCACATGTTGTTGTTGTTGTTGTTAGGTGCCATCGAGTGGGTGACTGACTCATAGCGACCCTCATAGGGTTTTCAATGGCTGACTGTTTCAGGATTGCCTTGGGAGTGGATTGCCAGGTCCTTCTCCCATTTTTGTGGTGCTGGGAATCGAACTCGGGACCTCAGAGACTGTAGCGCAGCACTCTACCAACTTAGCTAAATCTTAGCCCCCAACCCACATAGGACACAATAATCAATAGACAGTGTTGTGATGGAGACTTCTGTTCTTTTCTGTTCCCTGCTCTGCTCTTTTTTGCAGTGCTAGAACCCAGTGTTTTGCATATAGTGGGCAAGCACTCTACCACTGAGCTATATCCCCAGCTCTCAAGAGTATGGGGATGATATAGATGTTAGAATTACCTGACAAAAACTTTAAAATAGCCATTATAAAAGTGCTCCAAATAAGGGGGAACACTATAGAAATGAAATGAAAGAAAGCCTCAGCAAAGTAATTGAAGATATAAGGAAATACCAAATGGAAATTCTGGAACTGAAAAATAACAACAAAAAATAAATGGGTGGGCACAACAGCAGAATGCCAGAAGAGTCAGTGAACTTCACAAAACACATAGAAACTATGCAATTTGAATAACAGAACAATGGTTTAAAATATAATCAGAACTTTAAGAATCTGTGGGACTATACAAAAAGGTCTAGTCACTGGAATCCCAAGAAGAGATGGTGTATAGAAAGAATATTTTAAGAAATGATGGCTTAAGCCGGGCATGGTGGCTCATGCCTGTGATCCCAGAAACTTGGGAGACGGAGGAAGAAGGATCACAAGTTGGAGACCAGAGGCACTCTGTGTAATTTAGTGAGATCCTGTCTTCAAATAAAAAGTAAAAAAAATGGGCTAGGAGTACAGCTCAGTCGTATAGCAGTTAGGCCCTGGGTTCAACACCCTAGTTCTGCAAAAAAAAAAAAACCACAAAAGAAAAAAAAAAAAAAAAACAGAATAGCTTAGCCCTCCCCAAATTTGATAATACTGAAGCTAAAAACAAAGAAAAATCACTGAAGGCAGCCAGAGGAAAATGATGGATTACTTGAGGAGTCTGGATGACTAAAGATGTCTCATTAAATTATGGAAGACAGAATGAAGTGGACATTTTAAAGTGCTACAAGATAGCTGGGTGTGGTGGGGAACACCTGTAATCCTGGCACTTGGGAGGCTAAAAGCAGGAGGGTAGCTCCAAGCTGGAGGCCAGCCTGGCCTACACAGTGAGTTCCATGGCAGCTGGCACTACAACAGGGAGACTCTATCTTGAAAAATACAAAGAAAGCAAAAAGTGCTGCAAGAACTAAGCCCAGAATCGTATACTGCTATGGTGTGAATATGGTTTGGCCCCACCAAAATTAATGTTGAGCCCCGCTCCCCAATCTAACAATGTTGAGAGTGGGTGGGGCACTTGGGTCATGAGGGAACAGCTTTCATGAAGGGATTAATTCTATCTCATAGGAGTCAGTTTGAGTTCTTGCTCTCATGGGACTGGACAGTGACTATGAGAGTGGCTTATTATAAACCAAAGCTACCTCTTATGTTTCGTTGGTTCTGCACATGCCTGGTTCTACTTCTGATTTCTGTCATGTTATATAGTAGCACAAGGGTCTCACCAGATGTGCTCCTTCAATCTTGGACTTTCCAGCCCCCAGAACCATAAGCCAAGATATACCTCTTTTCTTTATACGTTACCCAGTCTCAGGTATTATGTTATAGGAACAGAAAATGGCCCAAGACATATATCAAGTGGTAATATTCTAAGGAAGGTGAAATAAAGACATTCTAAGATGAAAGAACATTAATATAATCTTAATCTGTTGCTAGCAAACCTGCTCTAAAATATTTCCCTAAGGAAGCTCTTCAGACAGAACAGATAGGATGTTGAAGGAAACACCAGCAATACAGGAAGAGCGAAGAAAATGACAAACATCCAAGAAAATATAAATGAGTATTCTTGAGATCTTTAAAATAAGATGATTGTTGAAAGCAAAACTTATAATACTTTTGGTTAAGGTTTTGAATATATATATAGAGATGTTATATATATCTACAACAATAAGGGTTGAAAACAAAGAGACCTATATGGTAGCAAGGTTCTACACTAATCTTTAAGTGGTAAAATATCAATTCTAAGTGGATAGTGAAAAAACTCAGTGTGTATTTTGTAGTCATTAGAGAAACCGCAAATAAAAATATAAATCAAAAGCACAATTGAGGGACATGTAGGAAGGGAAATGTAGAACATGGCATTATAGGAACATATGGAGGCCTGTCCTCTCATAAAATAACCATTAATCTATAAAAACATGATTAAATTATTTTAGAATTCTGGAATGTGACTACATACTTACGGCAACCAAAAGAGTGCTTCATGAAGGGAGAGGCTGTAAAAATTTGGTAAGATAGCTGCATGTGAGCACCAGCTACCATCCACCATTGCTCAGCCCTGCTGTGGTCTGGGAGAATGCAGCTTGCCTTCTTGGAGCAGCTGGTTGGTCAGGGTGGGCAGTACAGACTGTCTAGTCCAACAACTTGGGGTGGTACATTTTGATTGGTCTTGGTGATTCCCTGAGGGACCAGCCCAAAGGCCTTTCTTTCAGTCCTCTGGAAGACTTAGACACACTTTTGTGGGTGTGTGTATAGTACTTCAGGGTTGAACCCAGGGCCTTGCACTTACTTTGCAAGTGCTCTACCACGGGGCTGCACTCCTCAGCCCAATTTATATATTTTTATTTTGAGATAGGGTTTTGTTAAGTTATGCAGGCTGCCTCTGGCCTCCAACTCACAATCTCCTGCCTCTGCCTCCCAAGTCACTGGGATTACAGGCGTGTACTGGCTCATTGATTCAGACACTTAACAAAATTTGTCAGGTCACTGGCTTCAGTTGTCTGTTTTCTTCCTGTTGTGATCTTAGAGTTCTTTGTATGGTGTAGATAAAATCCCTGTGTTGGATATCTGATTTGCAAATATTTTCTCCCAGTCTGCAGTTTGTCTTTGCATTCGCTTGACTATGTTTCTCCTAGAGTGAAAATTCTTAATTTCAATGAAGTCCAATTTGTCAGCTTTCTCTTTATAGATCATGATATTGGTGTCATTCCTATGAACTTTTTACCTAACTCAGGCTACAAAGACATTCCCCTATGTTTTCTTCCGTAAGTATATAGCTTTATGTTTTCTCTATGTATGAACCCCAGAAACTCAGGGGGCAGAAGCAGGAGGATCACGAGTTCGAGGCCAGAGGCAGCCTGTGTAACTTACTGAGACACTGTCTCAAGATAAAAATTTTTCTAAAAAAGGGGATTGAGGGTGTAGCTCACTGGTAATAGCACTTATAAAGTATGCACAAGGCCCTGAGTACAGCCCTTCAGTAAAAGAAAGAGAGAAAGAGAGGGAGAGAGAGAGAAACAGAGAGAAAGAGAAAGAAATAAAGAAAATGAAAGAGAAAGAAAAGAAAAGAAAAGAAAAAGAAAGGAAGAAAGAAAAGGAAGGAAGGAAGGAAAGGAAAGGAGGGAGGGAAAGGAAAGGAAAAGAAAGGAAAGGAAGAAAGAAAGCGAAAGAGAGAAAAGGAAGGAAGGAAAAGGGGGGAGAGAGAGGAAGGAAGGATGGGTAGTGGACTAATTAACTTGGTAGAGGAAATATCAAGAGGGCAGCATAACATTGAAAGTGAATGTTGTTGCTTGCTGTGTTTAGCCAAATTTATGAAGAAAAAACAGAGAAAATGGTAGTTTAAAGAGGAAAGCAGTTGCGCTGGGTGCAGTGGCGCACGCCTAAAATCCCAGTGGCTCAGGAGGCAGAGGCAGAAGGATCGCAAGTTCGAGACCAGAGGCAGCCTGCGTCACTAAGAGAGACCCTGTCTCAAAAAGTAAAAAACTGGGCTGGGGGTGCAGCTCAGTGGTCCAACACTCGCAGAACATGCAAGTGCGAGGCCCTGGGTTCAACACCCAGTACTGCAAAAAAAAAAAAAAAAAAAAAAAAAGAGGAAAGCAGTTGTGATTTTTCTAAGGTTACTGTGGACAGGGCTGGATCAGGCAAGGAAGTGGTAACTATTGAAGAGATAAGCACCATTAAAAAGAACACCAGGAGTTGGCCAGAATGCTTTTAGCTAAGGCTCATGGGTTTGAAACCCAGACCTATTTAAAACATTTTCCTTTGAAACGCTAGTACCTCTGGATACTGCTGCAGGGAGGCTATCCAGGGAAATGATTTCTTGGCATGGGTACACCGAGGCTGCTGCTGCAGCTGTGGTTTAAAAGGCCAAAGCTACCTCTCAAGCTGGCAGCAAACACTGGTATCCTCATGGTGCTGACTTTGCAGGCATGAACACAAGAGTTAAGGGCTAAGGGAGGCTGTCACCAAGGTTGCAAAACATAGCCTGTGAGGCCAGGCATGAGTACTAGGGTTGGGTATCCTGTAGAGAGCTCCTGAAGGGGTTAATGTGTGAAGCTTTGACGGTAGAGCCTAAGCAGCAATGGAGACCCCAGGATGTTGGATATGCCAGCACCATGAAACACGTGCTGAGGAAAGCTGCTGGCAACAAGGGCAGCAAGTGTATGAGACTGCAAATGGGAGGGCTATGGAGTCAGAGGTGCCCGAGCCTCTTCAAGCCCAGATGATGCCAGCTGCCAGATGATGTCACGTGTGCCAGATGTCAGACATGTGGCCACAGGATGTTTGTCCAGAGGGTTATAGGTCTTGATATGATCTTTCCTTTCTGTGCCCCCACTCCTCAACTTTGAAATGGCTGTGCCAATGTATGTTGAAGTATGTCATTTTGTTTTGCAGAGGCCCACAGCTAAGTTTGCCTGGAGTCTCAGTAGAGACTTTGGACTTGGACTTTTGAACACAGTTGAGATTGTTAAGACTTTGGGGACTCTTAAAAGTTTTACTGACTGCATTTGCATCATGAGACAGCTATGGACCTCTAGGGGTCAGGGGTGGAGTGTTATGGTTGGAATCTTTAACGTCCCTCAAGGTCATGTGTTTGAACACTGGGTCCCCAGCTGACGGCACTGTTTGTGGAGGCTATGGAACTTTGGGAGGCAGAATCTAGCTTAGCACTAGTCACTGGGGGCAGGTCTTTGGAGCTTTGTACCAGCCCCCTGGTTCTAGTGGTTCTCCCCTGCTCTGTTTCTGATGTGCCATGCCATGAGGTTCTCTGCCAGAAGCCACTGCTGCCTGCCCAGATGCCTGGCCCACCATCATGCCTTCTGACTCTAAGGACTGAAATCCTCTAACCGTGAGCTTCCAATAAATCATTCCCTCCACATGTTTTGTCTCGGTTGGGCATTTTCTCACAGTAATGACAAGATGACTAATACAATAGTGATAGTGGGATGATAAAGATTAGAGTTCATATGTAAAATTCTACTGAGTTCATGTGCCCTTACAAGTTCCGATCTTTACTTTAATCCATTCTCTTCTCTTCTAGCTTTTTGAGATAGGATCCTGTGGTGTTCCCCAGGCTGGCCTCAAACTCTCAATCCTCATGCCTCAACCTCCCAAGTGGTTTGGATTACAGGAACATGCCACCATACTCAGCTTATGAATTCATTCTTTCAGTCTGTATTAAGATGCTCTTAGTGAAATATAGGTTGAACATCCCAAATCTAAAAACCTAAAATCTGAAATGCTCTAAAATCCAAAACTTTTTGAGTGCTAGTATGAAGCTGTAAGTGGAAATTTCCACACCTCACCTCATGTGATTTCTGCAGTCAAAATGAAGGTGCAAGGAACAGGGCTATAGCTCAGTGGCAGAGCACCTGTCTAGCCTACCCAGAACCCTGGGTTTAAACCCCAGCACTGCAAAAAACAAAACAGAACACCAAGAAAAAAAATGAACTAAAACTAATTTTATGCACTAAAACTATTGCAAAATTTACCTGTGGGCTAAGTGTACATGAAACATAAGTGAATTTCATATTTAGACTTGGGTTTCATACATACAAAAATATTTAAAAATCTCAAAGAATGTGAAACACTTGTGGTCTCAAGAGTTTTGGATAAAGGATACATAAATGTATTCTCTTTTTTCCTTTTCATTTTTTTTGAGACAGGATCTTGCTGTGTAGCTCAGGCTGGCCTAGAACCTGCTATGTAGCCCCGGCTGGCCTCGAATTTGCATCAATCCACCTGCCTCTGCCTCCCAAGTGTTGGGAGTACATGTGGACACCACTAGGCCCAGCTTCATAATGTACTCTTTATGTACTATAGTGTATGTAAAGGTCTATGCAATAGGGATTTATGACAAATCTTTTGGTTTAGGTTGTGTACCTTACCTTCATTTGTGTTTCTAATGGTGTCTGTGCCAAGAAAGGAGGTTGTCCCACCAACATTTCAAAAAGAATTACACCAACACTCCACCAGTCACATAACTGTGTATATCCTAAAGTAAGATACCAAAATTAGTTATTCGTAAGTACTCTTTAAAAATGCCCAGAATACAATCGACATTAACATTAAATCACCAATTTATACTATAAATTTAATGCTTTTATCAGAAACAGGAAAAATATAGGCTAATCTAAATTTTAGCTAATGAAAAGGCCTAATGAAATTACGAAGCATATGCTTTACCTGTTCGCAGCAACACTTCAGGTGCAATATAATTGGGAGTCCCGACCAAAGAATGTGCTAGACATCGTTGGTGCTGGCGTGCAGCTCTCCGTTCTAACGGCTTTAGTCTATCTCCACATCGACAGTTTGAGGGATCACCCCATTCATTACTGAAATCCATGCTGTCTTGCCGTGGATGGTCACCTGTATGGTAAAAAGAAAAAATTAAATGAAAGCAACAAGGATAAGAGTAAACTTTACGTCTGTTTAATCTTTTGATGTCATGACTTCGGATTGACAACATTCTCCCTTGAGACAATTAAAACACAAAATATGCCAAATCACTGATCAAAGGCCACCGACTAGGATTTGTTTTTTGAGAAATCAACAGGAAAAGTTTTACACTAAGAAAAATAGAAGACTGAGTAATTTATCCAGTGTTAAATGTCAATAATGTAAGTCATGAGTAGATAGGATTAAGAATGTTATTCAGACTGCTCTGTTACTTCTCTGGGAAATTTTTCAAACAAATTCAACCAGTGTTTCATTCATCAACAAGTGACAATAAATAGGACAAGGTTCTTCATTTAGGCAGTTTATATTGTAGTATGAAAAGAAACACAACAAACAAATATGCCTATATAAAAAACATAGTGTTGATAGGGATGAGGGTGTAGCTCAGTGGTCCAGCACATATTTAGCATGCAGGAGGTCCTGGGTTCCATCCCAGCACCACCACCAACAACAACAAAAAGAGTGGGCAGGGTGCTGCATGATTGTACTACCAGCTACTTGGAAGGCTGAGACAGAAGTGTCATTTGAACCCAGGAGTTTGAGGCCAGCCTGGACAACATAATGAGACCCTGTTTCTTCAAAAAAGAAAAGAATAAGGCTAGGGACATAGCTCAGTGGAAAAGCACTTGTCTAACATACTTAAATGGGAGAAGGATGTGGCATTCCACTCCCGAGACAATCCCCAAACAATCAGCCACTGAAAACCCTATGAGGGTCGCAATGAGTCGGACACAACTTAATGGCACCTAACAACAAAAACAACATACTCAAGGCCCTGGGTTCAATCCTCAGCACTGCAAAAAAAAAGGAAGGAAGGAAGGATGGAAGGAAGGAGAAACAGTGAAATATCCTACACAGACATTTAATACAGGTGGTGAGACAAATGTGACTGGACAGCTACACTAGATTAGGTGGCTGCAGGAGACCAACTGAGAAGGTGGCATTTGCTAAAATGTAAAAAACAAGGACTCAATCATTTGAAAACCAGGACAAGGGTTTCCACAAAGAAAAAGCAACAAAGGGAAGACCAGTACAGCTGAGCAGAAGGAGAATGGTTGGAGATAGAGCAGGAGCCAGTGCACATAGGTTGGTACAGTGAAAAGACAGTAGAGAGCCTGAAGCAAAAGGATGACAAGCTCTGATTTATGCTTCAAAAACGAAAATTCCAGCTGCACTGTGGAGAATAGACTACAGAGAGGACAAGAGTGAAAATGGACCAATCAGGCTATTTATGAATGAGTTTGGACTAGGATGACAGTAAGGGAGCTGCAAAGCCAGACATGGTGGCATTTCCCTGTAATCCCAGCATTCAGGAGACTGAGACAGGAGGATCGACACAAGTTCTAGGGCAGCCTGGGCTTCACAAGACCCTTTCTCAAATTAAAAAAAAAAAAAAGCTGCAGAAAAGTAAATCGATTCACTGTGTATTTTACAGGCTGAGTAAGGAGGACTTGATGAATGGATTAGATGTGAATGGCATGGGGAAAAAGAATCAGGACATCTAGGTGGGTGGGGGTGGCACAATTTACTAAAATGAGGATGACTAGAGGGGAATGGATATGGACATGGTAGTTAAGAGTTCCCTGCGGGCAATGTTAATTTTGAAAGGCTTATTTGTCAAGTTTGAAAGGCTATTTGAAATCCACGTGGAGACAGTCATGGCAAGACCATTTCTAGAGAGAGACTTGGAAGTCATTGACATATACGGTATACTCTGAATTCTAATCCACAAACTGGTTTCAGATGAGAGCCAGAGTGAATGACTCTAATGAGCATCTGATTTTGTTGCCTTCTACAACTGTTGAAATGGTGCAGATGAGAATCAAAAATATATGACATATTATCTGAAGCCATGATGGGGTCAGGCGCCCCGATGCAGGCCAGCAATCCCAGTTATTTGGGAGCCTGAGGCAGGAGGATCACAGGTTCCAGCCCACAGGCAGCCTGCTCAATTTAATGAGAACTTATCTGAAAACAAAATATAAAAAAGGATTCATGAAAGTGATACTTTATAGTCTCCTTAGTGGTTGTTTTGAGGTTTTTTTTTTTAAATACAAAAAAAAAAAAAAAACAAAAAACCAAACTACTAAATTGTATTTACTCATAATAAAAACTAATCAAAATTTAGAACATTCTAATCACTTTCATGTACCCTCTCCTGCACTTTTCTGGCCTAGGGCTACTTTTATTTTGGTGTTACTAGGGTCAGTGTCCAACTTTAGCTTATCAATAAATACAATTTTACCCTCTGTCGATCTTACCTGCTTTAAGAAAAGAAGTTTGTGTGTGTCTATATCTTTATTCTTCAGTTTGCAAAATTGTATGAAAAAAGATACTGAAATTGTTTTAATGTTACTAAACTGAAAAAAAAATCTGTAATCCTGTACTAGATTACTTAGTAGAATATTTAGAAGTTTCTCTTGACTAAATATTATGTAATAAAAAGCACTGATCATAAAAAAATAAATAAGGGGCTGTGGGTATAGCTCAGTGGTAGAGCACTCGCCTAGCTTATACAAGTTGCTGGGTTCAACACACCGTACTACCATAAAAAAAAAAAGTAAAGAAAAGAGAGAGAGAGAGCCTGAAAGGGCCATGATGGGATGAAACCACTTCAAGAAACATATCTGAAATTAATCCAACTGTTATAATCATGGAGGAAGTTTGATTTAAATACAGCTTCCATTGTCCAGCAAAGATTTTTACTCAAAAAAACTAGAGGTAGGAATCATGTTTTTAAGAACGCTAAATAAGATGAATGTGGGAGACACTAAATTCTCTCCATTTAATATCTGCTTTTGTGCACAGAAAGGAGGCTAATAATACTTAGAGAATTGTTGTGAACATAAAATTAGAATATATGTAAAGTACCTAGTACACAGTAAGTATTCAAAAAATATTAGATTGACTTACACTTCCATTAGTGCTTGAAGGATTCTTGGCGAAGCATTGTGGTGTGGTAGAAATAACATAGGCCCTGTAATCCGACAAACTTGGGTTCAAAGCCTAGCCCTTACACTTAATTTCTGTCTGATCTTGGACAAGTTAATTTCATGTAACTAAGCCTCATCTTCTTCAGCCTGCCTCACAGTGACACATGAATAGAATCATGTACATAAAGTGTTTAGGGTTAAATAAGTTATGTAACAGTTACACAATGGAATGCTAAATAGCAGTGAAAATAAACGTTATCTGCAAGAACATGGGGAAACCTTAAACATATAAAAGATGTCAAAGAATATGTATAGAATGATTACATTTAAATAAAGTTTCAAGAGTGGACAGAATGGGGGGGAGGGGGGAAACATAGAGGAGCGTAAGGGGTAACCTATATGAATAATGCTTATCAAATTGCATATATGAAAATTGTCACAACGAAAAGCATGTCAAAATGAATCACATTATGATGTACA